>CM039605.1:17968733-17996781 GCA_022457205.1 Saccharum spontaneum | reverse complement strand
CTAATGACTATAAATGTGTTTTTGCTATTCATTATTCATCTTTACATTGATCATATGTTTATTGTGGGATTAATGAAAACCTGATGCTACTCATATGAGAAAATTGTGACAACTAAAAGCTAAATGCAGTAAACCAGTGTCCAGCCTTTTGAGCCTCATGAACCCTGTGTTATATTTGTTGAGTTCGACATGGACTCACTCTTGCTATTTCCCTACACTCCAGTATATAGTAAGGTCCTACTTAGAAGAAGGATGAAGGTGTAGTGGAGTTTTCAGAAGTCTTTCAGAAGTGCTTGGCATATGGAGCCACCAGTCAGCCGTCCCTGAGAAGAATGGAGCCTGAAGTTTAGTCACCGTTCCGCGATACTCTGATGTAAGTGTTAATATAGCTATGTATACGTTATATAATAACATTATTTCTGATACTTTTTCATTCTGACATATGTGTGGACTTCCTGGGCACACATATGATTAGCCTGGTTTTGTTCTTTAGAAAACTGGGTGTGACAGAGTGGTATCAGAGCGGTGTTGACTGTAGGACGTATGCCAAGTAGCATTGGACGTATTCTGAAACTCATTTTTACTATAAAACTATTTTGTCATCCCTTGACTCATTGATTTTGACTATTTCCTCTTCTTTGTCTTATTGTATCCCTTCCTTGATGTAGCTTCCTTTGAGCTATTATTTCTTACTCCATTGGATTTTGTTTTATGTTGTTTTTACTAAAAGTTATCTGATCTCATCTTGTTCTAAAGTTCGATAGCCTTTCATCATCTATAATCTGCCACTTAGGATGACCACCATTGTTGAAGCAGCACGTGTAGTACCGATGATGTGATTGGTGCTTTGCTTTGCCTGATGTGTGCTTGTTTTGCTTGATGTGTTGCTTGTGTGTTGCCTTGTTCTCGTGTTTCAAAGGTGTCTCGGAAGATATAAGTCTTGAGGAGTAGCTCGATCCATGATAAGTGGGGTAGGTTTTACGTAATACTCCACGTGCTGATTTCTATAGCAGTCTGCAATGTTTCTATTATATCTCAAGATATGGACATGAGAAATTTATGAAATTTTACTGGGAATAACTAGACTTCTGTATCTTTCCAAACCCACTGGACTTACCTTATTATCTATTATGAGCTAAGAGATATACCTGTTCCAAGTTGGGGTCACTGCGCAGTCTGGAATCCTGAAACAGTTTTGGTTAAGTTCAGTTTTTGACTAACTTATGGACAGAATCTGGAAAAGTGTTGTCAATAAAAGTCGTAGATAATTTCGTAAGCTTTCCAACCATATAAAGATCACCTTAATCGGATGTCTGTATCTCGAGTTATGTCAGATTTACTGAACTGTTAAAATTGGAATTCGCCCAGAAATTTTCTGCATTACTTCCTTATCTTGTATAAGTGAATATATCATTGGATATCTTTGAATCTCATTGATTTGCCTTGGAATCTTACATTAGAGATGATTATGGTTACCTAGTATAAAAGGAGATGCAAGTTACTTTGGTGTTCCCTAGTTTCTTTTTCTTAAGGGGGTAGCAAAGTTGTGAGTGTTACAAGATAAAGGTTTCGTATGTCCTAGTGCTTCACTTGGAAGAAGTGGTTATCTCTATGATTGGAAGTCTACTCATGTGCTAGTGTTGTTTGCTTGGGATCAGTGCTTTGTTGGATCGTCTACAAGAAGCTCGGGTATTCATTAGGACTGGTCTTCACTTTAAGCTATCATCAGTTGGGAGTTCAACATTCAATTCAACATACTCTATACAAGTTAGCATGGACGACATAGGAAGGAGATGTTGGAAGTCTATAGTTAGTTTCATGAAAACTTAGATGACATCACCCCCATATCAAGTATGTTTAGTAAGTTTTAAGTGAAGGACTTATCATTAGCAGCAAGTCTTAAAGAGAGTGTTGCCTTCAATGACATTGCCAGGTGGAACAAAATCTTTGTTAAGTGGGGTAGTGTCTGCTATCATCATCAATCTCAAGCGACGAGGTACGAAGAATTAAAGATCAAACTTTATCTTTCTTGTCATCTTTTGGCTATCCTCTATCCATGTCTTACATCTCATCAACACAAATCAAAGAAGCATGAAGACTTGAAGATTAGTGTCATCGATCTCTCTAGTCTCTCTGAATCTTGTTCCTACCTTATCCTGTCTTTTTAGAACAGTCTGTCTTCTTTAGCTTATATCTCTATTTTTGGACGCCCAAAAATCATGGATAAATTCTGGACAACAGTAGACTTCAATATCTTTCTCTGACCATAAGAACCACCCTGATAGCTATTATGGTTTGGGAGTTATGAAAATCACAAGGTGACGCATTTGTGCTGTCAGCAACCTGGAATAGTTTCTGTTGTGCATAGTTTTCGACCACCTTAACTGCAGAATCTGGAGAAGTGTTCTATAAGAAAGTTGTAGTAAATTTGATAAGCTTTCCAACGGTATAAGCTACAACATCATAGGATTCACAGAACTCAAGTTATAACTGTATTTCTGCACTGCTGTTTTTCTGCTCGTGAGGAAGAGCAGGATTACTCGTTCTTGCATATGCTCATGAATTTCTTTGGGATGTCAGAAGGACATGATGATAGTTATCACTCAGAAACAAATATAATCTATCCATTGGTGTTCTCCAATTGATCTCTTCTTAAGGGGTTTGTCGAACTAAAGACGATACAAGATGGAGGTTTATATGTTCTGTTTCGTCATCTGGAAGCATCAGCTATCTACATGGTTGCAAAGTCATTATCGAGCCCAAGTATCTTTTCTCAGAGTGGGTAACCTGTTGGAACCATCTATAAGGATCGTAAGTGTCTAAAAGATACCTTTACAAAGTTGGTTATGAGCTTGTGGCTTTATCATTGGATAAGAGTTGATCAGAGAAGCGTGAAGATTTGTAAAATCAACTTTATCTTTCTCCCTAGTCTCTCCGAATCTCGGGACGAGATTCCTGTTAAGTGGGGTAGAATTGTCACACCCAAAATTTTCTATTTTGGGTTGTGCGGGAAAAACGCTAAATAAAATAAATTATTTCAATATCTGAATAAATTTATTAGATAAGTTAAGTTGCTGCTAATTTAAATATAGAAAATTTTGGTTTTAAACTTTTTCATATTAATTTGATAATGTGGTGTTTGTGTGATGTTTGTCTTTGGTGTTGGTGAGTGCTATTATTTTCAAAATACCGTAGGACGACGTTTATTTCTCATCGGAAAACTTTTTGGTATTTTCTGGATTCAAAATTCCAATTTTCATGAGCTTAATCTTTTTCCTTGATCTCTTCATCCATCTTTTCATAAGCTCCAAATACTTTATTTGGGTTCCTCATGTTCCATAATGTCTCTGGAAAATTCCCTCGAATTTTTGGAGCTTTCGGAGTATTTTTCGCGGCTTAAATAATAATTCTGGACTTTTCTAGAATTATTTTATCCATGAAATTAATTAATTCCGAAAATAATAAATACCTCATTTTCCACCAAAGCCCGTGTGCAATAATCCTAAATTCCCATTCATTTATTTACTAATGGGCTTTAATAATTAATTAGGCCTATTAGTAAAGATGGAGGGTGCAACGTCAATTAGCACCATATCGCTAGTTGACATGGAGGTGGAGAGTTTTTCTCCCAATATATACGCACCTATCCCATGGGCAAAGCACACCAAAAACTACCGTGGAGGAGCCCCTAGTTTGGGAAATCTCTCGGGTAGTAAATTAGAATTTTCTCCCTTCTTATCGTGTCGCCGCCGCCGCTGTTTCCGCCGCAGCCGATGTCGCCGCCGCGATCTCATCCTCCGACGCCGTCACCTGGGCCGGCGTCTGGGCGCTGCTCTCGCGCCACAGGGCCCGCATCGCGGTCTGCCTCGCCGCACTCGTCGCCTGCACCGCCTGCACCCTCTCCATGCCGCTCTTCTCAGGGAGGTTCTTCGAGACCCTGATTGGGAGGGGGAGTGAGCCACTGTGGAGGCTCTTGTCCAAGATCGCGGTGCTGTACACGATGGAGCCCATCTTCACCATCATATTCGTGATCAATATGACCATCATCTGGGAGCAGGTTATGGCGAGGTTGCGGAGCCAGATATTTCGAAGGATTCTGATCCAAAAGATGTTATTTTTCGATCGTCACAAGGTTGGTGAGTTGACTGGTTTGTTGACATCTGATTTGGGTTCCTTGAAGAGTATTGTAAGTGATAACATATCCAGAGATCGTGGACTGAGGGCACTCTCTGAGGCAAGAAACTTTACACTATGAGAATATCATTGGTACACTTTGTATACTTTTCACACTATCAACTGAGCTAGCTCCAGTTCTTGGGCTCCTTATGGTCTCCGTCTCCGTGCTAGTTGCTATTTTCAAGAGGTCAACTGTTCCCACTTTTAAGTCTTATGGAATCTTGCAAGCACGCATATCAGACTGTGCATCAGAGACATTTTCAGCTATTCGTACTGTTCGGTCGTTTGGTGGTGAAAAACGACAAATTTCTTTGTTTGACAATTTGCTGTCCAGGCCTGGCTGCCCTCGGTTCCCTTCGGCCGAGGCCTTCCCCTTCCTCCCGCGCGAGTACAATGGCAGCAGCAGCCATCGACATGGCGTCCACATTTTGTACGAAGTACGCAAGGTAGAAGATGAAGCTATTTATGATTTTACCACTCAACGAAAATAGCAATAGTTTATCTGTTTTAATTGTGTTTTGCTTGTTTCAACGTGATCTATAGGATAGCAGCAACGTTTTTCTTGACACATGTTTTTATGTAGTTAAATATTAATTTTAATTAATATATATGCAACTAGTTTTATAATGAAAATCAATATGGTTTTATACTGCGATATTATTTTATACATATATGCTAGTATATGATTAATTGTTAACTTAAATATATTTCAATTATACCTGTTAGTGTAAACACGGTGCATGCCATTAGATGCTATGACATATTACCTTGTTTTTGCAAGTTCAATTATAATCTGTATGTAAATGATACTGAAATATTTGTAATTAAAATATGTCTAGATTTAGCTCGGTCTATCAATAAAGATGCATAATTTAAATTAATAAACTTCATACCATTTTGCTTAGTTAAAATAAACCAAGCATACAATCTTTTCTTTTCTGTTATAATATATAAAATTCCCGGTAGATCCATTTACATCGTTTCTTTTGTTCATAATTAAATATTAATTTGATTAATGGGTACGTAACCAGCTTTTAATTTAAAACCAACGTAGAGTTATAATTTCGTTCTTATTGCCTTGCGACCGTGCCGATGTAAGGTACACTTGAACAATGTCATGTACCATGTCACATGTTTATGAAATTAATCCTACTAATTTGATTAAGGATTAGGTAAACTTGTTTCTAATTTTTTTTATATATTAGTCAACTTAAATATGTATTTATTGGTTATAATTTGCCCAGTTTAAACATGATCATATAAAGTCGGTTTAGATGCAATTTGATTAATAATTATGCAGTACTTTTTTTTGAATTAAAAGTTATTCAGGTTTATCTCCGGTATTTTATGAATAAATAAGTATTAACTTTAATATGTGTTTATCAATTGTAACTTAGTTAAATAGAAAACATATAGTTAATTATATGAATGCTATTTAATGTCTTTTAGACTTAAAAGTAATTTAGGTTTAAACATTAGGCATCTCATAACTCAATGTTAATGTGATTAATATCGACATGAATGCCTTTTTATTTAGGACTTGCTTAGTTCACCATAAATCATAAATGCTTACATTTAGTCTTTGTCACATGTTCTACCTTTCTAAAGTATAATGCATAAATGACTTAAACACTATAAAATATATATATATAAATAAAATATTGTGTGGAAATATTTATAAAATATATAAACCATGGTTAATTTCAACTCGGTGTTGAGTCCAAATATGATTTGTCTAATCTGAACTAATTACTTTTCTATGATCTTGTTAGCTAAAATAAATAAGTATGTAGTGGTTCCTTTTATAATATAAATATTCCGATAGTCTTTTTCTTTTTAACGATAGTTCCGTTATCGACGTTTCTTGTGTTCTCGTGACCGTAGCCGATAGCTCTATTATAGTACGTCGTTTTAACTTGTGTGGTGTATTGTTCTTAGTTTTCTATGTTTGCTTCTTGCATGTTTGCCTATGCGTGATGTTCGCTACGAGTAGAATGAAAACCCTCTGTGAGTGTTGAAGATCAAGAGGGGATGACCAGAAGACAACTGAAGGTTCTTGGAGCAAGTTGCTTTAGGTGTAAAGCAAGTTAAAGGCAAGTATAACATGGGATCATTCTTGTTGTCCTATTCACTGAAATTATCATACATATGCATGTGTCTTCCTTGACAACCATAGAGATTATAACTTAGCTATTGATATCTTATTTCCTTGTCACCTATGGGACTTTGCATTGGGTAGCTTTTGCTAGCGCTGAACATAAACTATGATCTTGTAATATGATTAATGGATTATGCAACAACACTAAAAGATGACTTTTTGATTACTGTTTAAAGAGGGCTAGAGCATGGGGTTATTTTTGGTGCTCTAGTTTCTCTCCGTAAGGACTTATCTGTAAGCGAACATCCGGGACTTACAGTACAACTGTGAGGGCTATATGGCTCTGGCTTTAGTCAAGTATGAGGACCTTTTCTAGCTTGTTAGTGGTAACCTTCATGGCGTAAGAATGGCTTGACGAATCGGGTATAGTGCGGCCTCTGTCCTCATGTGTATAGGCTGCGCGTCATTGTGCCATTTGGAAGGGGGGCTCTACATCTGTTTGCCGAGTGAATCTAATGGCCCTAACTTGTTAGACGAACCTTTGAAAGACTTCATAGTGAACCCTGCCGACCTTCCTTGGAAGTGGGTCAAGAGATTAGCTACCTCGGGCGAAAGGGTAAATCACGACTCACAGTGAAAGTGTACAACCTCTGCAGAGTGTAAAACTGGTATATCAGCCGTGCTCACGGTCACGAGTGGCCTTGGACCCTTACGGAATAGAGGATCACTAATGACTATAAATGTGTTTTTGCTATTCATTATTCATCTTTACATTGATCATATGTTTATTGTGGGATTAATGAAAACCTGATGCTACTCATATGAGAAAATTGTGACAACTAAAAGCTAAATGCAGTAAACCAGTGTCCAGCCTTTTGAGCCTCATGAACCCTGTGTTATATTTGTTGAGTTCGACATGGACTCACTCTTGCTATTTCCCTACACTCCAGTATATAGTAAGGTCCTACTTAGAAGAAGGATGAAGGTGTAGTGGAGTTTTCAGAAGTCTTTCAGAAGTGCTTGGCATATGGAGCCACCAGTCAGCCGTCCCTGAGAAGAATGGAGCCTGAAGTTTAGTCACCGTTCCGCGATACTCTGATGTAAGTGTTAATATAGCTATGTATACGTTATATAATAACATTGTTTCTGATACTTTTTCATTCTGACATATGTGTGGACTTCCTGGGCACACATATGATTAGCCTGGTTTTGTTCTTTAGAAAACTGGGTGTGACAAAAGACGTCAAGAAGAGTGGAATCGGCATAAGGATCATTGGAATTGTCCGTTTTTTATTCATTGTTGGGAGGAAGGTATTAAGTTACCTACTGTTGAAGATTGCCCAGAGTGCAATGGTTATTATGGAGTCAATCGTCCTGTAAGAAGGTTTCAATCTGGTAATCAAGGTTTGTCCATTAATGAGCCGATCAGAAGGAGAGCATCAGTATATGATCGACTGGGGGGCAGGCTCAGTGTACATGAAAGGCTTGGTAAACGCGTTGCATATTTTCCAAGAAACCAAGAGGAACTTGAAGAGATGGCAAATGCAAGAGTTCCTGATGAAGAAATATTTTACAGGGATCCTAATATACGTCGTGTGGAGACAACCAGGACTTATCAGCCAGTGTGGAAAACTAAGCTTCCTCAATGGTGTCCAGAAGGTTTGACAAAGACACAGAAGAGGAAAATGCAGCGAGAACGTCAAAAAGACCTATACCATGAAGGAAGTCCCTCCAATGAGAGATCTGGTAATCAGCAATGGCAGATAAGGCACAAAAATAAAGGCCCATCGGCAGATGTCAATATAGTGTTTATGTTGCCGATGGAATTTTTGGCTCTGTCTGATAGCAAGAAGAGGCTGTTTTCTATGACCAAATAGCTCAATTAACACTAGATCCAATGATGGTTGTTTTTGAGAAGCCTACCGATGATGAGAGACAACACCTCAAGGCTTTGTTTGTAAAAGGCAGAGTTGATGGGCAGCCTGTATCTAAGATACTTATTGATGGAGGAGCTGCAATTAATATTATGTCTTATGTGATGTATCGGAAGCTTGGTAAGGGAGATCAAGACTTAACTAAGACTGATATGATGCTAAAGGACTTTGAAGGCAATGTATCACCAGCTAAAGGGGCAGTGTGTGTTGAATTGACCATCGGCAGTAAAACCTTACCGACAACTTTCTTTGTTATTAATGGCAAGGGTGCATATAATCTGCTCTTAGGAAGGGATTGGATTCATGCTAATTGTTGTGTTCCTTCTACAATACATCAGTGTCTGGTACAATGGATTGGAGATAAAATTGAAGTTGTTCCTGGTGATTCTTCTTATATCATCGCATCGGCAGAATCAGACACTTATGAGCGAACTAGGTGCATATCAGGAGAAGTTTGGGAAAAAGAGTTCCTCAAGGTTGCCGATTACGAAATTCTACCGATCCAAGCAGTCGGTTCTGAAGAAGAGTTTTAATGGATAGATTTGCCGATGATGGAAAATTAGGTCAAGGATTTACATCGGCAGATGATTTAATAGAAGTAGATATTGGTGAAGGCGATAGGCCAAGGCCCACTTTTATTAGCTCTAAGTTAAATTCCAAGTGTAAACAGCAACTAGTTGATTTGTTAAAGGAATATAAAGATTGTTTTGCTTGGGATTATACTGAAATGCCTGGATTAGACCGATCTATAGTTGAACATCGGTTGCCTATTAAATCTAGATTTCGGCCACATCAGCAGCCGGCACGCCGCTGCAATCCTAATATACTTCCTGATATTAAGGCTGAAATAACTAAATTAATTGAGGCAAAGTTTATTCGGCAGTGTCGATATGCAGAGTGGATTTCTAATGTGGTTCCTGTATACAAGAAAAATGGGAAACTTCGTGTTTGTATTAATTTCAGGAATCTCAATAAGGCCACACCGATGGATGGTTACCCAATGCCGATTGCTGATTTGTTGATTGATGCTGCAGCAGGGCATCAGATTATCAGTTTCATGGATGGTAATGTGGGTTATAATCAAATATTCATGGCTGAAGAGGATATTTCCAAGACTGCTTTTAGATGTCCAGGTCATGTGGGATTATTTGAGTGGATAGTTATGACATTTGGTTTGAAAAATGCCGGTGCTACTTATCAAAGAGCTATGAACTTTATTTTCCATGAATATATCGGCACGTTGGTAGAAATCTACATTGATGATATAGTGATTAAGTCTGGAGACATCACAAAGCATCTAACCGATCTATGGAAGATATTAGAGTGCACAAGAAAACATGGATTAAAGATGAATCCTAATAAATGTGTATTTGGTGTATCGGCAGGACAATTCTTGGGTTTTATGGTGCATCAGCGGGGTATTGAAATTAGTAGAAAATCTATTGAGGCAATCAACAAGGTTGTTGCTCCTGCCGATAAAACTGAATTACAATCCTTGATTGGTAAGATTAATTTCATCAGAAGATTCATATCTAATCTGTCGGGTAAGATCAAGGCTTTCAGTCCATTATTGAAATTGAAAGCCGATCAGGAATTTAAATGGGGGGATGAACAGCAATCAGCCTTAGATGAAATTAAGAGTTACTTAACAAATCCTCCAGTGTTAGTTCCACCCCAACATGGAAAACCTTTCAGATTGTATCTATCAACTGAAGATACTGTTATCGGTTCAGCTCTTATTCAAGAATTTGAAGGGAAGGAGTGTGTTATCTATTATTTGAGCAGACGGTTAATAGATGCTGAAACCAGGTATTCGGCCATTGAGAAATTATGTCTATGTTTATACTTCTCTTGTATTAAGCTGAGGCATTATTTACTATCGGCTGAATGTACTGTCATATGCAAAGATGATGTGGTCAAATATATGCTATCAATGCCGATACTGAATGGTAGGATTGGTAAATGGATTTTAGCATTATCAGAATTTGACCTACGTTATGAATCGGCTAAGGCAGTTAAAGGACAGGTTATGGCCGATTTCGTTACTCAACATTGCAACACGGTGGATTCTCTGGAGGTTGCTCCGTGGACTCTTTTCTTTGATGGGTCTATTTGTGGTGAAGGGGCAGGCATCGGTATCGTGTTAATTTCCCCTCAGGGGAAGAAGTATGAGTTCTCATTGCCGATTGTTGCTACATCAACAAACAATCAAGCTGAGTACCAAGCCCTGATAAAAGGGTTAGAATTGCTTAAAGAAGTACAGGCTGATGCTGTTGAAGTCTTTGGTGATTCTATGCTAGTTATAAATCAGTTAATTGGGATTTATGAATGCCGAAGTGAAATTCTAATTTCATATCATGAAAAGTGTTTGGAATTGTTAAAAGGGTTCAAGAGTTTTCATCTATAACATATTTCTCGGATGCATAATGAAGAGGCTAACCGATTGGCTCAGCATGCTTCAGGATATCAACCTGTTCAAGAAGTATTAATATCAGTAGCTGATACCGATGACTGGAGACAGGAAATTATTGATTATTTAAAGAATCCATCTAAAAAGGTTGAAAGACGTATAAGGTTCCAAGCTACCAAGTATGTACTCCTCGATGATGAATTGTATTACCGTACCATAGATGGAGTTTTACTCAGGTGTGTTAGCATAGAGGAATCAAAAGGCCTGATGGGTGAAATTCATGAAGGAGTATGTGGGGCTCATCAGTCAGCTTTCAAGATGAAATGGATGGTCAGAAGAAATGGATATTATTGGCCGACTATTGTTGAGGATTGTTTTAAATATTTTAAAGGATGTCAGGAATGTCAGAAATTTGGTAATATTCAAAGGGCACCCGCATCGGCTATGAACCCCATAATTAAGCCTTGGCCGTTCCGGGGTTGGGCTATTGATCTCATCGGTCAGATTTATCCACCATCGAGTAAAGGGCATAAGTTTATTCTGGTTGCTACCGATTATTTCACAAAGTGGGTTGAAGCAATTCCTTTAAAAAAGGTGACATCGGCTAATATGATTGATTTTGTGAAGGATCATATTGTCTACCGATTTGGCATCCCTTAAACCATCACTACCGATCAGGGCACTATGTTTACATCGGGTGAATTTGATGAGTTTGCTATAGGTATGGGGATTAAAGTTTTGAATTCTTCACCGTATTATGCCCAGGCTAATGGTCATGCTAAAGCATCTAATAAAGGAATTATCAAGCTCATTAAGCGCAAGATTAAAGAGTATCCTAAGAAGTGGCATACAATATTAAATGAAGCTTTGTGGTCATATTGGATGGCGTGTCATGGTGCAACCAAGGTAACACCTTATCAGTTAGTGTATGGACACGATGCAGTCTTACCTTGGGAGATTAAAATTGGTTCTAGGCAAATACGCTTTCAAGATCAATTGATAGCCGATGATTATGATATTCTTATGAAGGATGAATTGGAAGATGTAGCAGGTCATCGGTTAAAAGCTTTAGTTAGCATCGAGGAGAATAAGAAAAGGGTAGCTAGATGGTATGACAAGAAAGTGAAGGCAAAGGAATTTGTCGGTGGAGAATTGGTTTGGAAGTTGATTTTACCGATTGGGACTAAAAGTTCTAAGTTTGGCAAATGGTCACCTAATTGGGAAGGTCCATATCGGATAAATCAATCTGTTCCCGGTAATGCATATATTCTTGAAACTCTCAAAGCAGTGGTATTTCCCAGAGCATTAAATGGAAAATATTTAAAGAAATATTACCCTAGTATCTGGATAGATGCATAAAGGTGTAATTGCCGATAACAATCCTATCGGCTAGAGTTAAAACAAAGTATCAATTATTGCCGATGCACTAATTTAACAAAGCTTGGATAGCCGATATCGCACGCAGGCGAATTTCATCGGCTTCTTTCAATTCCTTGGCGTCTTCATCGGCACTTCCTTCCACAGGCTTGAGTTTCTTTTTGAGAACCAAGGCCTTACGAGCTTGGGCATCTCGTTCCTGTTGAAGGGTCTTGATAGCGTCAGGAAGCTGGTCTTCTTCTTGCTTGGCTTGAGTCAGGGCTGTTTCAACCTTTTCTAGTTCAGCTAGCAGAGCTGCCCTTTTTGCCGATAGATCTAAGATTTTCTGCTTAAGATCAGCACCGGAGGCTTGCAAGTTGCTGATGTTTTTGTGCTTCTCATCGGCAGTTTGCTTCAGCTGCAGCATTTCTTCCTTAAGTTGAGCCTGAGCTGCTCTGTCGACAATACGATGAACAGCCCTTTGATATTGAAGTTGTCTGCTCTCCAGATGGACTACTGGGAAGATGGTTTCTTCAACATCGGCAGGGACTTGGCCACGGATCGTTTTGAAGATGGTCCTTGCAGGGTCTGAATCGATCACCAGTTGGGCAGTATCTTGTTGCAGCAGATTCAGGAGAGCTTCTAGTTTGCCATAGGTATCTGCCGATATTGTTCCCAATGCCAGGGAAGAACTCGCCTCTTCTCCGTCATCATCGGAGACGTCGATAGCAAAAGAGAACAAGCTATCGGGAGAATCTTGTTCCTGTGAAATAAAGAGAGTTAGAAATCCTATCTGTGGTATCTGGGGATATTATAAACCAAACAATTAATCGGTTTACCTGCTTCAGGGCAATTTCTTGAGCCTGGCTTGAGGGAGCGGCTTGAAGAGGATCATGCGAAGGATCGGCAGAGGATGCCGATGGAATGTCTTCTACGATCTCATCAGTAGTCGGCCCTTGGGGTGTAATGGCCGATGGTGTATCTTGTGCAGGAGAAGCAGCTTGTTCAATTACATCAGTGGGTTGACTGACAGGCGTTGGAGCGGACGCAGGGGCTGGTGTAGATTTCTGTCGTTTTTGTTGAGCTTCAGCATCGGTTAAAGCTTTGCGCTTTGTTTGGGTCTCAGCGACAATTGGCTGGGGGGCATCGACATGTGTTGATTGGGGAGCTTGCATGCTTGGCGTGCTTGCCGATGTGCCCGTTTGTTGCTACAAAAACGGGTATAAGATTGGATATTTAACAGGAAAAAATGTAAAAATAAGAGAATACCTCTGAAGGAGGGGTAGAGGTCGTGGTGCTTGATATTGGAAGAGTTGCCAATGACGATCCAGCTGCAGCTCTCACACCCAGATAGTTGTATGTTAATATAGTGTGTATCGGCAGAAAACAGAGTAAGCAAGGTTATTACCTTAAAAGCCTTGATTAGGCTTGAAGCAGCAGCCATTGGAGTGGCCCTGGATGTTCCCAGTCTTGGTCTAGAGGTGATAGTTTTGGCGCGAGTCCTCTGGAAGGTTAAGGCCTCTAAGGTAGGGGCGTTGTAGCCGATTATTGAGACTGGAGAGGTAGGGTGGAGGTTGAAGGGTCTTCCACTTTTGCTTATTGATGGAACTGGATCATCGGCCTGTTTCAAGGAGGATTAGCTACCGATATACATATAAAAGGGGGGAGAGAGACAAAAGTTAAAAGGAACTTACTACATCGTCAGGAACGGCGTAGTCAGGATCGATCATGTGCCGATATGTGTGAACAGATGTTGAAAACAGCTGTTCTTTCCACTCTTGCCACCATTGCTTATATGACTCTGTGATGAAAGATGCTGGTGACCAGGCAGAGAGATCAACATTTGAGATATCGGCATTGGGAGCAAGTCTTACTATCCTACTCCATTCAGTTCCAGCGGTAATGATTTCTCTGGGTTTGATCACATCGGCAAAGCATAGCTTGATTGGCAGTTGCCCAAAGGCCAGCTGGCGAGACACTGTCGATGGATTGTAGAATTCATAAGTAATATGGGAAGCTTTCCCGCTACCAAATGTGTTTACTGGGATTGCTCTGGGGGTGATAATAGCCATCATAAGATCATTGTCTTGGTTCAAATCACTATCGGCAAAATTGAAAAGAAGAGGAAACTTGTTATCCTCATCAATATAGGGTACCCAAGCCCTAAGATCACGAGGGAGACCATGGTAGAAGTTCTGAAAAAACCTGCCGATTTGATCTTCATTGGCCTCTGTTCCGGGAAAGACAATTATGGCTTCGCCGAAATTGAGAGGGGGGCGTGTTGCCGATTCATCGTCTCTAAGGACGTAATCTTCGGGGATCTCTCGTGGGAATTCTTGGGCAAAGAAATCCCACTGTAAACGCTTATGCATGTGAGCGTTTAACCACATATTGATGAACCACCATGGGCCTCCCAGATTGCCGATGGGTTCACCAAGTATAAGCTTCTGAGATACTTGGTGGAGAAGGTGGTAGGTTGAGCTCAGGAGGTATCGGCCAAGTGGGAATCTGACACCATTGGCTAAGAGTTCTGCTGCTGGGAGAAAAGCGTTGGTTGGTCCTACCAATCGACCACAGAAGATAAACTTCTCCAGCCACATGTTCAGGAATATGGCGTGTTCCCTTTGATTGACAGTACCAGTCTTTTGGTACTCTTGGATGTATCCTGTCCAGCCGCCGATGTTGCGTGTATTTACTCTATACTCAGCTTTTCTGCCAAAAATGTGGCCTTCATCGACAGTTGAGATATCCAGGCCGGTGAGCATATATACATCGGCAAGAGTGGGGGCACATGGGCCATGACCGAACATGAAGGTATTTGTGGTGTCTGACCAAAAGTGAGTGGCAGCTATCATCATAGATTCATTCTTTTGTATATCAGCAATGGATAGCCTGATACATTGATCTATCTTCCATTCTGCCCAGAACACTTGCATTGATCTGTTAACCCTCAAGTACCAGTTTTTCCACCCTTTGGTGGGTTTGGGCCAAGAGCGGAACGTATCTCTCCACAGATTTAAAGAGAAATTTTGAGCTTTGAAGGGAATACGATTAGCCTCTGCATTGATCAGGTCAGTTGGATCTGGGTCGCCCATTGGACCTAGGCAATGGAGGGGAGGTTGGTTGATTGGAATAACCAGTGTGTTGCGTAGTTCCTGAGTTTGGAAGATCGAGAAAATAGAAGAAATAGAAAAATACCGACTGTAAGAACTCGTAAGGAACCAAAAGGATCAAAGTAAAGGTAATAGAAGAAGAACGAACCGCAGGAACGTCGAAGTTGACCGCCATTGCTTCGAAAAGGATGAGGGCACGAGCTGGGAACTTGAAGATGACGATGGAAGGGGCTCTGGTGGGTCGAGGATGCGCAGTTGTTGGTTAGGGTTGCCGCCGGAGTGAGAATGCCAAAGGATGAAGTTTGAAGGTAGAAGATGAGCAGTCCGGAGAAATCTATTTATAGGCCATTTAGGGTAGGGGTATTCTTGACTTATCCCTATGCCGTACGCGGATGGATCGAGGTGGTTTAGATGGATATGGTAACTGTTCGCACGACAATCAAGGGATGGTACAGAAGATTTGACGGCAAGTAATCATAACTTGAAGGATATCTCGATATAGGATCTTTCAGTTCTAAAAAAGTGATGTGCTATGATAAGATCTTGCTGATGGATTGTTATTTTGGTATCTCAACCGTAATTGAGGCAAAAACAGTTGGAAAGTGTGCGATATTTACTGAGATACATGGATTAGATCTAGATTTGATTAAATCTGGTAACAGATCATGTTATGCTTGGAGAATGGGTTGAAAAATAGGTAATAGCAAGCATTATCTGGAGTAAATTTCGGAGCATCAGTATCTTATACTCCGAAATTGAGGGGTATGTGTTGACATCGTTTTTAGCACGTGTCAAGATGATCAGGAAGGGCTAATCAGCAGAGGAAAGATTACTGTGTAGATTGATAGCCGATAAAAATGAGCTTGTTTGTGAGTGGTGGCAGCGTATGGATTCAAATTGAAGTGTTGCCGATGAGGTTAAGGGTATTATTGCCGATGCCGATGAAAGAGGGCTTGAAGACTGCTGCCGATGAAACAGGGAGTGTACCGATGGAAAGAACTTGAAGGCTGCTGCCGATGGAATAGGGAGTGTACCGATGGAAAGAACTTGAAGGCTGCTGCCGATGGAACAGGGATTGTGCCGATGAAAAGGAGGTTGATGAGAATACCATCATGACTGAGGCGGACTATGGAATAAGATAGAAGTTAATTTCCTTATATACGTTTATTAGAGTCTGAGTTATAGCAAAGTCATGTGTTTCCATAGATTTGGATTTAGTGTCCTAGTCGTATTTGGTTACGTTTCTGTAGATCAGAATATAAATATAGGGTGAAGGGCAATGTAATAGGGAATCAATCAATACATCAAAAAAAACAACTTTTACTCTTATTTACATCTACTTTCGGCGACTTTGTCAATTTGCATATTTTTCCTTTTGACGAGTTCTCATCGATTCGGCGAGTTGCATTGCTTCAGTGCAATCTTCGACGATCCTCGAGTTCCGCGTGAGTACCTCTTGGCCGTGACTTCCGGGCGTATCACTGTTGTCAGGACCAAAGTGCTCGTATCTTCATCCTTGTCGATTAACAGGTCAAATCGACTGGCACGCTTTGGATATCGATTTCGGGTATTAGCCCTTTGTGTTTGCAGATCTACTTTTGCATCAACAAGCGCACAAGTAGGGGGAGTAAGCTCATAAACTTGATTGATGCCTTTGAATATGCATTTCATATGTTTGCTTGCATGGCACAAGTTTTAAATTAAAATTCTATGCTTGTGTGGTGTATGCTAGATGTAGGTTTGAATGATGAAATGAAGAACTAGCATGCATAGGATGATAGTTAGATATGCCTTACTTTGCTTTCACAAGTGGTACTAGAGCCTTGCATATAATGTTGATCTTACAAGGTATCTAGTGTTTGTGTTTTGCAAGTAATCCTAAGTGGTATCTAACTAGCAATGGTGCTAGGATGGTATATTTGATGCACTCCGATTTATATCACGCTTCAAAGGTCCATCTCTTATACCTTAGCATCATTTGGTAGACATTACTCTCCCGTATTTTCAATCCATGTATATGTGCAAGCTTCAATCCAAACTCTTAGCACATATGTAGGGGAAGCCAATGCTACCATTTTTGGGTTCATGAAACTTGTTCATATCCTTTTACACATGATAAATATGCTTGGGCAAGCAACATGGATTCAATTAAATTTCAATTCATATCTTTGTGAAAGGGTTGTCATCAATTACTAAAAAGGGGAAGATTGAAAGCTCTAGTTTGGTTTTGATGAATTAATGAAACCCTAAGTGCTAACCTATTTGCTCTAGTGATCATGAGAATAGGGAAGCACATTCCAAGTGATGGAACAAATCAAGATCATGATGATGGTGATGGCATGGTGATGATCAAATGCTCGGGCTTGGAAAAGATGAAAGAGAAAAACAAAAAGCTCAAGGCAAAGGTGATATCCATAGGAGCTTTTTGGTTTGGTGATCAAGACACCTAGTGGGTGTGATCACATTTAGGATAGATAGCCGTACTATTAAGAGAGGTGAAACTCGTCGTGAAATGCGGTTATCAAAAGTGCCACTAGATGTTCTAACTCATTGCATATGCATTTAGATTCTAGTGAGTGCTAACACCCTTAAAAATGTTTGTGAAAATATGCTAACACACGTGCACAAGATGAAACACTTGGTGGTTAGCACATTTGATCAAGGGTGACGAAGTTGGAGAAGAGGAGGCGTTGTTTTCACTGATCGGACTTAGGTTTCGAAGTGACTGGACTTAGTGTTTGAGCTGAAAGGATCAAGATGCCCAAGAGGGGGGGTGAATTGGGCTTTTCTAAAAATTAATTGCAAGAATTAAATCCTACAAGCCGGAATTCACCCCTAGTGCCTACTTGTGTTCCTAGAGAGTCTACCGTTAAAAAGTTTTGCACCCTAGTTTCCAATCCTAGTCTAGCATGGCAATTCTAGGAAAGTAAAACAAGCAATGAAAGTAAATACGAGAAAGTAATTGCTTGAATGTAAAGGGGCAAGGAACACGGCGATGTTTTTCCGAGGTATCGGAGAGTCGCCACTCCCCACTAGTCCTCGTTGGAGCACCCGCGCAAGGGTGTCGCTCCCCCTTGATCCGCGCAAGGATCAAGTGCTCTCTACGGGTTGATTCTTCGACACTCCGTCACGGCGAATCACCCAAAACCGCTCACAACTTGAGTTGGGTCATCCACAAGCTCCGCCGGATGATCACCAAACTCCCAATCACCACCAAGCCGTCTAGGTGATGGCGATCACCAAGAGTAAC
The DNA here is from genome assembly GCA_022457205.1 of Saccharum spontaneum. NCBI lineage: Eukaryota > Viridiplantae > Streptophyta > Magnoliopsida > Poales > Poaceae > Saccharum > Saccharum spontaneum. Next base: position 17,978,444 of record CM039605.1, on the reverse strand, counting down.
AAGCTAGAACTCTCACTTGACCACGACGAGCCCAAATGAGGAGGTGGATGCACACTTGCTACTCTCGAATCACTAGTGAGGAATCTCAAACTTTGATTCTCAAATTTCTATCCTCACTAGAGCTCTTGCACTCCCTTGCACTCTAAAGGGTTTTCTCAGATGTTTGAATGAGCAAGAGACCTCTAAAAGAGGTGGAGGAGTTGTATTTATACACCCCTCAAAGAAAACGAACCGTTACTTTCTGACACGGGGTCACCGGACGCGCCGGTGCAACACACCGGACGCGCCGGTCCCCCGTAACGGTCAAAACGCGATTTTGAAATCGAACCACCGGACGCACCGGTCAGGGGTGACCGGACGCGTCCGACGTGCAAGGGTGCTTACTGTACTTGCACCGGACGCGAGGCCGCGTCCGATGCCTGAAGACCGGACGCGTCCGGTCCTCTCAGGACCTTACTGGACTCGCACCGGACTCGCCGATCAAGTCTAGTATCGCGTCCGACGGGTGTTCTCCAGGAGTGACACGTGTCAGCCACTGACCACTGCGTCCGGTCCTAGCGAGGACCGCGTCCGGTGGTCAGGGTCCAAACCCTAGCGCGGTTAAGTACAGACCGGACGCGTCCGGTGCTCCCGAAGACCGCGTCCGGTGCCTGGAAAACAGCCCGAAACTCGTCGAAACGCGTCGCAACTTCAACCAAGTTGCTTCTAACTGAACTTTGAGTTATTCTAGGGTTGCCTAGCGCCAAGTTTAACAAGTGTGCACCACACCTAAACGTAGGACTCGCCTAGGTCAAGCTACCCATTCATGCCCCTCTTTATAGTACGGCCAAAAGAGAAAAACGAAGATCCTAACGACTATTCCGAATGTGTCTCAACACTTCGTCATCCGGAACTAACCGTCCTTAATCTTGACGTCACTCTTTTGAAAACCGAAACGATTTCCATCAAGGGACACGAATACCACAGTGCTCAAAGCAGTTATCACCTCCATGACCTAACTTACCAAGTTTCTGCAAAACACACGTTAGTCATGGTAATAAAGTGTTGTCATTAATTACCGAAACCAAACCTTGGGGCCTAGATGCTTTCAATCTCCCCCTTTTTGGTGATTGATGACAACACTAAGTTTCAATGGATTAGAGTGAAGGTTTTCGAGCATGCTTGGTTCACATAAGCAAAGGACAATAAGCATAAGGGGTTAGGAAATGCTTATGCGCTCCAAGCCAAAAGAGTGTACTTCATAAGATAAGACATAAAACGTTAGTACACAAAAAGATATAGCTCATAAGTAATCGGAGTAAGGCACGGAAGCACAACCTTAGAGCTATAGCTAAAACGGTGACATATATTAAACACAGTGACGAATAAGACATTAAGACTCAAAGTTTTACGACTCGATGACAATGTCACACGAATGCAATGCTGAAAATAAACATGATATGCATGAATGTAGCACACGAAAAAAAAACGAAAACCCACTAACAGACTCCCCCTGAAACTACTCTCTCTCTCCCCCTTTGGCATCAAGCGCCAAAAAAAACTAAACTAATCTGACGGGGGGACAGACGGAGCCGTGTCGGGTGCCGAGGTGCGCGGAGTGATCACGAAGTGAAGCGAATCGCCCTCGGAGTCTGAGCTATCTGGCTGACCCTCTGAAGAAGCTCGTGGCTGCGAAGCGGTCTGGGTCTGAGCAGGAACAGGCGCTGACTGTGTAGCAACAAGTGGATCTGTCTGAGTGACCTGAGCCTGAAGTGCGCCAGTAGCTGGGGGGTCTGTCGAGGCAACTGAAGATGGGAGGGTCTCTGTAGTCCCGGTCCCTGTCACTGGTGGAACGACTGCCTCGGAAGCTGACAACCCTGACGAAGAGTGAAAGGTAGTCGTGTGCGAGGGTGTCGGCTGACCAGTCAACTCGCTGTAAGTGGCACTGAAGTCACCAATAGGTGTGCCTGTCAAGAGATGCGGGCGAGGCTGGTCTGACGGTGTGAACCCCGTATGGATAGGAGTGAAGCTCGGGGACTGAAAAGACTGGGGAACCTGCTGCTGTGGAGATGTAAACTGAAAGCTCGGCTGTCCCTGACTGGATGGACCGCTGGAATGTAAAGCCGGAGCCATGATAGATGCAGGCGGAGGAACCCCAACTGTGATGAGATGCCGCAGAAGATCCATGTACTGCTGCTGACTATATCGCTGCATCTCAACCTGCTGCCTCTGGATCTCTAGCTGCTGTCTCTGAAACTCGTCCTGGCGAGCCTGTATCTGTGCTAGTGCTGCAGCTGTATCCTGTGCCTGGCGCTGTATCTGCTGCTGCTGCTGCTCCTGAGCCTGGGTCAGCCTCTCAAGGATAGCCACCATGGCTGGGTCTGAGCGGGAGGCTGAGCCAGATCCACCGGCCTCGTGGTCATGAGACCGAGGAGACCGGTACCTGGGGATGGGCTGATAGTCCTCATCAGTGCTGTCGGAAGTGACATCCTCAGGTATCTCAGCAGTCTGAGCCTCAAGGTCTGCGAGCTCTGCCTCGGCAAGCTCGTCAACTCTAGCGTCCTGCTCAGCTGCTGTCTCAGGAACATCAGGGCGCTCACGCTGTCCTGGTGCTGGAGCCTGCTCTCTAGTAACTGAAGCCCAAAGCTGTCTGATGTCATAGTCAGGGAATGCTGTGGTAGTGTTGGCAATCTCTGCCCTGATCTCTGGTGGCATCTGGATAGCAGATCTGATAATGAAGCAAATCCAGTGGGCATAAGGAAGCTGACGGTTACCCTTGAAGCCCTCAGCAATGGTGTCCTCCATCTCACTGAGAATAAGATCCCAAATATCAAATTGACGCTGTGTCACGAGGTGGTGAACAACCCAAAGCTGCATCCTCGTCAGTCCCTCTCTGTAGCCAAGTCTGGGCAGTAAGGTGCGTCTAAGTATAGCATCCAGAACTCGAGCTAGAGGTGTCAGGCTGGCAGGTGTACGACGTGACCCTTCGCCAAAAGGCTCGCGAAAGCAGGGTCGAACCAGGTCGGTGGGTGGCACTGAACCGCCGTGAGGGCGTCTGGGAGGTGGAGTCTGACCATAGCACAACTGGTGGATCCTCGTGTCAGAAGCAGGTAGTCTGAGGATCTCTCGGGCTCTGGAGCTGTAGAGTCTGTGGTCGCGGCCTCTGAATGCAAAGTGAATGAACTCATGGGCAGGATCAATCCATAGAGAAGCGTAGAACTCCCTGACCCATGTGCCGCAGTAAGCACCTGTCCGTCCAAGTAGATCTGATAAGCCAGGCAGATAGGACAGGTGAGGACGGAGCTGCTCTCCCACAACATCAACCAATGCCTCTAGTCGACACACCCTCTGAGGTCTGAAAGCTATGCCACTGTCAACTAGAGCCCTGTAGAAGTCCTCCTGAAGTGGGGTATAGAAACCCTCTGAAGCTCTGGGATCTCTGACAGGCGGAAACCATCGGCTGACCTCCACGAACCGCAGACTCTTCACCTGACGTGCTGAAGCACCCCTCAGGTCTAAGTGCTCGACCGGGGGTGACCCTCTGACTCTGGGAGGAGGTCGTGCACCACGACGCGGGCCCTCTGGCCTCGGTGTCACCTGTGAACGAGCACGTGTGGAGCGGCGACGTGGTGGAGACTGAGCTGCCTGCTCCTCTGTATCCTCAGTGGCCTGTGGAGCCTCAGTGGCCTGGGTAGACTCAGTAGCTGGTGTAGTCTCTGTAGCCTGTGTCTGCTCTGAGGGAGGATCAACTGACATCTGCTCTGAAGGTGCTGTAGCCTCAGTGCCCTCAGTGGCCTCAGTGCCAAGCTGTCGACCTTCAAGATGAAAGCGACGCTCGCCTATGTGTAACCCACTGCGTCTGCCACCTCTCTCTGCCTGCTCTGCGGCGTCTGCCACGGCCTGAGCAATCTCTGCATCTGACGGTGCCTTCCTCTTCTTTTTGGCTGCAATCTTGATGCGCTTTCCACGCGCAATCTCATCACGACGGGGAGGACTGTTGTCCCCGTCACCAGGAGCACCACCGGCGTTCTTGCAACGCACCATGCTGACTGACTGCCTGAAAACCTCTGTGAGATGATGAACTGACACTCGAGAGGCTTGGCCTCAATCCGTATCCGCAGGCTTGGCCTCGGATTAAGCAAACAGAACTGACCCGGCACACCGACTGACTCGCTGCACGTATGGAATAGAGGGATATACAATAAGCATATATATATCTAAAGATACGAAACCCTAGATAGCAAGCACGTGAGATACGAAGTGAAGTGACGCTAAGCTACCTCGGATCGACGAGACGACGGTGAAGGGACGAGGTGATCTAGTTTGCGAGAACTCCCGAGATCGGCGACCGAGCACTGAAACGACCAATCGAGATAGCGATGAAAGGTTATGGTCAACGGCAAGCCCTAACGATGAAAGGAAAATGGATTGACTTGAATCGAAAACGGAATCGAGTCGAGCTGATACCTGAGTTAGGGTTACCAAACCCTAATCTAGGGTTTAGGGGTAAACCCTAGGTGAAACCCGTGGCCAAAGAGGAGGAATCGAAGTGCCCGGGTGCACGGGGGGAGAACTTGCGGCGCTGGAGGAGACCACAGCTGGTTGGCACACCGGCGGCGAGGTGGACAGCGGCGGTTATCGGCGGCGCACGGTGGTGGCGCGGGCGCGGGCTTGCGAGCAGAGAACGAGCTGGGCGCGGCGCGGCAGTGCGAGAGAGCGGCAAGGCCCGCCGGAGAGCGAAGGCGCGGCGCGTGGAGGCTCGCCGGCGGCGAGGAAGAAGCGCGGGAGCGGCGGAACAGCGACTAGGGCACGGCGGCGGCGGATGTCGGGCGGATGAGAAAGAACAGAGAAAAAACGATTCGGTTAAATGAGGGTGAGATCCGCTCGATTCGGTAGCACCGGACGCGGTGGTCAAAATCACCGGATGCGGTGGTGCAGTGTCCGGTGACACTCCAGTAAGCGCCTGGAGTGACCGGACGCGTCCGGTGTGGACAGACCGGACGCGGTCAGAGTCCGATGGCTGAGTGCTCGGGATTTCATCGCGGAGCACCGGACGCGGTGGTGGTAGCCGGGACCGGACGCGGTGGTGGTCAGAGGCGCGTCCGGTGCAGCGTCCGGTGCCTAGATCTGGATTATGTCTTCTGGATGACCGGACGCGCTGGTGGACGCCGGGACCGGACGCGGTGGTGAAGCAACACTGCGTCCGGTGCAGCGTCCGGTCGCTGTTTTTCGCCATTCTTCGCTCCGAACTCCGACGCGACTTCTCCCAATCAAGTTCCAATTCAAAGAGACACAAAAGAACACCAATTGGAACCCGATATGAGTGACCTCACTCAAACCCTCAAATTTTTAAAATATTTTGCCTTAGGCTAGTATTATTTTTACGAAAATAGGCAATAAACACCCGAGGAGCAACGTATGGCCATGCAATAGAGTTTTTGAACCTTTAGGAGCGTCAAATGCTCTCTCTATTCATGGACGAACACAGAGGTTGCTCAAAGCTAAATCGAAAAAGAACGACAAACAAACAACCATGCATATGCAATGCAATACAAGAAAGTAAAGCTAGGTTGCTTGTCAAGTTTGATCCACGGTTAGGCTTCTTCACTCCTCCGAAGGAGGGTTATCGTAACCGTGTTAGCCAAGCCCTAAATGCATTGCGATAAACTAAACGTGACATAAGATACAATGCAATGCAAGGGACAACACGCGCTTATTTTTTAAAGTTACTTGAATCAAGCACATTGAGTTCACTTCTTAGTCTACAAAAGGTAGCCTCGTCCAAAGGTTTAGTGAAGATATCCGCTAATTGATTTTCACTTCGTACACCTTCTAGTGATATGTCATTTTTAGCAACGTGATCTCTTAGAAAATGATGGCGGATATCAATGTGCTTGGTGCGAGAGTGTTGTACCGGATTGTTAGCAATTTTAACGGCACTTTCATTGTCACATAAAAGTGGCACCTTTTCAAGAACAACTCCATAGTCTAGAAGGGTTTGTTTCATATATAAGATTTGTGCACAACAAGCCCCCGCGGCAATGTATTCCGCCTCGGCGGTGGACAAAGCCACACTATTTTGCTTTTTAGATGACCAAGATACTAGTGATCTCCCAAGCAAATGGCACCCTCCGGATGTGCTTTTTCTATCAATTTTGCAACCGGCATAATCCGAGTCGGAATAGCCAACTAGTTGGAATCTAGCTCCTTTGGGATACCATAAACCAATGCTTGGGGTGTGCTTAAGATATCTTAAGATTCTTTTTACGGCACTTAAGTGAGGTTCTTTAGGGCACGCTTGAAAGCGAGCACACATGCACACACTAAACATGATATCGGGCCTAGATGCGGTAAGGTACAACAAGCTACCAATCATAGAACGGTAGAGAGTTTGATCAACCGGTTTACCTCCCTCATCTAGGTCGAGATGTCCATTTGATGGCATTGGGGTCTTGATTGGCTTGCATTCTTCCATCTTGAATCTTTTGAGAAGATCCTTGGTATACTTTTCTTGAGAGATGAAAATCCCTTCTCTCATTTGCTTGACTTGAAAACCAAGGAAGAATGTGAGCTCACCAATCATTGACATCTCGAACTCCTTCGACATCAATTCACCAAACTCCTTGCAATAATCTTCATTTGCTGACCCGAAGATGATATCGTCAACATACACTTGACAAATGAAGATCTCCCCATTAAGCTTCTTGGTGAATAGTGTGGTGTCGACCTTCCCGATGGTGAAGCCCTTCTCAATGAGGAAGTCCCGGAGGCGCTCATACCACGCTCTAGGGGCTTGCTTGAGCCCATATAGCGCCTTGGACAACCTATAAACATGATTAGGATATCTAGGGTCTTCAAACCCGGGAGGTTGATTGACATAGACTAGTTCATTAATAAAGCCATTTAAGAATGCACTTTTCACATCCATTTGATATAATTTCATATCATGATGTGATGCATATGCAAGGAGGATACGAATGGCTTCAAGTCTTGCAACGGGTGCAAAAGTCTCTCCAAAATCAAGGCCTTCAACTTGAGAGAACCCTTTTGCAACTAGTCTTGCCTTGTTCCTCACTACTATGCCTTGGTCATCTTGCTTGTTTCGGAACACCCACTTGGTTCCAATGACTCTTGCACCTTTAGGATGCTCTTCAAGTGTCCACACTTGGTTGCGGGTGAAGTTGTTCAATTCTTCATGCATGGCATTCACCCAATCCGGATCTTGAAGAGCTTCTTCTACATTCTTAGGTTCAACACAAGAGACAAAAGAGTGATGTTCAACGAAAGAAGCTAGCTTTTGAGATCGAGTCATTACTCCCTTTGTAGGACTCCCTATGATGAGTTCTTGTGGATGAGCTTGAAGTAGAGGTGAGTTTCTTCTATCAACCACTTGAGGAGGTGGATGGGGAGCATCAACATCTTGTGCTTGTGCCTCGGCTTGTTCATGAGAGACATAGGTATCCTCATTTTCAACTCTCTCATTCTTGTCGTCATCTTGAGGCATATGTGATGAAGATGGTGGATCAATGATTTGCACATCGTCTTCATCATCTTTTGGCTTGATGTCTCCCACGGGCATGTTCTTCATGGCCTCCCTCAAGGGTTCATCACCTACATCATCACAATTCTCAATTGCTCCTTGGGAGCCGTTAGATTCATCAAATTCCACATCATATGTTTCTTCAACCAACCCGGTGGTATGGTTAAATACTCTATATGCTTTGGACTTTGATGAGTAACCAACAAGAAAACCAATATCACAACGTCTTTGAAACTTCCCTAGGTGTTGACGCTTCTTGTAGATGTAGCATTTGCAACCAAACACCCGAAAGAAAGAGACGTCCGGCTTCTTCCCATTAAGCAACTCATAGGGGGTCTTGCCAAGAAACTTTTGGAGGAAGAGGCGATTTGAAGCATAGCATGCGGTGTTGATTGCCTCGGCCCAAAACTTTTCCGGAGTATTGTACTCATCTAACATTGTTCTTGCAAGAGTGATTAAAGTCCGGTTCTTTCTCTCAACTACACCATTTTGTTGAGGAGTGTAGGTTGAAGAAACTTCATGCTTGATTCCAATTTCATCACAATAAGCTTCAATGTTGGTGTTGTCAAACTCTTTGCCATTGTCACTTCTAATCTTCTTTATCTTGACTTCAAATTCATTTTGAGCTCTCTTTGCAAACTTCTTGAAGCAACTTGCCACTTCGGATTTGTCATGAAGGAAGAAAGTCCATGTATATCTTGAGTAGTCATCCACTATCACAAGACAATAGAGATTACCACCCAAGCTCTTGTATGTTGTAGGCCCAAACAAATCCATGTGTAGAAGTTCTAGCACTCTTGAGGTTGACATGAAAGCCTTGGTTGGATGAGTGTTTGCAACTTGTTTGCCCGCTTGACATGCACTACAAGGTTTGTCCTTTTCAAACTTCACATCCTTCAATCCTCTTACTAGTTCTTTCTTCAATAGCTTGTTGAGAGTGCTCATTCCAACATGTGCAAGCCTCCTATGCCAAAGCCAACCAAGTGAGGTCTTGGTGAACAAACATGTCATCAAATTTGCATCTTCGGAGGTGAAGTCAACAAGATAAAGATTGTTGTATCTAAATCCTTTGAATATCACTTGCTTGTCATCTATCTTTGAAACTTCAACTTCATTTGGTGTGAACAAGCATTGGAAGCCAAGGTCACAAAGTTGCCCAACGGATAGCAAGTTGAAACTCAATGAAGCAACATAGAGCACATTTGAGAGTGAGTGATCATTTGATATTGCAATCTTGCCTATACCCTTGACTTTGCTCTTTGAATTATCTCCAAATGTGATCTTCTCTTGACATATCCCATTCTCTTCAATGGAGGTGAACATACGAGGATCACCGGTCATATGTTGAGTGCAACCACTATCAATAACCCAATGAGATCCACCGGTCTTGTAGTTCACCTACACACAAGAGATCAAGCTTTTTGTTTAGGGACCCAAACTTGAGAGGGGCCCTTGACTTTCTCAACTATTGACTTGGCAACCCATATTTTCTTTGGCCTATTCTTGTTTGGGGGACCCAAAAACATGACTTTCATCTTTCCATTTGAATCTTTTCTTAGCATGTAATGAGCATTGAAGGCAAAGGGTCTAGCATGCTTGGGCAAGGGTTGTGGTGGTGGAGTTTTGCACTCATGAGCAAAGTGTCCTTCTTGACCACACTCAACACATCTCTTTGGCTTGGGCTTTGACTTGCTTTGTTGTTGAGCTTTTGCTTTCTTCTCTTGATTTGCCAAGTAGCCAATACCACTTCTATCCATCTTCATTACGGTGTTCATGAGGAGCTCACTTTGCAAATATTGGCCTCTTGTGAACTTGCTTAGGCCGGTCTTGAGATGCTCTTTTTCTTGCTTGAGCTTTTTGTTTTCTTCAATGAGTGACTCATTTGTTGTTTGCTTCTCAAGAGCCATCAAACCTTTGAGCTTCTTGTTTTCATTTGCAAGCTTCTCATTCTCACACTTGATCTTGGCATAATCATCATGGTTGCATGGCTCAACCACACTCTTGCCTTTGCTACTAGAACCTTGCTCAATGCTTTCAATGATCAAGTCATCACATGATGTAGCTATATCACACTTACAACATGGTTAGTAGCATCATGTGTCTCAAGAGCAAGTTCATTAGCAACCACAAGACTATCATAGTCAATTTTTAAAGTGGTGTATTTGTCTTTTAGAGAGCTATGTCTAGTGATG
>CM039605.1:17882548-17968633 GCA_022457205.1 Saccharum spontaneum | reverse complement strand
GAGTATGGTCGCCCCGCCAATGCTCCCGCAATCACTTGGCAGGAGTTTAGAGAGAACTTCAGAGCTTACCATATACCTGAAGGAATGATAGAATTAAAGGTGGAGGAATTCAGGAACTTGACCCAAGGGTCAATGTCTGTAGCTGAGTACCGTGACAAGTTTGCTCAATTGTCACGATATGCTCCACATGAAGTAGCTAATGACAATGATAAGCAGCGCCGCTTCCTGAAGGGATTGTATGATGGGCTACAATTACAGTTAATGTCCAATACCTATCCTAATTTTCAGACGCTTGTGAACCGCGCTATCGTGGTGGATAACAAGCGCAAGGAGATGGATGCTAAGAGGAAAAGGTTACAGGGACAAGCCTCCGGTAGCAACACTCGTCCACGTACTGGTTTTTAGCAGAATAATCAACAGAGGCCTCCTTCTGGTCAGTGGAATCGTGGCCAGGTCCCTTTCCGCGGTCAGTTCCCGCAACGTCCCCCATTCCAACCGCAGAATAGCAACCAACGTCCTCCGCAGCAGAATGGGAATCAAGCACAGCGTCAGGGCCCTTCCAATAATACTTCCACGAAGACTAGTGCTCCCAGTACCCCCAAACAGGTGTTTCTGATGTGGGAAAGAAGGTCATTTGTCTTACAATTGTCCTGAGAAGCCCAACCAGTAGACTCCCTAGAGGCAGAGCAGCCACCAGAAGCCAGCCCCTAACACTGGAAGGGTGAATCACTTGTCCCAAGAGACCGCAGTGGAGGAGCCAGAAGTTATGCTTGGTACGTTCGATGTCCATTCCACTCCCGCCGCTGTTCTTTTTTTTTCTGGAGCATCACATTCTTTCATATCACAATCATTTGTTAGAATACATAGAATTCATTTGTGTGCCATGAAGAACCCTATATTAGTAAACTCACCTGGTGGAAGCATGCCAGTATCCTGTCGTTATCTTCCGATTAGTCTCAATTTAAAGGGGGTAGAGTTTACAGTGAGTCCTATAGTATTGATAACAGCTGGGATTGATCTTATATTGGGAATGGATTGGATGATGCAACAATAAGCAAAGATTCAGTGCAAGGATAAATCAGTAGTGCTGACAACGCCAAAGGGAGATAGAATCAAGGTTGAGGTGAAAGTGCAGAAACAGAAGACCGCTACAGTGAACCAGCTTAATGATGGTGCCAACCAGGAGGACCCGGTTGTAGAGGAGTTCCCCGATGTGTTTCCTGAGAAATTGCCAGGTATGCCACCAGACCGTGACATTGAATTTATTATTGAATTATTACCTGGAACTGCACCCATAGCTAAGCGTCCATATAGAATGGGAGTAAATGAATTAAAAGAACTTAAGAAACAAATTAAGGAGTTGCAGGATAAGGGTTTTATTCATCCTAGTTCTTCACCGTGGGGAGCACCAGTGATTTTTGTGGACAAGAAAGATGGAACTTAGAGGATGTGTGTAGATTATCGGTCACTCAATGAGGTTACTATAAAAAATAAGTACCCATTGCCTAGAATTGATGACTTGTTTGATCAGTTGAGAGGAGCTTGTGTATTCTCCAAGATTGATCTTCGTTCTGGATATCATCAATTGAAGATTCGCGCCAGTGATATACCAAAGACAGCTTTTACCACATGGTATGGTTTATATGAGTATACAGTGATGTCTTTTGGTCTGACTAATGCCCCTGCATACTTCATGTATTTAATGAATAAGGTGTTCATGGAATATCTGGGCAAGTTTGTAGCGGTATTCATTGATGATATTTTCGTATTCTCTAAGACTGAGGAAGAACATGCTGAACATTTGAGGTTGGTCTTGCAAAAGCTCAGAGAACACCAACTATATGCCAAGAGGAGTAAATGTGAGTTTTGGTTGATGGAAGTTTCTTTTCTGGGTCATATTGTCTCAAATGGAGGAATATCAGTAGATCCTGGCAAGGTGAAAGATGTATTGAACTGGAAGCCACCAATCAATGTAAGTGAGATCCGTAGTTTCTTGGGATTGGCTGGCTATTACAGGAGATTTATAGAGGGATTTTCCAAGCTTGCAAAGCCAATGACTGCATTTATTAGAGAAGAATGCCAAGTTTGTGTGGTCTGAGAAGTGCCAGGCTAATTTTGAGGAACTAAAGAAAAGATTGACTACTGCACCAGTCTTAGTCTTGCCAGATCTGAATAAACCTTTCTCTATCTACTGTGATGCATCTCGATTGGGTTTGGGATGTGTTCTTATGCAGGAGGGTAGAGTTGTGGCATATGCATCGAGACAATTGAGGAAGCATGAATTGAATTACCCTACCCATGATTTGGAATTAGCTGCAGTGGTTCATGCACTAAAGATATGGAGATATTATTTGATTGGACACAAGAGTGATATATACACTAATCACAAGAGTCTAAAGTATATCTTCACTCAAACAGATCTGAACTTAAGACAACATAGATGGTTGGAGTTGATAAAGGACTATGATCTAGAGGTGCATTATCACCCAGGAAAGGCCAACGTCGTTGCTGATGCTCTTAGTAGGAAAAGCTACGCTAATGAAATACAAGTAATGCCTATGCCAAAAGAGTTGTGTGCTGAATGTAAGCATCTGAACTTAGGGTTTACCACCAATGCAGTGGAATTAGTACTAGAGCCTACTTTGGAGCAAGAAATCCGCAAGGGTCAGTTGAAAGATGAAAAGTTGAGAGAGATAGCGGAGAACATAGCGAAAGGAAAATCACCAGGATTCCGTAAGGATGATAATGGTACGCTATGGTTTGGAAAAAGGCTGTGTGTGCCTGAGGATAAGAATATCAGAGGGGCAATTCTGCGTGAAGCTCATGAGTCAGCTTATTCCATACATCCAGGGAGTACTAAGATGTATCTGGATCTGAAAGAGAAATATTGGTGGTATGGATTAAAAAGAGATGTTGCTGAATATGTTGCTTTGTGTGACACTTGTCACAGGGTGAAAGCTGAACATCAGAGACCTGCAGGATTGTTACAGCCTATGCAGATACCTGAGTGGCAATGGAAAGAAGTTGGTATGGATTTTATAGTTGGCTTGCCACGTACTCAGAGAGGGTATGATTCAATTTGGGTGATAGTGGATCGTCTGACTAAGGTTGCTCATTTTCTGCCAGTTAAGACTACATATAGTAGTGCAAAGTTGGCTGAGTTGTATATGGAAAGAATAGTGAGTCTACATGGAGTTCCTAAGAAAATTGTGTCTGATCGGGGTACTCAGTTTACATCTCATTATTGGCAAAAGATACATGAATCACTGGGAACCAAGCTGAACTTTAGTACAGCTTACCATCCACAGACAGATGGACAGACGGAGAGAATTAATCAGATATTGGAAGATATGTTGAGAGCTTGTGCTTTACAATATGGTACTAGCTGGGATAAGAGCTTGCCTTACGCAGAGTTCTCTTATAACAATAGTTATCAGAAGAGTCTTCAGATGGCACCATTTGAGGCTCTGTATGGACGAAAGTGCAGGACCCCGTTGTTTTGGAATCAAACAGGGGAAAGTCAAGTGTTTGGGCCTGATGTACTTAAGGATGCTGAGAAGAAAGTGAGGATGATTAGAGATAATATGAAAATAGCACAGTCTCGACAGAAAAAGTTATGCTGATACTCGTAGAAGAGAGTTGACTTTTGAGGTAGGAGATTATGTTTATTTGAAAGTATCACCCATGACGAGTGTGAAAAAGTTCAACATGAAAGGTAAATTGGCACCAAGATATATTGGACCTTTCAATATCATAGAGAGACATGGTGAAGTGGCATATCAGTTGGAATTACCCGAGAGTTTGGCAGGTGTACATGATGTGTTCTATATGTCTCAACTTAAGAAATGTTTGCGAGTACCAGAGGAACAAATTCCGTTTAAGGAACTCACTGTTAAGGAGGATCTTACATATGAAGAGTTTTCAGTTAAAATTTTAGAGACTGCTGACAGAGTCACGAGGAGTCGAACAATCAAAATGTGTAAGGTATAGTGGAATCGGTACACTGCAGAAGAGGCTACTTGGGAACGAGAAGAGGACCTGAGGAAAACCTACCCGCAACTGTTTGAGTAAGCACCAGTCGAATCTCGGGACGAGATTCATCTTAAGGGGGTAGAATTGTAACACCCTAAAATTTTGAAAGAATTAAAAATAGGAAAAATATGATTTTTATGTATTTTTGTGAGCATGCAAACTTAGAATAATAATAATTTTTATAAATTTAAAATCAAATATAAGGGTAGAAACATGATTGAGCATTCATGTTGCTGCATTTGAAATTTTGTATTGAGTGGTTTGAATTAAATTCAAAATGGATTTCAAAATCTTTTGGAAAATGGTTTTGAAAAACTAGAAAAGAAAAAGAAAAGGCTTTTTCCTCTCTTTTCGGTTTTCGGCCCAGCTCAGCCCGCCAGCGCCGCCTCGGCCTGCCCACATGGGCGGCCTGTCTCCCTTTTCCCCCTCCCGCGCCCCGCTTTGCTTCGCGGGCCGAGCCCAGTCGCGACCGCCGGCCCAGTATCGCGCGCGCGTCTCCTTTCCATCTCTTCCCGTCACTGACGACACGGGCCCACATGTCAGGGCTACCTCCTTCCTCAAGCCACCGCCGGATTCCTTTCCTTTGCTCCACCGATCGAATCCGTCACCCCAATCCTCCCTTTCCTTGTTTAGCGCTGCCTTCGGGCTATAAAAACGAGGTAGCCGTATCTCCCCGCTCCACATTCACCCATAAACCGCAGCTCCAACGCCCTGTGGTGGCCACCGCCGAAGCTCCGCCCTAACCGTCCGCCCCTCTGAGCCGCACGCGCTCCTCGCTTCATCCTCGGCCACGGTTTTGCCCTAGGTGAGATCGCGTTGAAGTTATCTACCTGTAGGTGCTCTCCGTTCACGATTTCGTGCACCGTAGCGTGGGATAGCCATCTCCGGCCATGGCGCCGCCGCGGGATGTCGCCATCGGTACTGTTTCCGGCCGGAGCGCCGCCCGGATCTCACCACGATCCACTCCGAGCCGTCCACTTTAAATCTAACGGCCGAGATTCAAAGATACCGGTTCGGCCGGTACTTTTGCTAAAGAGACCCTGAAGTTTTTAAGTTCTTAACCCACAGTCCAAAGCGCATTCTCAGTTTACGTTTTCTTTTCCGTAAAGCGTATTTTGATTGCGTAACTTCTGAAAATACATTTTCACTTATTTACAGAATTGTCATCATGTTAATTTGTGCGTAGAATCTCCGTTTTAACTCCGATTTGACCCGTTCAAATTGCGTTAGGTTCATATTTGCGAGCTCTACGTGTTGGTAGTACTGTATAGTAGGTTTGAGATAATTTATTTTCGAGTTTACATTAAAGTAATTATTTTTCTATAGGAAATCATCGTAAATTCATAACTTCATCGTTTTAGCTCCGTTTTTCGTGATCTTTGCGTCTGTGTGATCCTAGCGAGTTGTAGATTCGTTTTAAAGACTTTTTATATTATTTTCTTACTGTTGGTGTACTATTCTAATTATAGTCTTGTTTGTTTATGCATGATTGCCTCTAGATGTGTGTTGTTGCTATTGTTGATCGAGTATAGACGGTGAGCAATTCGTTGGGGATCAAGAGTCATTCTACGAGCAAGATCTTCAGGACCAGTTTGAGCAAGGAAAGTATAGCATGGGATTATCCTTGTTGTCCTATTCACAATATGCAAATAATATCATTATGCATCTATTCCCTTGTTAAGGATGACTTAGTGTTGATCTTGTACCTTGATACCCATTATATTGCATTACATAGTATGGCTAGTGCTTAAACATGGACTATGATCATGTAAATTGATTAATGGAATATGCAACAAACATTAAAAGATGATTTTGATGTTTAAAGGGGATTAGAGCATGGGGTTATTTTTGATGCTCTAGTTACTCTCCATAAGGACTTATCTATAAGCGAACGTCCGAGATTTATAGTACAACTGTGGGGGCTATATGGCTCTAGCTTCAGTCATATAGAAGGACCTTTTCTAGCTTGTTAGTGGTAACCTTTTTGGCGTAAGAATGGCTTGACGAATCGGGTATAGTGCGGCCTCTGTCCTTTTGTGTATAGGCTGCGTGTTATTGTACCATTTGGAAGGGGGGCTCTACATCTGTTTGCCGAGTGAATCTAATGGCCCTAACTTGTTAGACGAACCTTCGAAAGACTTCATAGTGTTTCACTGCCTGCTCACCTTGGGAGTGTTTTGAGAGTAATTAACCCGGGCATATGGGCAACACGACTCACAGTGAAAGTGTACAACCTCTGCAGAGTGTAAAACTATTATAACAGCCGTGCTCACAGTCACGAGTGGCCTTGGACCCTTATGGAATAGTTGATAATTAATAATAGTTATGTTTTTTCTATTTGTTAATCATTTCACATGGATCATATGTTTATTGTTTATGATGAGACACCTTGATGCTATTGATATGCTAAAATTATGCTAACTAAAAGCTACATGCTGATAAATCAGTGTTATGCCTTTGAGCCTCATGAACCCCATGTTACACTTGTTGAGTACGAGATGTACTTATGTTTGTTTATTTTTCTTACTTGGATAAAAATCCCGGATGGGTAATAGATGGTGCAAATAGTGACTACTACTCCTACTTCCCTGAAGATTACTAGACTTGCAGTCAACCAGTCAATGTGCCTGTGATTGGAGCTACCACAAGAGATTTATATTTTTACTTCCGCTAATGTAGTCGCTTCTGAAATATTTGATTAACACAAACCATGAATCAAAGACGATGTTGCTTCCACCTCTGATGATCATTTCTTGCTATCTCAAAAATTGGTTACTATATTAGTGCTTGGCCTTTCATTTATTTTGGTGGCATGAAAACATGGTGAACCCCTTCAATAATCAAAAGGTCAATCACCGTACTATTGCGTGACATATACTCATATGTTTTGCTAGTTCATCATTACCTAGAAAAGACATCGATGTTCCTTTAATTAGCTGTTGCATATAGTTGTTTATTTATTATAGCAAAGATATATGCCTGTTGGTGATAACGAGAGAAATAAAATTGAGCAACCTAAAACTTCTACAAAGCTTGAATTTATTGGTCTCGCTAAGGAAGTTGTAACATGTTTCATCTAGTAATATAGGTTTTTAGTTGATATATATACCTAGTTAATCATTTTGTTGAAAGAATATGTGGCTCTTGAATTCAGTGGCCACTCTATGCCAACTTCAACCCAAAAACTAGGGTAGTTTCTATAAAACTAAATAACTTGTCACTTAAACAAAAATCCTAATGTGACAATGGATTTAACGAAGAAGAAGAAGAAAAAGATGGGAAACAGTTTTTCTGATCGAGAAACAGTGTCGGCTCAATATCTAAAGCACGAGGAAACCGATGGATTTTGCATTGGGCCGAACATCGTTTGCATATGGTAGGTGCTGCAGAAAAAAAGATGAAAAATCGTGGTCCTGGATAGGCTTGAAGAGCGGATATGCTGGATCTGATGGCCTCTCACTTAGATGTTGATTGGTGATGCTGGTATGGCGCTTAGCCTTGCTACGTAGGGCGTATGGAGGAGAGTGGTGGAGATTGATCTGGCGTTGACGACGGCGGGGTGCCGTGGCGGCGCTAGGGCAAGGAGACAGGAGCGAGGAAGAATTAGGGCACCAGGCGCCCAAGGGTGTCTAGATGACACAATCCCAGGCTGTTTCATTAACTTTCAAAGTCTGACTCTTATACACCTGGACTCAACCTCCTGAGCTATAATTAAGGAAATTCTAATTAAGGAAATTCTAAAATGAGACAAATCTAATCCAATTGACTTAACCCTAAAACTAGGCCCATGGCCGGTGGTACTGCCGCACCCAACATGGGCCGGTCAGCCACGTTACTCCTTGGTCCGGCGCTTATACATCTTGCCGACCATAACATCTCTCCCCCCCTCGGGAAACAGCTCGTCCTCGAGCTGGAAGGAGGGATGGGCTTCGCGAAAAGTCGGAACCGGCTCCCAAGTAGCTTCGGACACTGGCATTCCCGCCCACTCGACGAGGACATGCCACACGCCGCGACGAAGTTCGGAACGGAGGACGCGCACCGGACGCTGCAGTGGCCGACCATGACGTAGAGGAGGCAGGGCCGGCACACTGGACGGAGGCGTACCCCGAAACGGCTTGAGGACGCCGACATGGAAGACGTCGTGGATGCGCGCACCATCGGGAAGCTGCAGACGGTAGGCCACGTCAACGATGCGGCCAAGCACCTGGAAAGGTCCCGCATACTTGGGCGCTAGCTTGCCCCGGCCCCCAGGGACCAGATTCTTCGTGTGGCGGTGGAGCATGCGAAGGAGGACCCAATCACAAACGGCGAACTCGAGGTCGCGGTGGTTGGCGTCGTAGAACCGGCGCGCGTGCTCTTGAGCCTGGAGAAGACGAGCACGCACCTCCGCAAGGAACTCATCCCTGGAGCCGAGCAGATCGTCCACCGCCTCTGTACGTGCATGCCCCTGAGCATAGGGCAGCAAATCAGGAGGCGGACGACCGTAGACCACCTGGAACGGGGAGGTCTGGAGCGCCGTGTGATAGGCTGAGTTGTAGCAAAACTCAGCCCAAGGAAGCCAATCCAGCCAATCACGCGGACGGTCACCTGTCAAACACCGAAGATACATAGTAATAGTCTTATTGATAGCTTCAGACTGTCCATCGGTCTGCGGGTGGAAGGCAGAACTCATTCGAAGCTTGACGCCGGCATGACGAAAGAGGTCGCGCCACACACACATGGCCCGTGAACACTGGATCACGGTCGCTGACGATGGATTCCGGGAAACCGTGTAAGCGAACGATCTCCTGAAAGAATGCACGGGCCACCGACGAAGCTGTATAAGGATGGCCGAGCGGAATAAAATGAGCGTACTTCGAAAACCTGTCCACCACCGTGAGCAGGACGCTCTTGCCATAGACCTTCGGCAGGGCCTCGATGAAGTCGAGGGAGATGTCCGCCCACACACGCGACGGCACCGGCAGGGGCTGTAACAACCCGGCCGGATGGAGCGTCTCCGTCTTGTTCCGCTGGCACACCGCACAGGACCGCACGAAGTCACCCACGATGCGGCGGTCGTGCTCAACGAAAAACTCCGTGCGGAGGCGAAGCAGTGTCTTCTGGATGCCCTCGTGGCCCTCAGTGTGGGCGAGCTGGAGAATGTCGTCGAGGATAGGAGAGGAGCCGGGCACAAACACACGGCCCTTGTGCAGCAGCAGCCCCTCGCGGACGCACCAGGAGTCACCGTGAGCGCCGGCGGCCACGGCGTCACGACGAGCACGTAAGGTGGAATCGGCGTCCACCTCCCGGCGCAAGTCGTCGAAGAGCCGGAAGGTAGGCACCGAGACGGTCGAGAAACAGGTTGCGGACGCTCCCGACACGGTGGACAGCAAGGGTTCCTCGCCGTCCCGCCTGGAAAGAGCGTCAGCGACGACGTTGGAGCGCCCGGGACGAAACTCCACCCTGAAATCATAGCCAAACAATTTGCTAATCCAGTGATGTTGCGGTATTGTAGAGAGGCGCTGGTCCAGCATGAACTTGAGGGCGTAGTGATCGGTCCGCACGACGAAAGCCCTGCCCCACAGATATGGCCGCCAATGGCGCACGGCTGGTATGGCGCTTAGCCTTGCTACGTAGGGCGTATGGAGGAGAGTGGTGGAGATTGATCTGGCGTTGACGACGGCGGGGTGCCGTGGCGGCGCTAGGGCAAGGAGACAGGAGCGAGGAAGAATTAGGGCACCAGGCGCCTAAGGGTGTCTAGATGACACAATCCCAGGCTGTTTCATTAACTTTCAAAGTCTGACTCTTATACACCTGGACTCAACCTCCTGAGCTATAATTAAGGAAATTCTAAAACGAGACAAATCTAATCCAATTGACTTAACCCTAAAACCAGGCCCATGGCCGGTGGTACTGCCGCACCCAACATGGGCCGATCAGCCACGTTACTCCTTGGTCCGGCGCTTATACATCTTGCCGACCATAACAGCTGCCATGCTCTGGGGCCCACGTTAAGAAATCAGGCATTTTGGGTTTGCTTCTAAAATAGTTTCTTGGTTGGGACTGCTTAAGGACACCAATAGTTCAATGAATGTTGGCTACTACTCTGGTCCATGTTACCATGTCCTCAGCTCAAAAACTTATGTTTTAAGATTTTATTTTTTTAAGGGAGATGTAAAATGACTATAAATATCCCTAATAAGTAATGGTCCTTCCATTTTCAATAAGGCTAGTCTTAGTGTCGGTTTCATTTAATTCAATACTGTGACACATCGGCAACTTTAATGACTTGGCAGTTTACAAAGAGAGGCATTGAGAGTTTCATAAAGTTTTATCTGGATAAAACCCCTTGGCACAGTTACTAATACAAAAACTGACGTGGCAGTGTTAGTAATTAACTATGTCACGGAACTTCCCATTGAGACAAGAGAGAAGTTAACTTAAATGTACATAGGCCTCATTGAGTATCTAAGAGTTGGAATGACATATTTTGTTTGATAAAATTTCATTCCTCCAATGTATAAGTTTTGCGAATGAGCACATAGCTCGATGGTAGAGCTTACTAGTGGCCACACTGCCCACCCGTGTTCAAATCCTACTCTGGGTTTGGTGTCGTCTTCTGAGATTGCTTAGACAGTCTATCCACATTTGATTGTATGTGCCTATCAAGTTCTTACACGATACGATAGTATTTTTGGTATAAGTCTCTCTATATAAATATATATAAAAGAATGTTTTTAGGATGGAGGCAAGTCATTACTCATTAGTCCCTATTTTAGATTGAATGGATCAGGATGGATAAATTAAATGTAAGCCCTTGTTCAGTTCCAAAATCGGGCACCCCCGATTTGGAACAGTTCGCTACAGTGCGCATTAAATGCGCACTGTAGCGATTTCGTTTGTATTTGGTAAAAATTATCCAAATTTTGACTAATTAGGCTTAAAATGTTCGTCTCGCAAAGTACAATAAAACTGTGCAATTAGTTTTAAATTTCATCTACATTTAGTACTCCATGCATGTGCCGGTATTTTGATGTGATGAGAATCTTCTTTTTGCATAGTGAAATTTAGGGGTTGAATTTGGGAACTAAACAAGGGCTAAGGACGACTGAGAACCACCAATTCGGCGACAGAGTTGCAACACTGACACATTGTGGGCCTAAGGTTGGTAAAAAAAACACTATAAGCCATTACTGCGTCCCGTCACAGTATTCTGCTGCGTGTGCTCCCTCGCGTGCTATACTTCCGTATAAGATGTATTTAACATTGAAACAAATTACTCTTTCGTGTATAGCGTTCAAAAATTTAAACTTTCTTATCTAGAACCAACTTGAAAGTTCCTTCAGTAAATGACACTGCTGTCATCTTGTCCGTTTGTTTGGAGGGAGATGAAAATATCCCTAAGTTAATCGCACAGTCCCATGCGCCAGGAAGGCACACTTCCTCCCGCAACGTGGCACTTTCTAATTGGACGAAGATGCTAACTAGGCTGTCTTCCTTGACTTTGTTCACTGGCTGTCAATAGAGGATCTGGACCACCCATCGAGCGGCCGAGGGAGCGGCTTCCATCTCAGGCCAAGGTGCAGCGTGGGAGGAGAGCTTCCGACGGTGGCAGCCTCACCGGAATTCCCCCGGATCGCGCTCTAGTGGCTAAGTACAGTCGACGACGAGCGATGGAACAGGAAGAGGAGGTCACGACTAGTTTGCTGGTGGGGGTTTTGTCAGCGGGAGGCAGCGAAGATGGGGATCAAGGCCGCGCAGCAGCTTGCATGGGATGGCGAAAGGATGCGAAATGAGTTTTCGATCTAGCTATTGGCTTACGAAGGAAATACTAAGAAATTTTCAATTCCTAAAGCACTTCAAGATTATTTAGGCGTGTCATAGACAAGAATCGGCCCTTTGGTTCACAGGAGAAGCGTAGGAAAAATGGAAGAATCTAGTTCCTATGGGTTTACTAATGTCATATGGTGTTTGGAATGGAGGAAAGCATAGTGCTGATTCCAGAGGAAAGGATTCGTTCACTCACAAGAATGCAGTAAATAAAACATCTGGTTCGAGCTCATGTTTTGGCAGAAGTCCGAGGCAAATCTCCGACCAACCTGACTAGTCGAACTACACTGCACTATACTGCGCAAGAGTTGGCCAATGATTTGCGCAAATCACTACACTGCAGAAAGAGAAAAGTACTACGGAGTGATGTTTTGTCTCCTACCAAATAGGCATCTCACTACAGTATTCTAGAGGAAAGTTTCCTCTATTCCAAACGACCACGACGCTTCCTTTTCTATGTTTTTGTATTCCTACGTTTTTCCTACGCTTCTCCCATGAGCCAAAGGGGGCCAAAGTGATAGAATAGCTAGATAGTCATAATGAATTATGCTCTCATGGTATAAACTTGATTGTTTCAGTTTCACATGAAAACTTGAGTCATATTTTAATTGTCTATCCTTCATGAAGGCTTATCTAATATTGATGTCTCACGGACATGCTCATTGTATTGTTGTTTTTAACAATCCTTTATACTTATATTATCATGACATTATTTTTTCTCATTGCAACACGCCGTATTTAACATAAAAATTTGAATTATATTCTGATTATGGATCGTGAAAATGGTAGACGGACCTAGCTACGAAAGGAATGTGGTGAATATCTTGCCGCTTAAAGTATGGTTTTTTTATTTTTGAGCCTTTTCCCCGTGTACCATTAAAAAAGATGGTCTTTTCCTACAGCCATTAAAAAGTTTAGACTTACCTAGGTGCCATGACACTTTATTTCTTTGCCCCCCAAGCCATTCCGTCCACGTTCTGTTTGGTTTTGACAGTTTGAAAGCCGTAACAAGTGGGACCGGGCATGAAATTTGTCCATCTTACCCTTTTGAGACAGAGGGGCATATGAGGGAGAGGCCTTGTTGACTGACCTTGACCGCCATCGCATTCTCACTCTCGCTTCTCTGTCGTTCTCTTCCCCAAACCCTAGCTAAGGCGGGCGGCGGCGGCGGCGGACGAGGAACCCTAGCGGCGGCAGTGGATTGAGAAGAAGATCAATCCCTCGTGCTTCCAGCGTCGAATGGGGTAGTGGAGCTTGGAGTTCACCGTGGATTCAGAGGATTGACCGCGTATGGCGGCGAAGAAGGGTGCGGGCGAGTGACCGGACTTGCGAGCTGCCGGGTGAGTGCTATTCCCCTTGGATTGCGTGCTCCTCGGTATGGATCGATTAGGATGGGTAGCTGTGAATGTGGATGCTTAGGGTCCGTCTTGTTGATTGTGGTGTTGTTCCTCGTTGTTTGCGTTCTCCTTGATTGTGTGCTCCTTGTTGTTCATCTGTAGGATGGACGCAGACAATAGCTTCAACCTAGAAATGCGGATTGTTACTCCCAATTCATGTGCTTGGTGGTTTTCTTTGAACAAAGTTGTGGATGCTGAGCTTACTAACTTCGAAGATCTGGTTCGTGATGTTGTTGACAAGTATCCACCCGATTTCGGTGAGGTAGCTCGACTGTTTTATTTCTGCAACCAGAGTAAGGTCAACGTTGAAGTAAGGAGTGACTAAGATATGCGTGAAATGTTTGCTAAAAGTAATGAATCAAAGTGCTGCTTCTTGACTGTTGCCTATAATAGGCCAACTAGTGAGCCTCAGATTCCTGATTGGGATTTTAGTCTGCCTGCCAACTCTGTTCAAGCCTCATTCACCCCTTCAGTCCACTGTCCTAGCAAAGCAGAAGCAAGCAATGCCTCCCAGAGTGCCACCCAAAGTGAATGTGTTGAACCTGAATATCTGGCTAACCCAAACCCATCCAATGAGCATGTGGGTGTTGATGAGGAAGGGTTGTACATTGACCTTGGCCCCCAACATCCCCCACCTACCAAACCTGACAGTCAAGTTTGCAGTAAGCAAAGGCAGCCTAAAAGTTCTGATGGTGAGGCATCTTCTGGTTCAGACAATGATGACTCTGACGATGAATCCTTGTCTAATGATGATGATAGTGAAGTAGAGGACTTAGATGACATTATTAGAGATAAAGAACCTAAACAAATGCCTGATGCTGATTATGACAAGAAGGACCCTCCTTTGGTTGTAGGCACTATTTATTCAGACATTACTTCCTTTAAGCTGGCTTTAGCTACACATTCTGTGAAACATGGGTACCATTATAACATTGAGGCAAGTGACACAGGAAGGTATAGGGCAACCTGCACTACCAAGAATGATGGCTGCCAGTGGAGAATCCATGCATCAACTCTGAAGGATGGTGTAACTATTAAGGTATTGTGTATGTACTTCTTGTAAATGCTGGTAGTAATTTGGTTCTGTTATTACTTATTGCAAATGCATGCAGTAACTGTGGAATGTACATTTGTTTTGCATATTAAAAGGAACCCATTTCCCATCAGTGCCAGAGCGCCAGGAGGCAAGGAGTCTGTGTAGGAGTGACTCAGTTTTGGGTCTGTCATCAAGTGCTTGATTGGCTCAAGGAAGATGGGACTGTGGGTGCCACGGAACTACAAAGGAGGTTGAAGGATGAGCACAAGACTATGGTGCCCAATAAAAGAGTGTACAAAGGTAGACTACTTGCCATGGATAAGATTTATGGCCCATGGGACAAAACTTTTGATAATCTTTTTAGATTTAAGGCCCAGATAGAGGAAACCAGACCTAGTTCATGGGTTGTGATTGATCACCACACCATCAACAACAAGATAAGGTTTAATAGGCTCTTTTTTGCACTTAAACCTTGTGTTGATGGCTTTCTTAGAGGTTGTAGACCATATCTTGCAGTAGATAGCACATTTTTAACTGGAAGGTTTAGGGGCCAATTGTGCATTGCCTGTGCAGTTGATGGGCACAACTGGATGTACCCAGTAGCAGTAGGTATCATAGATTCTGAAACCAATGAAAATTGGGTATGGTTCATGGGGAGGTTGAAGGAAGGAATAGGCAGTCCACCTGGGCTTACTTTCTCCACAGATTGTGGCCAGGCAGTGATGAATGGAGTCAGTGAAGTGTTTCTAGAAGTTGAACATAGGGAGTGTATGTATCATCTAGTACAGAATTTCAAGAAGAGGTATAGTGGTAAAGTTTTTGATGAGCACTTGTGGGCTTCTGCATATTCTTGGAGTCCATATATCTTTGAAAAGCATTATCAGGCAATGGTTGCTGCCAAAGCAGAAGCTATGAAGTACCTTCAAGAGACTCACAAGAAGCTATGGACTAGGAGCCAGTTTGGCACTGCCTCAAAAGTTGATTATGTGACTAACAACTTGGCTGAGTCTTTCAGTAACTAGATAAAGGGTGAGAAGCAAAAGCACCTGGATGACTTGGTGGACACCATCAGATAGAAGATATTGATCAAATGGAACCATAGGATGAGGGTGGCCAGGAAGTTTGAGGGGAAGATTTTGCCCCATATTGTGCAGAAGCTGAAGGATGACAGTTACAATCTTGATATTGAAGTGATCAAAAGCTCTCCTGAAGGAGTTGCAGAAATTTGTGCTAAGGGGGGTCTGGGTTTAGGTTTGTGGTGGACTTAAGAAATATGACATGTTCCTGTAGAATCTGGCAGGGGTCAGGAATACCCTGCAAGCATGCTATTGCCTACATCATCTCAATTCCAGGTTCAATACTAGAAGATCATGCAGATGATTTCTTCTCTGTCCAGAAGTTCAAGGATGCCTATGCAGGCTCTATCCCATGCATTCCTGACAAGTCCATGTGGCCCAAAGCAACACATGGCTTCTTCATGCACCCTCCATGTCTCAAGTCCACTGGTGGTAGGAGGAAGAACAGGATGAAGTCAGCTGTTGAGGGAGGCAGTAAGAAGAAGTCAAAGAAGCATGAGTGTCCTATATGCCATGAGTTAGGCCACCACTGGTACACCTGCAAGAATGGGAACCTAGAAGACATTGCTGCAATGGAGGCTGAAAGGTAAACATGTACTTCTTTATTTTCATTTGTCCTATAAATTAAATACATGTACTAACTGTAATCTTGTCCTTTGCAGAGGTCTCCCAAAGAAAAGGCAGAAGAAAGTAGCAAGCTGCAATACAGAGACTAGCCTTGTGGTGAAAACTCCTGCATCAGGCATGGTTTTCCCACACAATGAGGCAGTGGCCAATGCTACACACCAGAAGAGGAAGAGGAAATCATCTTCATCAAAGGGCCCAACTACTAGTACATCAGCTACCAAGAAAAGCAAGGGCCCAGCTACCAGTACTTCAACTACCAAGAAAAGCAAGGGCCTAGGTACCCGTGCATCAACATGTCATACAAATTCCCAGACTAGCAGGTAAGCATGATCCAATTCTGCATTTCCACTTTTTGATGAAACTGTGTGCTTGTCCTTTCCTAGTACTTGACTATAACAGGTCTAGAACTGGTTCCAATGACCCTGTTCCCCTCCAGGCTGTGCATCTTGCCCCATTTCATGAAGAGACTGTGCAGACAGAACCACTGGAGGATGTTTTGCCCCAGCTTTCACCAAGGAAGAAGATGGGGTTGAAAAAGAAGCTTACACCAAAGAAGCTTCCAATTGTGCCAGCCTGCCCAGCTAGCCCAGCTTTTAATACCAGGAGCAAGAAGAAGGTAGGGTTTGAATGAAAAGCACCTATGTTTGGTTGTTATTTTGGTGATTTGGCTGCAAAAACTACTGCTGCTTTGCTATCACTTTATTTTGGCATGACTGTGATGTAAGATAAAACTGTAACGTGAGATGAATGTCTATGAGTTGGCACGACTATGAGATGGAACTCTGTTGGTTAGATGAAACTTTGTGAGATCAAACTCAGTTTAATATGGTCTGTAATATTTAGTTGGTAAGATCAAACTCTGTTTGTTCTGAGATGTTATTTTTTTAGATGTCAGAGTTACTATGTTATCATAAATTAGATCATAACACTCTAATAAAAACCATTCATTCATGCATCACTAGTCTTCATTGAAACACACACACATACACAGTCTGCATACATAGGGCCTTACTTCTTCATGATAACATACAAAGCAAGAAAGATGCACACAAACACCAGCTTTTCAATCCACCTAAGCTGTTGAAGAACCCTATCTTCCACTACTGCATTGCCTACAATTCTAGCCGGCTGGGAATCTTCCTGGACGATGGCCAGAGGAGCTATGGTAGAGATAGGAGCTGGTGCTGCCATTGCCTGTAGAGGAATGGCCTGTAATGGAGCAGGTGTTGTAGGTGGGTGCACAACAGTGTCCTCTATTTCATCCTCCCACTGATAAAACTAGCACCCTCCAGTCTATAAACAACAACATCAACAGATTAGCACCAAATAGGGAATAAAGAACAGCTTATGAATGAATGAGCAAGGAAGAGAAATGAATTGCAAAGTATGGGCACTTGTGGAAAGCACGGTTGCGTAGTCATCGATATGAATCGATTAGCTAGTACACTACAGTTGGGGCACATGACCCGCCTGGGCCTCCTCCCATAGCTGCTTGACGCTTGAGACATGGCATTGGCAGCAAGGTAGCAAGAGAGACAAATGGAGAAGAATGAGTGGGAAGAGAGGGCTGAGGGCCTATTTATAGCACCAAGGCAGGGGGGTCTCTTTGGCGCCAAGCCCAGTGCCGTTGGCACCAAAAAACTTGCCCACGTCAGCCGTCTTGGTGCCCAAACACTTGGTCAGGGAATGAGCAATTTCACTCATCCTCCCTGGACTGAGGGCACTTTGGTCTTTTCTCCTCGTCGTTACACATTGTTTCCAGTGAAAATTGACAGAATGGCTTGGGAGACAAAGAAATAAAGTGTCATGGCACCTAGGCAAGAATGAACTTTTTAGTGGCCTGTAGGAAACGAACATCTTTTTTAATGGTATATGTAGGGAAAAAGGCTCTTTATTTTTGTTGACACTACAACACCCCCGCTTGAAATCATTTACCTAGTGTAGAAACTATTTATATATTTATGAAAAGCACCGATCCGGCAAGACCGATTGGTGGTTCAGCCGTCAACATGTGGAACGTGGTATGTACTCTACGTGGCCGTTGAGAATTTATTGGTCTCCCAAAGGACAACGATACCATATTTAGGCCGTGTTTAGATCCCCAATTTGGGGCACCAAATCTGCACAGTGCGTATTAAATGCGCACTGTAGCAATTCGTTTGTATTTGGTAAAAATTGTCCAAACTTTGACTAATTAGGCTCAAAATGTTCGTCTCGCAAAGTACAACAAAACTGTGTAATTAGTTTTTAATTTCATCTACATTTAGTACTCCATGCATGTGCCGGCATTTTGATGTGATGGGAATCTTCTTTTTGCATAGTGAAATTTGGGGATGAAATTTGGGATCTAAACAGGCCCTTAGACCTTAACTGCTGCTGTACTGTAGTCAATATTGGATATTGACACATTGTGGGTCTCTTTAATGCGTCCCCGCATGCTTCTGTCTCTGATGCCTCTGCCTGCTACTCCTATATATATAGGAGGCTTTCCTGCTCTCTGTGCTAATAGCTAAGTTGCACTTACGCGTGGGTACGTACAATCAGTTTGGCCACCTCTCGCTAATTCGCTGCGCCCGGCGATCATGTGGAGGCTCAAGGTCGCCGAGGGGGCCGGGCCATGGCTGAAGTCGTGCAACAACTTCCGTGGGCGGGCGGTGTGGGAGTTCGATCCCGAGCTCGGCACGCCAGAGGAGCGCGCCGAGGTGGAGAGGGTGCGCCGGGAGTTCACGGAGCGCCGCTTCCAGAAGAGGGAGTCCTCTGACCTCCTCTTACGCATGCAGGTAACAGCTTATCGTGCTTTTCTATGGTCAACTATAATTGACGCTTAGCCAGGCTTTCAAAAAATACTGGCCTATGCAGCATGCTTAATATGGGTCCGTACAACTCGTGTATGTTGTACGGTGCTTTAGGATCTACTAGCAAAGATGGCAATATGTTGTAACGCAGTATTCTTTTCGTTCCTTGGTTACTTGAATAATATACAGTTTACTAGAGATTTATTTATCAATCGTTACATGGGTTCATTATTGATTGATCGTCTTAAAACAATAGACATTCTGATGGCACGCTACCAAATAAATTTGACTGTCCTGAGCAGTAGAGACGAAAGCAAGTAAAGTAATCCATAGTGCTGGGCATTTTCAGCTGTACTCCTTATAGAGAATAAATCACCATATGAATAATGAGATGTGTGCATTTTTTTTCTTTGAACCAAGTATTGACAAGTGTTAAGTTTAGGACACCATAATAATATGGATAATCATATTAATTTTAAGCACTTTAATTTATTATTTAATGATATTTTTTATGTATTTAATTTAATTTATTGGTAAATGTGTATATATATTGAAAAATTATCTAAGATTTTATTATTTTTTATAAATTTGATTATTAAAATATTGATTAATATATATGTTATTTTTGGAAGTTGTCTTTATGTACCAGTTTATATAGTTATAGTTTAATTAAAATTAAATCCTTACAGTTAATTTACTCTACTATAAAATTACTGATGAGCAAATATACCTGTTATCTTCAAAATAAAGTAGATATGTGTATATGAGTAGAATTTGAATTTGAGATATACATTTTATATTTTTATCCGATAATATTTGTATCCGTGTGGAGTAGAACTAAAATATAATCAACAGTGCTATCCATTTTCAATTTCATGGGAATCCGACCCGCTTGTGTATCTCTCTTCTCGCTAGTATAGGCGAGCGCATGGAAGAAGCGCGTGAAGGTGGGCATGTGAGGGGGGAGGGTCCCGGCGCGGTGTGGGTGATACCGACCTGCCTTGGCGGGCTGGTGGCCAACTGGCAGGATGATGCCGCCGCGTGGCCACACCACACACCGTGAGCACGGCAGGGGCAGTCATGGGATGGGCGAACTGTGAGCCTCCCCATGCTCCATCCGTGATCCAGCAGCTACCACGTCACGGTGTTTCTTCTGCCTTCCGCTTCCGTGCCGGATCATGGGCATGACACTCCTGCCCAAACATTTCTGGCCCTAGTCTACTACTGTGATCGTGAACTCAGCAATCAGCATGGCCCTGATAGGAGGGCTTAGGACAGAGCACATGGAGCTGGGGATCGCTAAATCGGGAAGAGAAGGCCGATGGAGTGTATACGCTCCAAGAATAGATTTGTGTGACGCGTTTTCTGTGCAGGGAGGGTGGAGGGCGGTTGTGTGTGCGGAGAGATCGACCGAGCGAGCGAGAGTTGGTCTCATACTGTTGGGGCTAGTGACCGAGTTAGAGAAAATATAACTAGAGACTTTTAGAAGGCTATGAGGTGAAGGAGAGAAATGAGAAAAGAGAAGAGAGGTGTGCTTTAAATTTTACAGCTAGCTCAAGCACAAGAATCAAGAAATATATTGTGAGAAAAAGGGGTGAGTCATTATTGAACCAACTATTGATAAGCGGGTTATAATAAGTGTCGATGAAGCTAGCTAAAAGTTGTATTATTAACCTTGCTTTTAGACGAACGATATTTAGGAAGAGATAAATTTTCACTCATCAATATTTAAGTATATACTTGCTCTCACCGATTCCATTAAGGGAAAAAAACATGTTTTGAATGAAAATTCGTATAGATGGCCACACGGGTGGTCCGGCCCTAACCTGGCCCTAGCATCATTTCGCACGACACTATTTGGCACTATGCCCTAGTTGTGTCACGTCGTGTCGGGCCGCCGTGTCCAACCGTTGGCCTATAGGCATGACCTTATGAGGACTTATCTGTGATGTACCGTGCCGATGGGCACAATGGCTTGCTGGCCCCCTAGATCTCTGCGCCGAGGTGTCGCACCACCACACAAGGGAGCCTAGCTCCACGGCTGAGGCCACCGGGGAGCCCACCAGCTCCATGGCCAAGGCCGTCGCGCCGCTGGGCGACGCACAAGAGGGAGCGGGTGTCGCGCGACAAGGATCCGTGGCCATCGTGACTCATGCGAGAGGCAGCGCGTCGCGTGGAGGATGCGCACGTATTTTGATGAGAGACAGCGGGATAAGGAACTAGCATTTGGCAGCTAGGGTTTGGGATATTTATATACTCTCTTATCTATATCTAACATTTTCTAAATTCCCCTAGACCATCCAATGGTCAGCCCAGTAGGCGTGTTGTGCCCATGCCAGCACCGCAGGCTAGAGTCACGGCCTAGGCACAGCCTTATGGCCGCGCCCATGCCAGCACTGCCACTATGGGCATCGTGCTGTGCCGGGCAGGGTCTAGCCCGTTATTTGGCCATCTATAAAAATCCTTGTGCTTTTAATTTGTTACTCGATTCCATTTTTGGCCTACTGAAAGTCCCCTTTCCCATATTGGAATATTTTGTGTCTTTATGGGGACTATCATGGGAGAGACATGGGCCTTCATCTTTCATTTTCTCACCATGAATGATGAATGGAGCCGAAAATACTGTTAGGCGTTAGTGTGCGTCCCCACCACAGCATGCTGTCAGCTGCCTCTGCCTGCTATATAAGAGGAGCTTTCCTGCTCTCTGCTACCTAAGCTGCATTTACGCGTAGGTACGACGTACAATCAGTTTCTCCACCTCTCTCTAATTTGCACCGCCCAGCAATCATGTGGAGGCTCAAGGTCGCCGAGGTGTCTGGGCCGTGGCTAAAGTCGTCCAACAACTTCCGCGGGCGGGCGGTTTGGGAGTTCGACCCTGAGCTCGGCACCCCGGAGGAGTGCGCTGAGGTGGAGAGGCTGCGCCGGGAGTTCACAGAGTGCCGCTTCGAGAAGAGGGAGTCCTCTGACCTCCTCCTGCGCATGCATGTAATAGCTTATCCTGTTTCTCTAGTGCTCAACGAGATCTAAACTTTTGTAGTTGAGAATCTTTCCATTTAAGATCGTTTACGAGTCAAAATATTAATTACAAGATTTATACACATTTTCAAAAAAGGACTATATCATATCTATAGTCACAGCTGACAGTAGGGTGTGGTGGTAGGAGGTGGTACGTGTGAGACCAGACGTTGTGAGTTTGAGTCCACGCTGCTGCAATTGTGTGAAACGAGCTGAAAATGAAATCTTGTGAGATAGGTAGTATGGTCGGTCTTTTAGGCTTAAATTTTTTAGGGCGGTGAAAAATCGATATTTAGGAACGGTTTTAAAACTGCTTTTAAAAATCAATTCTTTTTTCGATCGATGACATAGTAACGGTCTTTAAGAACCGGTCCTGATGATTGTTTTTGACCGCGGACAAAAAACTTTTCTATACTAATGATATTTGTTTGTTGCACGGCTACTTAGATATTATACTCTTATATATATTTATATAACTAGTACGGAACAACCCTTACCGACCCTTTCAAAAAAGTTGGAGAATAAAATTATTGAGGAGCAAATCTACATGTTATCTTCAAAAATCAAGTAGATATCCAAATGCGATTTTGAACTCAGAGATATCCATTTTGCATTCGTATCCAATGAATCTGTATTTGTATTCTGATTCGGTATAAAATGTGGTCAATATTGATATCCAGACTCGGTTCATGCGAATCGATCAGAATCCATCCCTAGTAGGGTCCGAGCCTACAACGCCTCATGTCTATTCTCAAATTCTCAGACTCTCGGTGTTGGGACCGAGCGGGAGAAGGATGCAACTGGCTGATTCGTGCTCTTCCTCGGATTCGGATATATATTCCAATTCGCTGGATGCTAGCTAGCAGGAGTTGGTTTGGCACTGACGCACTGTTGGACCGGCGAACGGTTAGATGGCGAAATTTATGTTGGGAGAAATTTTTACTTTTCAATATTATATAAGAACTAGCAAATGTGTCCATACATTGCAACGGAACCCAATACAAATATGAATCAGACTCTGTATGATCAGACTCCGTATCACTGCTAAGCGTGAGTGTTCTAACTTGTATGAGCATGAGTCATAAATTCGGACCACATGTATCTATCATCGCTAGATGCAAGTTGTTTTAACTCATATGTCAAGAGAAAAAAGTATGATAGAAGAAACTCATCACTATACAGGTAGTTAGGAGGAGACCGGATGAAAAAAGGATAAAATTTTTATATGTTTGTGCGTTGCGACAGGAGAAAAAACAATCAAATATTCACGGAGAACGACAATAGGAATGTACATATTGTTTAGCATATAGACTTAGCTCTCGCTACTTGTTCTCAATGTTTCTTCTTAAATAAAAAAGGAAAAAACATGTTTTGACGGAAAACCTGTTGTGCTTTCAATTCGTTTATTTGGTTCGAAACAGTGGGAAGTGGAACCTAATCTTATATGGTTTTGATACTGAAAGTCCCCTTCTTCGCATTGGAAAGGCCCTGTTTGACACGGCTCTACTTCACTAGTGGAGTTTTTTTTTTGCTTCAGCTCCATAAACAACTCTATCGATGGAACTAGAGCCGTTTTAGTAAATCATTTGGCCAAACAGCTCCACATGTAGATCTTTTTAAAATATATTCTCATAGAACCCTATGCAGGGTCCATCAGGACGAGGTAAAGCTAAGTGAAGCCACTATTTTTGGTTCCATCCCACCTTAAACCTCTATGAGAGTATGATTTAAGGGGCTTCTTAGGTAGCGTTGTTTTGTTTTACCCCGTGTGGCACAAAACGGCTACTGAAGCCGATGGAGAAGCCATGCCAAATAGGCCGTTAGTCTTTTTATCGGGACTAGCATTTTCAGAAGCGCTATATATAGTGACAGTGATCGAGATATATAGTAAGATCTGGAATGAGAGAGACATGAGCCTTCATCATTCATTTTCTCACCAAGGACAAGTACCAAATTAAATACTCGCTCACTGTACGCCTGTACCAAATCAATTTGGTGCATGGTCCCAAGGTGTAGAATTGAATTGAATTGAATTAGTGGCATCCATCATCAACCGGTTTGCTAGGAAGGATATACTTATATATAAGGCTCTGGCTCATGTGCACAATTATCTCCTGGAAGGATATATATATATATATATATATATATATATATATATATATATATATATATATATATATATATATATATATATATATATATATATACGGCAGCGCTATTCTACACCCTAGGTGTAGAATATTATTCTACACCACAAGTCAAAACTGACCTGAAAAAATACTGAGTACTACTGAAGCACGTTCAGTATCAGTCAGTACTACACCCAGCACCTCGAAAATACTGAACAATACTGAAACACGAGTACTAAACAGTACTGAATTTTGTTCAATATAACAACGAGTACTAGGGTGTAGAATAGCGCGTGTATATATATATATATATATATATATATATATATATATATATATATATATATATATATATATATATATATATGTGGCTCTAGTTAGGACAACGACCCATATTTATGAGCCCGCAACAGTGGTTGTTTTATGAAACTAATTTATATCAGTGCTAAGGATAATGCCAACTCAGAAGCTATGAGATAGTTCCTATATTTATCAAATCATGCATACACTACTTATAGAAACCATATTTGCCGATGGATAGTTTTTTAAAAAAATAAGAATTGTTGAACCACATGTCTTGTTCTACATTGTCTATGTATCACATAAGTATCTTCATATCTTGGTCCCCGTGTAGAAAAAATTTCTCATGTAAGAAACCCTTTTCTCATCTCTCTTGGTTAATTCCAACATCATTATTTTGCTTTGTTGGCACCCTAATTAATGGACATAGAAACCATCTTAGTTTTGGGGGCTTTATGTTACAGTTTCCAAAACTCCCATACGTTGAAAACAATATAGACTAGTTTCATCCACTTGAAACTTATTTTACTCGCATGAAACTTTGATCATCTATCTCTTTGTTAATATTGTGCCTTGCCAGCATATTTGCCAAGTGCAATTCCAATGCTAAAAACCGCATGTAGTTTCTATATATAGCTATTAATTTATATGTAGACACTACACATATAAAAATTATGTTTGCAATTGATAGTTTCTATAGAATATATTTTGTGTCCAACCACGTCTTGTCTCTGGGTTATCTAAAGATAACCTCTCTCCTGTCTTCTTATCTAGCTAAGGAGCTGTTTGGTTCTAGACCATCATTTACCACGCCTCAGCTGCGGTGAGCTAGCTATGACAGCGCTGCAAGTGTGGCAGCTAAATCGAGCTGGTGTTGTGGCTGTCTAACCTGCGTATACAAACCAAATGCTAGCCTCGTGAATGGTGGCGGGCCAGCTGAGCACTGAAGGCAGAATCATTAGTTTTGAAGTAATAATTGCCAGCTTAGCTTAACGTTAGAGCAAGATCCCAGAAATAGTTTTCCTGTTTAATTTTCTTTGTGTGAAAGATTGTTCTAGTTATATTAATTATATGTGTACAAGTGATTTTTGTATATTCTTCATATACTAAAATGTGTATTCTACTGCAGTATGCAAAACATAAACATCTTGATGTGGATCCTCCACCCGCCAAGCTCGCAGAAAATGAAGAAGTCACAGAGGAGATCATGTTAGTAGCATTGAGGCGAGCCCTCGCTCAACATTCAAGTCTGCAAGCAGATGATGGGTGCTGGCCAGCAGACTATAGTGGCATTTTGTTCATTATGCCTCTCCTGGTACACATTTAATTTGAAACTGACACTGTCATTTGACTTGAATCAGATAGTTTCTGCGTTCAAAAAAAAGAATCAGGTAGTTTATGTTCGATGCTAGGCCTGCTAGTTCATTATTGATTGGCATATGCCATACAGAAGTATCATAAACATGGAGTGAAAAAGATTATGTGTTTATGCTATTGTCTACTTGCTAGAATAAATATCAGAAATATAAATAGGAATTCAGCTTAATCCTTTCTTCTAAGTCATCCTTAACGAACTGTGAGCTGTGAAGGAACTGTATACCTTAGTTGACCTGCATGCAACACTATGAGAATTCTAAATCATTTCAGGTATTCGCTCTGTATACCACTGGATCACTCAATACCGTCCTATCTAAAGAACATCGACGTGAGATATGTCGCTATATTTACAATCATCAGGCACGTTTATGACTTACTTTCATATAATATCATTTGGTCTATTCCTAAGGGAAATTATTATAAATCTTTTATGTAACATATGATCCTTGTAGAATGAAGATGGTGGTTGGGGTAAACAAGTGTTGGGACCGAGCACCATGTTCGGCTCATGCTTGAACTATGTTGCCTTAAGACTTATTGGTGAAGAGCGCACGAATGCTGCATTGACCAAAGGACGTCAGTGGATTTTATCTCATGGAAGTGCAGCTGCAATTCCGCAGTGGGGAAAGATATGGTTCTCGGTATGATATTTAATAAAATAATTTTTCATATATATGAATACATGAGTATTTAAAGGCCACTGGGTTCCATATATAATATTTTGCAATAAATCTATGCAAATATGAAATGCCCTTTCAAATAAATTTTAAACTATATGTATATTCCAGATTTTGAGTACTAAACAATCCAATTTTTTAATCCTT
This sequence comes from Saccharum spontaneum, assembly GCA_022457205.1. Classification (NCBI taxonomy): domain Eukaryota; kingdom Viridiplantae; phylum Streptophyta; class Magnoliopsida; order Poales; family Poaceae; genus Saccharum; species Saccharum spontaneum. Next base: position 17,942,216 of record CM039605.1, on the reverse strand, counting down.
TGATACTGGTATTAATCATAACATTCTTTTCCTTTTAAATTAGGACGCTAAAGTACCTTTCATTTTTTGCAGAAGAAAATTATTACTTTAATTCGAGCTGAACGTGGTAAATTGACAAGATTTGACCTGGTCACCAAGTATCCATATCTGGGTTTATCTAGAATATAAACATGGTGCTATTAATCTATGAAAAAACTTTTTTAAATATAAACTATTGTTACAAATTTTAATATTTCTATGTTTCTTATACCTCTTCTTTGAAAAAAGATCTTACCAGAAACAGGATGCATAAAATTGCAATTGTAGTTACAGACTTTTTATGAAACTTACAATCTGAATAATTCAATAATGATCTTATCTTCTTAAATGAAGGTGATGGGTTTGTATGATTGGTCTGGAAATAATCCAATAGTTCCTGAATTATGGCTTGTCCCACACTTTCTTCCAATTCATCCAGGTACTTGTTTCTTACTCTCTCAATGTAATTACCTGTGAACCTTGGATTTAGGTAATATAATGTCCCTCATAATTCTGAAGGCTTTGAGGATAGCCTGCAGAACTTTTGGGGACTGGGAGAAAGGGAGATGTGGCAGCCTGGGAGGCCAGCACATAGGGCTAGGAGTGTGGGTAGACGACAGGATATTCCTTTCTAATTCCATTCCATCTCTTCATAGTTAACCTACCTTCTAATGCAAATGTCATAATTAGTTTAGAAATTTGCTCAAGCAACTTATGGAAGTTTTTCGGTAGGTGTTACATTTGTGGAATAACAAATACAGGGAGAGAGAACTGCCATGCACTACTCAGCGCAGGCATAAATGTTTACATGACTATGTTGTTGGTGCAATTTTGCAAAGCTCACAATCCACATATATCTTGTTTTCTCAGTTTTCCATATTTGTGGCCACCTCCGGTTGCCTCATCTACGGACCTGCCCATTCATATTTGCAACAAAAAGTACTAATCAAAGATATATTTTGGAGACTGTGTAGATGTCCAAGACATCACTTATTTATAACTAGAACAAGTATAACTACCTGCTAATAAGAGCATCTCTAGAAGATTGAGAAAAAATAGCGAAAGGGCCTCTACCTGGGTTGATTAAATGGCTTGAGTTCGACTCCCTATGGAAGCGAATTTTCAGGCTAGGGTTAAAAAAGATCGCATCGTCTGTCCCATGTCAAAGCATAGGTCTAAGGCCTGACCCAAATAATCCCCTCCTCTATACCACGCCAGAGCACTAATCATCTAAGGCCCGACCTTGGTCGTGGTCATTCTTACATGCGCTATGGTGCCACTGTATATGGGTGGGCTGGTGTTCATGGGTTTTCTCGACCTTTGAGAGAAGGTTTTTTTTTCTTAATGCAATGTCTGGGGTTGTCTTAACTCTGCAGGCCAAGTTTTAATATTAAGAAAAAATGGTTCCCCGAAACGAGTTTTAAAACTATAAATGAAGAGGCCTTGGGGACGAACCTAATGGAATGATTGTACCATTGTAAATAGCATCTCACATTTCTTACTGGTTCAGGACGATTTTGGGTATTTACACGTATGGTGTATCTGCCTATGGCTTATCTCTTTGGTAAAAAGTTTGTTGGAACAATTACACCAACTATATTGGAATTAAGGGATGAGCTCTATTCCGTACCATACAGTGAGGTTGATTGGAAAAAAGCTCGTGATACTTGTGCCAAGGTTCGTATTTACTAAGATTTGGTTCTTAGTTCCCTATACAATTGTTATTATTTTTTTCTAGAAGAAATGTATATATAAATTGACTTACTTCAAATAAGTGAAAGCAATCTATGTATTTCAATTGGTGTAGTATAACAAATCAATTGTATAAGTCTGAAGTTTCTCAAAATAATCTAGAAAATAGGTGAGGTATGTTAAATTAAATGGCATGCACAAATAATAACTTTTCTATTGAACTTCTCAAAAAGTCTTTAAATTCACACATGCTTTGTATAGTACAAGAGGATGGTGTTGTTACGAGGGGAAACTTTTTTCCTCGCTTCTATAGTGTTCTGATTTAAACATGTTAAATCCTTGCATAGAGAATGAGTACATTTCTTCTCATAGTACCTTCAGTGATGACATTTAGTTCTTGAAACGGAAGCCGGTACTTATATGCATTCAGTATTTTTTTTGGATATGTCACATAAAAAGTGTGTGGGACTAGAATTTAGATAATAAAAAAAGGGGTCAGAGCATATTATAAGTTTGTGGTAACAAAATAGAACTTCCACAATAAATGCTGTCCATCTTACTCTTTGGAAGTAAAAAAAGAAGAAAAATATAAGAAAGGGGAGTACAAAACGATGATGGGCATATTTGATATACTTAAGTCTCTCTCTCTCTCTCTCTCTCTGTGTGTATAAGAAACCTGAATATATATTGCATTATGTACTATTTTTAGCAGCAGCAATGAAAGCTGCACAAAGTTTAAATGTTTGACTCATTCTATTTATGTTATGATTTTCTATTTCTTTTGCATACAGGTGGACCTTATATATCCACGGACAATGGCACAAAATCTTGTATGGACCTGCCTTAATAAGGTTATAGAGCCAATGCTGAATTGTTGGCCAGTAAATAAGTTAAGAGATATAGCATTGAAAAACATCATGGAACATATCCACTACGAAGATGAAACTAGTAAATACATTTGTACATGTCCGATAAACAAGGTAATACGCATAAATGCTTGATAGTGATTTTAATGCTTATTTGTAACAAAAAGGAGGTCTAACTCCATTTTATACTATGTGAGCAAAGTTTAGCTCACATAGCTAATGCTGGGAAAGGAAAAACCCTTCTGTGTTGACATATTTAAAATAGTGGCCCTGTTCGGCAAGCTGTTTTTTGGCTTATAAGCCGGCTGTGGCTGATTTGCTGTGAGAGAAAAACACTGTTCCACGGCTGATAAGCCGTGCTGATAAGCTCAGCCGAACAGGGGCACTAGTATGATATCGAGGTACTCTTTAAGGATCTCAACATCACCTGACACCAGTTCATCTATTTAATTTTGTCCTACAAACTTTTATAATGATGCATTGCTTCTTCAAATTCAGTGGCAGTATATAAAATCGATTGCCAAGGATAAATGTAATTTTTAGCTTAGTATAGCAATTTGCCAAATCCTCAAGTGGACTTGTTTCAATGTTTATAGGGAGAAATGTATGGATTCATGAAATAATTTGTTATAACTAAATTAACTTGACTTCTCTCTCGTTACATGTAACTAAAATTATTTGGAATGTAATATTATACTAATTATTTTTTTAGATAAAAGGTTTCCCCTGTTTTTGTATTTCAAAAGGCACAAAACTCTTATACTAATTAATATATAGCTACTTGTCAACTTTTTGCTACTAGGCACTAGATATGATTTGTTGTTGGGCAGAAAATCCAAATTCAGATTCATTCAAAAACCATCTTCCAAGGATATATGATATGTTATGGCTTGCGGAAGATGGAATGAAGGCACAGGTACTATCTTGCTTGCTTTGTGTAGTAATTTACCACTCTTCAGTTTTATTGTTGACAAAGGCTTATAACTTGAAAAGCTTTGATGGCAAATATTGTCTAAATGATTTGTTAATTGTAATTTTACCACTCTCTGTTTTGTGTAGTAGTTTTACCACTCTTCACTTTTCATTGTTGACAATGACTTATAACTGTTATTGAAAAGCTTTGATGTCAAATATTGCATATTCTAGATGATATGTTTATTGTAATTTTATCACTCTCCATTTCCATTGTTGGCAATGGCTTATAACTGTTACTAAAAATCTTTGATGGCAGATTTTGTAGATTTTAGAAGATTCGTTTATTGTGAACTAGTGTAAATAATAGCATGTATGTCTAGATATAATTTTTCACAAGTTCAAAATATAATTTATTTAATGTTTTAAAACATTTTTGGCAATTGATCAAATTATCTAAATTTTGGTAATATTTGCACTATTTAGCAAGTGGCTGAAATGATAGTATTCAAAATTTTACATACTTTCTTGATAATATTACTGACTTCAATGCTCATAGAAAACATTTGTATTAGTTTATTATGTACAGAAAATTGGCCACAAATTTTTTAGTTAAACATCAAAATATACAAGAGACAATCACTATCTTCTAATATTCTTACATCTTTGGTTCATTCCTACACAAGAATCAGTGAAGACCAATCCCCTTGTGCGCTCTTACTTCTATGTACGCAATTTGGTCACATAAGAATTACTTGGAGTAACTATATCCTTGTATCCTTTGTGATTTTTCATGAAGAAGGATTAGAGATCTAACTAGATAAAACATTTTTCATTGCAAGTTTTCGAACAGATGGTTCTATTGAATAGTTTGGTAGAAATTGGTTATTGTTTATCCACTGTGATGCTTTTGGAAAAACAACGCAAAATTATTGCAAGAAATGTAAAGTCACAGATTTTTTGAGGAAACTAGTTATCCCTATACTAGAATGTTCACCTAAACAAACAAGATGTTTTGGTAGTTAGTTGACAAGCCAATTTAAATTGGTTCTCCCTAAAACGGGTTACCCAATCAATCCCTTGGGTTTTCATTGGGCACCAAGTGTCCTCTTCCATAGTGTAGGAGACCCCCTCCTCCAAGCAAATAAGATTAGGAATTGAACCAGACAAGCACATCAGCAATTAATATCTTGTCTCATTTCCATTGAAGCCTGTTCTATACCCTTTTCTCTAATTTCTACAGTCACCCAACTATATAATTGCATTTGAACCATGCATGAAAGAGTTGTATGAAGTCCTTTATATGGACAAAAAGTCTCTATCTGCCCTCATTAATCTCACTACCAACCTAACCAGAAAAACAAAATACATGTAAGTTGTCTTCAGTACTCATTGTTATTCACTCTACTTTTTAATCCCCTGTTTTGACCTCAAACACTAGAATGTCAAAGACCAAAACAAAAATTTCAGAATCTCAAAACTAGTTTTTAACACGCCAAATGCTCGAAATCATACCATTCTGAACATCCACACATATCCTTCCACTTTTCCAAGCTGTAGCAACATTCTGGTCAAACCCTTAAGAATTCATAATGGTCATCATACAACAATGGTCATCATACAATGATAGTACATACAACCAAAAATTTTCTTGATAGCACATAACCTAGGCCCTTCACCCCAAAACTCATGTTCATTGTGTATGCTTAACTTTTTGTGGTTATTTCCAATCATAGTTATTTGAACTAAAGAGTGTGTATCATGGCATTGAGGTGTTCATTCTATTTCTAAAGGAATTATTTTGTTCTATTAAGACTTGAGAAGCATTGCACAAACTCTCTCTATGATAGGTCTATGATGGTAATCCAACATGGGAGACTTCTTTCATTGTCCAAGCTTATTGCTCCACAGGTCTTATTAATGAGATTGGTTCAACACTCCGTAAAGCCCATGAATTTATTAAAAGTTCACAGGTTCAAGTTCCCCACCATTTGTTCATATTATTGTAAAATAATGTTTTACGGAAAAATTTCATTTGCATTCTTATATGTAGATTCGTGAAAACCATCCCAACTACAAAACTTACTACCGTCATAAATCAAAAGGTTCATGGACACTTTCAACAGCAGATAATGGGTGGTCAGTATCTGACTGTACTGCTGAAGCATTGAAGGTTATGAATTTTTTTTATGTTTCTCATTCATTTAAAAACTAGATTGTGTTCTTCCCTAGTAAAGTTATAAGTGATTTGCTATGATATAATGGCATATATTACTATTTCGGCAAGTCCATCAGAAAATAGTTATGTTACAATTTGCATAGTGTTGTGTTGTAGACTTGTATAGTAAATGACAGAGGGATAAATAAAACATGTGTAGTACATAAGTACTTACATGAATAACAAACACTATTGCTCTTGATTTATCTTCTCTATAATGCATATACTATATTATTTTTTCAAACAAATTAACAAGTGCAGGCAAATATGCAATTATATCATAAATCATGATTAAATGGAACCATTTTGAGTGCCCATATGTGGAAATATTTATGATACCTGATTTTTTAGAAATTTCTCATTGAAACTTTCTTCCATGAACACTCAACTGCATTTCTTTAGGCATTGATGTTGTTATCAAAGATCTCCCCGGATCTTGTGGGGGAACCCATAGAAGGACAAAGTTTGTATGATGCGGTGGATTGCCTACTTTCTTATGTGGTATGACTATCTTTACATCATTTGTCATGTTCTTATAGTTTTATGAACTATTAATCTTCTACAAGATGACACAATCTATCTCAATACTAGCTCCCATGTTTGCAACAACCTTTCACATCATACACATATTCATATGGTTTTAACCAATTCAATCACTATTCTTCCATTTTTAAATTGAGGTGATTTGGATCGCAAATGCTACCTCATTTTCCATCTTTGTCGACCTGCGTGTGTAGAGGTCTAGGCTACACTTTGGCCCAAATCCGTGTTAGCAGTTATATTTTGTCACAGGATTTGTATGAGTTTCAACTGATAACGAGGGAAGTCCTGTCCACCCTGTAAATGTGAAGGGCCATGACTTATAGATACACATCCCAAAAAATCAAATAAATCTATGTGTTTGGAGATAATAATTTTTAACAATTGTATAGCAGGTTTTTTGCACTTATTTTTATCTATGCTTATTGATTTTCTTCCTATTGTTGAAGAACAATGATGGCACTTTCTCAACATATGAGTGTAAGAGAACCACACCTTTATTGGAGGTGAGAAGTTAAGCTGCAATATCTTTTTGTTAACTACTAAACTTCCATGATAAATATAATGGATTCCAATGAGGAGAGTTAACTAGATTAATTTTTTGTCATTGACACTAATCTTATTATTTTGTTGGAAATAGGTTCTCAACCCTTCGGAGAGCTTCAAAAATATTGTTGTTGATTATCCGTAAGAAATAAAATATTTTTCTTAATCATATAAACACAATTGTTTCATGTTTTTCATATTAATAGGAGCTGATTTGTTGTCTTGAACCAACTGACAGATCTGTTGAATGCACATCATCAGTGCTACAAGCTCTGATTATGTTCAGAGACCTAGATCATGGGTATCGCAAAGAAGAGATACGAAATTGCATTGAAAGCGCATCCAAGTTTATTGAGAAAGAACAACGAAAAGATGGCTCCTGGTCTCTAAAATTTTACTGCTTGTTGTATGCAAATAATTCTCATTTTTACATGGTATAAATAACTAGATTACTTATGATATAATAGGTTTGGCAGTTGGGGTGTATGTTTCACATACGGGTCATTCTTTGCGATAAAAGGGTTAGCTGTTTCTGGAAGAACTTACGAAAATAATGATACCATGAGGAAAGCATGTAAATTTTTGTTGTCAAAGCAACAACATATAGGTGGATGGGGAGAAACTTATCTTTCTAGTGAAACTGAGGTAAGTGTTACGTCTCATTATATGACTTCGTGCATGATTTTCTCAGTTCATGTTATATTTCTATATTTGGTAACTTGATATACAGGTACACATGATATTAATTAACCCATGGCAATGCTTAAATATGGTTTTTATTAGATTCAGTCATTTGTTTTCCATGAATCCTTGTTTACAACAACTAGTATCCTGTTTAGTACATCTAGGAAGACAAGTAAATTTCACGGACTGGTGCCAATTCAATTTAGCAGTAGTAGCCTCTCATTACTTGATAGTATCAAGTTATTCTAAACAACAACTAGTTGCTTATGGTCCTGTTTGTGTTAAATTTTTGTTTGATGAAACATTATTTACAAAACTTAATGGATTCTATCAAATACATGTGACACCATGCAACTAACAAAAGTATATATTTATTCTTTTGTACCCTATGCTTTGTAAATGATCTTTCTAGTCACAAAGTTTCTATATGTGATGCATATGGGTAGCTCCTCTTCTTGTACTTATTTTATCCTTTCTTTGTGTAATATAGTTAACGTAATAAACATGTTAGGATGAGATTACAAAAGGCTTATAAGTTGGTACAACCTATCTAGATAACATGAGACTAAACCTAGAACCAGAACAGTTGGGACAAACTACAGTGGGGGTTTCCCCTGCTGTATTCTCACTCAAAATAAAAACACTTGGGACAAACAAGCCGAAGCAAAAATAGTAATGGGTTAGGATTTTACAAGGTTATTGGTTTCTTGATGGTAAAACAATCAATGTTCAGTTCATTCTTTACTTATTTTTGTGGAGTTTTTCTAAAAATCATATATTCAGTTTTGTATAACATATAATTGTGTTATAGTTACATCACGATAATAGTCTGGATAAATTAGGGGGCACATACTGTCCATCCAATCTTTTTTTATATAAAGAATCCTAGTAACAAACTCTAGTGTTTCATGAAAATTTAGGTAATTACATGACTTATGCTGATTTTTTTGGACCTCATTTAGTTGTCACACCACATGGTTAAGTGAAAGTATTTCCTGTAGACAAGCAGTTACGTACTCAAGTACCTGTGGTTAGTATGCTACAATTGCAAACAGCCTACTTTTACTTCTTCATATACAATCTAATGTTAATCTATTTTTTGGTACTCAAAATCTGGAAATTAAATAATCTGTTCTCCTCTTGTCTTGGGTTTCCACGTCCAATGTTCAGTTATATATAAAAGTTGTACAACCTTCCAACTTTAGAATTAATATAAATTGGATGATTCATTAACTGCGCTTAACTAACTGTTAAGCAATAATTCAATGTTATGGGATGCATTATATATCAAACATTCTTCTCTTTTCTACTGAACATAGTGATACTCTATGTATCAATGAGTTTTATCATGGTTTAGACTTAACTATTTTGTAGGAATATGTGGATGCTAGTAGACCTCATGCCGTGAACACTGCTTGGGCAATGTTAGCCTTAGTTTATGGTGGGCAGGTATATATTTTACAAACTGATTAGAATTGCCACAGTTACATTATTTAGGAAATTATTATAGTATATGCTAATTGTTTCATATTATGTGCATGGTATGTAGGTGGAACGTGATCCAGCACCATTATATAAAGCTGCAAAAGTGTTGATCAATATGCAACTAGAATCTGGTGACTTTCCCCAACAAGTAAGTTATTATTTTTTGTTCTTATATAAGAGTTAGAACAAAATTTTGATTCACGGTTATTAGATTGTTCCGTTTTCTTTCAGAAACAAATATTTATCAATATTGTTTTTTCATGGTCTCCAAGGGATCAGAACTTGATTATATAAGAGTTAGAACATAATGATTACTGTGATTTTAGGATAGTTTAAACCGGATAGGAAAAGACATGTATACACCTCCCTATGAGAAATGTAAATCACAGTGATGCAACAAAGTCCTACTGTTTCCAACTAAAGGATGTCGTAAATGATGGCTAACAACAATCATTTATGGATGAATTTTGAATCACAAAAGTATTTGTGTTGTTGCTACAGAGAGAGTATACAACATTTTCATACACCCTTTGTAGACAGTTCTCGACATCACTACAAGAGTTTAAATGCTTCCTAATATTTTCCTACAAGTGAGTTAAAGTATTAGTACATATTAGTCCTTTTGATGGAGTGGCTAATTGTTGTGTGGTAGATGCCGCGGCAAGCATCATTGTTTGTTGGGTGTCACTGAGTGTGGGTCTTCGGTGGCTCGGGTAGACTCAAAAACACAAAAGAAAACATGACAATGTATCCTAGTTCAGGCTATCAGAGCCCTACATCCAGTAGTGGCTGTTCTTTGTATTCAAGAGCACCTAAATCGGAGGGTTACAACGAGTGTGTAAGAGCTCTGGCAGGGGATCGCTTGGTGCTATCCTATGGCTCGTCAGTGGTGAGGTTGGTTCCCCGATGAGGAAGAAGAATGCTCCTCTCTCGCCGGATTGCCGTGGGGTCTCTGCTTGCTCTGTCTCTAGGTTGAGCTCAGAACGTTGTCGTCTGTTCTCGGTTCGCCCTCTCTATTCTGTTTTGTCCTCTCCCTCTATAGGATCTGACCTTTCCCTTATAATCCGAGGAAGGTCAGGTACAAGGTAGCTCAGGGGGTTTGAGTCTATGGTCTACATGCGTCGGAGTTCAGGAGGGTGCTGCTGCGGTGTGGACGGACCTTGGCATTGTCGTGGAGTCGAGGGAGCCTCGGGCGCCGCCTGGCTCTTCTGAACCTGACGCTCTGACCGTCAAGGGATGTCTGCTTGCACTGACCTCCACCGGGTGAGCCTTCTCGAGGCTTCTCGAGGCTTCCTTGGAGATGAAGGCACCTGGCTCGGGAGGCTAACGAGTGGGCCTGGGAGCCTCTGCGCCCATGGAGCTGGTGGAGGGGTTTCTCTCCTTGTGTCATGCCGCCTACGTGACTTTGTCGGAGGAGTGGGCATCAGCGTCGCGCGCTCGTTGGTCGGGGAAACTCTGGGGAGCACCCGAGCGTTGGATGCTCGGCGGTCCAATCGATGGTCGAGGCGAAGGAGTTCAGCCCGAGCACCTAGCTCAGGCTAGGGTCGAGTCCAGGGATCAGGCCCGGGCTACTGTCGGTTGAGAGCCAGGGGTCGCCGATCCGCCGAAGCCTGAGCAGAGGCCAAGGGCATTCTCGGGTTCCGCCTGATCCTTAACCGAAGGGTGCGTGCGAGCATATCCAAGGGGTATAGCCCCTGAGCGATCCTAGAGGGGTCGGTCGGGGGTCTCTCGGTCGGGAGTCTCTCTCCCAAGGTCTTGACATACCCCTATGTTTGACTCTCATCACTAATTGTTTTCTTAGTATCAATCTTATATTTTCTAATAGTAGTGGCAAATGGCCAACAACATAACACTCTAAAAACTTGTCCACGATTTTTAGGTAGTTAGCCAAATATACAATATTTTTTTTGACACTTACAAATGTTGCATATATATACTTGTGTATTTTACGTAGACCACAGGGTGTTTCATGCACTTTGTACATCTCCAAATTTCCATTTTGGGAGCATGGCAATAGAGGTGAGTTGCATTGTATAACATTGTATACAAAGCCAAGTCCTCACCTTGCAACCGTCGTAGTGCTATTGACGAAGGTGGTGAGGAACTCCGTATTTCCCCCCTTGCCTCCATTTTCTCACATGCCGCTGCACTTGTGTTGGCCATGTCCGCCGCCCTTACACCTTCTACCACACAAGCCGACACTTGCCTACTCAGCCGCAGCCCCATATGCCCCAAGCCACCACCGTGACCATGTCCCTATGGGTGCACGCTCCTGTGTGGCTGCTGCCCTGCACCCGCATGCCCCACGCGAACTTTGCTCCTTGTGCAGCCCTCCCTTCAGTTTGTTGTCACACTCTATTTTAAGGACAAGATAAAGTGCATAAATATTATGTATGCCCGAGGGACAGTCGTACATATAAGTCAACAAATTACAGGAAGTATCATCATAGTGTGTTTTACTTCATGTTTAATATAACACTTAGTCTTATACAACACAAGCGGAAATTAAAGGATATCTCTCAAACATGGTAGCTCCAACACAGGGACGATCAACTAGTTGACTCAAACCTAGAAGCCTTCTAGATAATCCTCATACCAACTACCATCAATTACCCATCCGGGGATTCTTATCAAAAAATAGAAAATGAACAAGCGTGAGTACATTTCGTACTCCACAAGCATAACATGGGGATTCATGAGGCTCAAAGGTAGACACGGTTTACTACAGTTAGCATTTTAGTAAGTCAAGATTTTATCATTGATTAGTATCAAGTTCTGCTTAAGCTCCCAAATTAACCCACATGATCATATATCATAATCAAATAGAGTCATTGAACATCATTATAACATCATCATCATCATCATCATCATGAGTTAACAACATAACAAGTATCCATTTATTCTGTGAGTTTTCTAGGCCGCTCGTGACCGTGAGCATGGCTGTTATAACAGTTTTTAACACTCTGTAGAAGTTGTGCATCTTTACCTGTGAGTCATGTTGCCCAAATGCCTAGGGCTCGTCGACCCCCTAACACTCCCAAGGTGAGCAGGCAGGGTACACTGTGAAGCCTTCCATAGGTCTCTCTAACATGTTAAGGCCGCGAGGTTTCCTCGACAGGAAGATGTAGGAACCCTCCTTTCTATGGCACAAATCCTTCGTGGCTATACATATAAGAATAGGGGCAGTCCTATACCCAAAGTGGCAAGCCCCTCTTGCGCCATAAAGGTAACCTCTAACAAGCTAGAAAAGATCCTATTACTGAGCTAAAGCTAGAGCGATGTGACTCTCACGGTCGCACTATCAATCCCAGCTTTTGCCGACAGATAAGTCCTTACGAAGGGTTTAGAGCACCATGATCAACGTCATTTGCACTTTCACCCTATATATCAGTTGTTATAAAGCATGTTTTACCTTTTGTTCCATAGAACCATTAACCATTGTATAGATCATATTGAGTTAGAGCACTAGCAATCTACCCTTGTGCAATTAACCCGCAGGAGTCAAGGAGCATGTCATCAAATAACTAAGATGTCCTTATGGTTGTCAAAGTTAGAAACATGCAAATGAGTAGATGATTAAAGTGAATAGGACATCAAGGTAGGCCCATGCTATACTTGCCTTTGTTCACAAAGTCCTGTTGGTCTTGTTGTTCCTCAAGGAAATCCGGGTTCCCGAAGTACTCCTCACCATCTGTACTCGATCAACACGGACCAACAACACGCATTTCGAAGACAATAATGCAAACAAATAAATCTTATGGTTAGAACAGTACAGCAGCCTAAATAAATCAAGATAAAAGTTTATGAAAATCATCTACATCTCGCTACGATCACATAGACGCGAAGTTCACAAAAAACGGAGCTAGAACACGAAAGTTACGAATTAAACAAGATTCCCATAGCTAATGAACTAATTAACTTAACCATGAAATTTAAATACTGCAAACATGTCAAACAGTAGCATCATCGCGTAGATTACAAATTTACGAACCTAACGCAAGTTGAATAGGTCGAATCAGAGCTAAAATGACGATTTTATAAGAAAAACATTGCAGTGGCAATTCTTTAAATACTATGAAGTTTTAACGAATTAAAATAAATAAAAAGAAATCGGATTTGAATTCAGCCGAGACTGCGGGTTCTAATTCTAGGAAATCGAGGGTCTCTTTAAAAAAAGACCCGCGAAGGGGTATTGGGCGATCAGGGCCGTTGGATCCGAGATGGATGGTCCTGATTAGAGCAAGGAGAAAGAGAGAGAGGGGCACCGACCGGGAACAATGTCGATACGGCGGCGCTGCCATGGCAGGCGGCATGCAGCTCGCCGGAGTAGGCGGCTAGGGCGCTACGGGCCTCGGCTCGCCAAACCGAGAGCACCGGAAGAGAGCGGGGGTGAAGGCGAATTCACGCCGGGGCATAGCATAGTCGGGGAAGGTCCCGTGCAGGGCTCGCCATGGCCGGCGGCGGAAGGAGCTCACCGGTGATCACGGCTACGGCCCTAGAGGCCACCATTCGAGAAAAATAGAGGCATGGGGAGAAAGAGGGGAAGCTGGCGAGCTCGCCAAGGCGAAAAACGGAGGCGGAGGCGGCTCGGGGATGACGGGCGACGCGGAGGGGCAGACGGGGCGCTCCGGTGGGTCACGGCGCTGCGATTGTGAGCTCTCGCGAGTGGAATTGGAGCAGGGGGCAGCAGGGGGAGTGCGGAGACGGGGTCTGATCTCTTCTATAAGGAGTCCGAGGCGCGGGGCGGCAGTTGCGCCATGACCGCGCGTGGCGCAGGAGGAAGGGGAAGGCGCTGACGTGCGGGCCCGGCTGGTCAGCGGGAAAGGGAGGGAGAAGGAGGTGGCCGGCGGTTTTGGCCGAGATAGGCCGGCCCAGGAAGGAAATGAGGAGGGAGGGGAAGGGAAGGGCGCGCGCGCCGGCTCGGCTGACTGGGTCAGCAGGCTGAATAGGAGGGGGAAGGGAGAGAATAAGGTTTTCTTTTTGTTTCTTTTTCCAATACTGTTTTCCAAATACATTTTCAAAAGGTTTTTAAAAACCTTTTAACTTTGGATCAAAACCACTCATCACAGAAAATAGAATGCAACAGCACGAGTGCATCATCATGTAGCTAACCTTATAGTTGATTTTAATTTCTCAAATATTATTATTTCCTACACTTGAATGCACACAAAATGCACAAATAAATCAAATTTAACTATTTTGAAACAATGCAAAATTTAGGGTGTTACATTTGTCTTACATGTCCTCTGCTCTTCAGTTCTTAGCCAAATTTGTCCTATATCGTCAATTTAAAAAAAGCACAATGCAATAACAGTTAAAGTAGGTTGGTAGAGTAGGGTTGTTTGTAGAACAATATATAAGGCATGTTGTTTCTATTTTAGGTTGTGCCTAAGGATGCAAGCGGCGCGGGCCTGCCCACGAGCCTGCATTGCCCGCCCCGCAAAAAACATCTATTGGGCAATGTAGGCAGTCTGCTTAGATATTGCGGTTTGGAGCAGGCTGCCCTGCTAAGCCCGGCGGGTGATCAACGGTGTCCTGTGAAACCTGCAAAGCCCCGCTTGCATCCTGACTTGTGCCTCGGCTGCATACCATAGGCCTTACAGTATATTGCATTGTGGCTAGATAGTTCTTGTTCCGGCCTGAAATAAATTGAATCTTGCAGCAATCTACTTAAATTGAATATGTGGTCCTGGCAAACCTCAACAGCGCAATATAACATTAGTTAAACTGATAGTTCGACCTCACTTAAGGTCACGTTTCACTTGTTAGCTCCAACTCCAAGAAATCTTAGATCTACATAACTTGAGAATGTTTAGAAAAAAAATTCTGTTTATCGTCTAAACTAAATATAAATACTTAAGCCACATTAAAATTTAGTATGCAGGCTAGATAAACATGGACATAGCGCTATGCTAAATCTGTCCTTAGTTACTAGTGCATGACCCATTTTTTATTGCAGGAACATGTTGGGTGCTTCAATAGTTCCTTATATTTCAATTACGGGAACTACCGCAACTTGTACCCTATATGGGCTCTTGGGGAATTTCGTCAACGGCTCCTTGCAAGAAAGAAGTGAAACCAAAATGCAAGAAATCTAGGCTATTTTACTTTATTACAAAGAATAAAAAAATGTTAGTAATTGTGCTCTATATGGTCCTGATATGATAGTGGAAAACTGATGGCCGTGCTACATGATGCGTTGATGTGCCCTTCCGTGTCTAGGGATAGGTTGTCGTCCTTTCTCATTTTTATGATTTCTTGATCAATGATTACCAGAACTGAAAAGTTTCTGAAAAAAGAATGTAACTAGTTGAACTAATTAACAATTCATTAAAATTATATGAATACATGATGACACATAAATTATGTAACTTTGTGGCTCAAAAGACAGTGTTCAGTAGGTGCTCTATCAGAAGGGCTGCAAAACTTTGTGGCTGGAAGAAGATTGCTAGCTGAAGAAAGCCTTCTACAATATTTATTCTAAGATTTTGGTTTGTTCTTTCCTTGAAATAAAAAACAAAATACTTTTCGTAATGTGCATAGCGTATTCTGTCATGAGAAGTTGCAAAGCATCTAGTTTCCCCCCTCGCATCGCACCTGCCCGCCCGGCCGAGCACCCCTCCTTCACGTTGCCGGCTCAGCCACTGCCGCCGCAACGCCTCTGCGTTTGTGGTGGTGGCGGCCAGGGGGAGGGGGCTCAAAAAAAATTTTCTTCCTCGTCCTCCCCTCCTCTCCCACCGCTGCCTCCTCCCTCTCGTCAACCCTAAATCCCTCAATTTGTCCATGATTTGGCCAGATCAGGGGTCCTAGGGGCTGGATCCGTGCAGGGGGACAAGATCTATGGAAGTTGGAGGTCCCGGCGTCCTCTGCGCGCTGGTCGATGGTGGCACCCTCAGCAGGCGCGGCAGCAGTGCCCACACACCGACTCCCGGCTCGGCCTATGCGTGGTGGCGGTGCCCGCGCCTGCAGCCTGCTCGGCTGGCTCGCGGCCAGATCCACGCTCCTAGGGGCACATGCTGGGAGGAGGTGTGGCCCGCGGCTTGCATGGCGGCAGTGCCCCGCCAGCAGCCTATACTCGGACTACGCACGGCCTGCTATGGATCCATGCCCCTGGTGGCGCATGCTGGGTGAGAGGCGGCCGGGGCCTAGCCTGCAATGGCCAGCAGCAAGTGGGCATCATGGCAGGTTGGCTCGCGTCAGTGGTGACTGTAACAGAACCGTCCAAATTATAAGAGCACAAGTACAAAAACAATCACCGAAGTGATCAAATTCTCGCACTTGAGCCCATATAACTCCGGTAGTCCAATGAAATCACGAGGGATTTCAAACCAACCAACATACCAGCCAAGATCGTAGTGATTCAACATAACAAGTCACATGTTACATCCATTTCACAAGTAATCAAAATATACATCGGAGTTCAACATAGTTATTACAACTTAAGTTCAAAAGTAGCAGAAGCAAAGCAATTTAAAACTAACATTAATCTTATTTCAAATACATGCCAGTACCAAGGTCGATTTTCAACAAAAGCATTAGAGAGAAGAGAACTCAGAAGAATCATGCCCATGATCACACTCCGCCTCTACGGCAGGAATCAACCAACTCTTGCAGCCGTCATGATACATCACAACCTGCAACAAGTGGGGATAAAACCCTGAGTACGACAATGTACTCAGCTAGACTTACCCGTCAAAAACCAGAAATAAAGTGACACCAAGGATCATGCAAGGCTGTTATAAAGTGGGCTAGCTTGACAACATTTTGCATAAAAGCTTATTATGGATAAGTAATCATTAATGCTTAAGCATCAAGTTAATTATCATTAACCTGTCATCTATATTAGAACCTGTACTAGAGCACTCACTTTATTAGGAGCAAACAATATTAACCATAGCAGGTATAAATTGAGGCAAACTTTCCATCGTTATCCAATTAACCATCCGTTCAATTTAATGGAATCTACGTTGCCGCTGCTCAAGTCAAGTGCTCACTAACCGGGAGCGATGGCGATTCGAATCGAATTCCTATCCAGCTGGAGGGGTATTTCTAACACTCACCGTGCAGACCCCTGCCAGGGTCGCACAGGCCACCTTTTCATATGATTCAGGAATCGCGGGTCCAAATGATGTCGCGACCCCAAGTGCGACACTCTGCCAGGTGATAGGGACTCTAACCCCCCCTTGGTCTCACGCCAATGTCCCCAAGCACATCCTTTCTCTCCTCCAAGAAGCAACCTACCATTCGATTCCCGGCCTGAACCATATTACTCGGCTTCGCGGTCGGAACGACTTATCCGGCCAACTAAGTGTTAGACTGCGTTCAACATGACTCAAGGACGTACAGCGAATCGGTCCTTAAACGACTCAGACGGGGATAGATCCACACCCAAGACCTCCATGCCTTGTTGCTTCACTATCGTCATCCCGCCCGGTCTCATTTCATTTTATTAACACATGGTTCTATTCTACGATAGCAAATATAGCCAACCGTGCCATATATGAATATCCCTACATCTCGCAGGTGACAGAAAATCACCTGACTTCTACCGCTTAAAGCAGGGCTAAGCATCTATTCGATACTAGTCTATATAGGATTCAAGGATTCATATAACTGGACAAGGAATGATATAATGCAGCAAGGGTTTCCAACCAACTCCTATCACTTAATGCAACAATACTTATAACATATATAGAATTAATTGCTTTGAAGATAGAAGGCTTATAATGCTCCGGGGCTTGCATGGGATCCGACTCAAGTCAGAGTTTGTCAGATGAAACTCGCTTGGCGAGCATTCCCTCATTCTAGCACTTGTCCGATCATTCCATCTCCGAGATAGGTCCACCAACACTATCTTCTGGTTAGCTCCACACCACGTCCTTCACGTGTTTCAGCTAGCATACCTAAATGAGGTGCAACAATACATATGTATGAATACATAGAAATGCAATAACACAGCATTCATGCCAGCACACCAAGTTCACATGGGCACTAGAGTTAATCAACTTAACTATCACTTAAGCATATCCTTAGAAGATGACCAGCATATCGATCATGACACAAGTCACACAAGATCTCAAGCACACTTAACACTAACAAGGTGTATATCACTCTTAGAAATCAACATAGCAAAGCAAGGTGAAGCAACAACTCAATTTAGAATCTGCTATTTTTCGAAGATCAGAACAGCAGCTGGTTAAATCAAACATAACTGGAGTTCTGTAACTTCAATTGACTTGCAAGAAGACATTATGGAAAGCTTATGAAATTATTTATATTTCATTTAATACCAACTAAGCCTGATTCCCAATTTTAATAGGTCGAAAAGATGAAACTACAGAATCTGGACTGCTCCAAACAGAGAGCAACCACATCTGAGACCTAACTTTAAACATCTGTAACTCAAAAACTACTTGGCCAAATGATACCAAATTTTAACATCAGCTAGATACATGAATTATCTACAACTTTTGTATAAACAAGTTTCCCAGAAAACATCATTAACATGGGGTAATTTACATTATCCTCAGAACTGTCCAGAAACCACATTTGCAAGAAATAAATACTAACTTTTGTTGCAAACATATAATTGTGCAAAACCAACTTTACCAACATGTCACACATGACTAATGAACACCAGAAAACATAGTGTCCATTCCTAAATAAATTCTTTTAATGCATTTTCTTAATTTATTTAGATAATTAGGTGGAATTATGAACACCAACCAAATATGCACCATAAATTCTACCAAAATTACAGTGGCCCGTATATGCTCTTAATAGTCTACTGTCCAAATTGGACATGCATATCAATCTCTATGAAAAAGACAAATGACTATTGCAATAAATCATGTGAGAGCAAAATACACTAATAACTCACTCATATAGCAACTAAAATTTATGAAATTATTACTACACATCAAACATGATATGAGTAGCATGTCACAAAAATTTCACTTCATTTGGAGCCATACAACTGCAGTTATGAAAAAGACAAATGCGACTAGCATTGAAAACCTAATCTGAAAAATCTATTTTTACAGCAAAAACATTAAACTAAAACATGTCATATTATAGATCTAATGCATAGATAATTTCACAAGGATTCCAAAAAGTCCCCATTTGCTATTTTACGAGTTTCCTATGATTTACTATGAATTTCCAAAAATCAGCAAAAACTACCACAACTAGGTCCTTTAGGTACTATTCATATGAGTCTATGACATTGCAGTTAGGCCCCTGCCTTGAGTCAAATTCTTGTATGCAGTCCTTGACGGGAAACAAAACAGGAAGGTCGTCGGGAGCTCGCTGCTCTGGCCAGAGGAGGCCCCGCCGGTGGCCATGGAGTGGCGGCGGAGCATCTCCATCCTAAGGCGCACCTAACGGTGCCCTCGGCTTGGCCCGAGACAGCCCGAGGTGGTCCGGCCACGTGCGCCGGCGGCCAAGCCCGCGGCACCTCCGGCGGCGGGGCGCTCCGGCGACCGCGGT
Source organism: Saccharum spontaneum (assembly GCA_022457205.1). Classification (NCBI taxonomy): domain Eukaryota; kingdom Viridiplantae; phylum Streptophyta; class Magnoliopsida; order Poales; family Poaceae; genus Saccharum; species Saccharum spontaneum. The sequence goes on along the minus strand of CM039605.1, from coordinate 17,922,767 downwards.
GGCCCGGAAAGCGGCGCTTCGGGGGCGGCGCGAGCTGGAGATGGTGATGACGCACTCGATTGGGACAGAGAGCGAGCACAACAGTGGGAAGCCGACGGCACGCGAAGCTGCTGCTCACGGCCATGGTGGACGCGGCCGCGCCTAGCGCTGAGCAGAGGGCGGCGTGCCAAGGTGGAGGAGGACGGAGAAGGGAGCACGGCTGTAGCAGCGCTCGGCTCGGTGGCAGCTGGGAAGCACAGCAAGGCACGAGAAGCACGGAGGCACTCGGCCATGGCGACAGGAAGGCAGTGCGAGGAAGAAAGAGAAGAGACCGAGGGAGAGAATGGGAGAGCGAGAGGAGGGATAGCGCTCTGGCTCGGTCTTCCCCTTCTCCACGCGGCGCTCGGCTTAGGCAAGGTGGCGAGCATGCGCGGCACGGAGGGACGCGCGGCGCTGCACACCTGTGCGCGGTCGGGCACTGCTACTTGTTCTGAAATTTCAAATTTTCAATACCACCTCAAATGTACAGCTGAAACGTCAATCTTCCTTCCTCTGTAACTCCCAAACCGTTTAGTTTTGACACAAGCTGCACTAACCAAAGTTGTAGAGCTTTGCGAGGTGAACAACATTGATTTAAGGATCCAGAGCTAACTCGTCCTAGATTGAGAGATATTGAGTTCCAAAGGAGGGTACCCCGAAACTAAATCCTGCAGCTTAGTTTCAATTGACTGAAACTGCCATCTTCTCCACCTCATAACTCATAAACCGTTTAATGATTTGATCAAGCGATATCACCAATACGTAGAGCTATAAGAGCACTCCAACTTTGAATAAAGAATTTTGGCCAAATTCCAAATGGTTTACAAACTAAAATTCTCTAAAGATAGGTACATGGAAACGGAATCCAGAAATTCAGTCATCCCAGACTTAGCTGATTTTCGAACCCTGAAAACAGCACTGGATTCGATTTTGTGACCTCGATTTGACCATGCTAAGTACTGAATTAGCTCTGGGACAGTAAATAAAGTTTGTTCCCCACGATATGTTCTACAACTTTTATTTAAGAATCAATGTCTGGATCAGCTTGTGTTGCAATCTATAAAGCTCCAAAGTAAGGTACATGAAACTGAAATTCGACCCCAACACTTAGAAATTTTCAGGATGGCTAACAGCAGGGAATTTCTGGGTTGTTAGACATTTTTGGACATGTTGTGCACCTTTTCAAGATTTGTCACCTTTACAACTTTTGTTCCTTATAAAATTTTCTACAACTTTGCTACAGGGTGCACAGCCATACAAAGTTGTTAAGTCACACTTTTGAAATGATCAAATAAAAGTGTTCCAGGGTCCATACATGGTCAACCATCACTTAGAAGCACAATTAGGCAAAATGATCAACATGAACATTGTTCCATGATGTGTCCTAAGTGTAGTTAAGGTGTTGTAGAGGCCAAATATACCCACCATGCATAGGTTGCACAAAAGTGTAGGCCTCACATGCCTTGAAACATAGAACTCAAGTGAAATGCTATAGTTGTTTCATGTGGTTGTTTCAAGATACATGCTACACATGTTCCACTAGGGTGTTCCACATGTGTCCAAGATGTGTTGCACATATTGCATTTGTATGTTGCACAACACTAGTTCCCATGGGACGCAAGGCAAGTTTTAGTTATAATCCAAACAAGCATATAACTTATCATTTCATGTGACTTTTTGATTCCAAACTTCATAAAACTTTTCCAGGGATCAATATAGATAGGTACCAAGGTGAGACACATGAACATATTGCAATAACACCACCCAAGTATATATCTTGAAAAGGGGCCTATATGTAAAGCAATGGTGCAACCTCCAACTTTAGGGTAGGCTCATCTCCGTAGGTTGATCTTGACATCGTCATCTCCACTTAATCTATCATGTTTGAGCTCAAACCCACTGCTTAATTGGTGATAAACACCTGGGGTGTTACAGCCCTCCCCCCTTAAAAGAATCGCGTCCCGAGATTCGGAATGGAAGACCTTTTAAGGAAGAGAGGCACGTTATCTAGTTCCCAACCTCTGCTATAGCATTCAGCTAAAAAGCTTCAATATCGGTGAACAATTTGATCAAAGGCACTTTCTGATACTTACTCTTTATGGTAAAATTTGTCTGAAGAATTTCCTTCATTGACTTCCATGAAGGATTGTTACTTTGGGAGGAATCCAAGATAGCAGGTACTGCATTCTTAGTGTACGGAGATCATTTGGTCCATGAGTGAACCACTCACAAGTATCTGACTCTCTAATGAGCACAACATAGGCCATATGAACTTGACACTAGACCGAAATAATCAGAAGTATACTTGTTGAAATGACTCTATATTCACACGGTTTTGAAAAGCAGTTCTCTACCAAAATGGCTTGAGTACAATCTTCCAAAAGAGTGAGATCATAGACGACAAACATTCTCTGAGGTTATAGGATACTGACTAACCAATAGACAGGGTCTATGTTGGTCGTAAATGTTCATTCATTTAGACACCAACTAATGGAAAACTACTTTAAGGTTCCATGTGTGCAGTTCTCTTTCTCTGATGACAACACTGTATTATCTGAGTCTATCGAGGGATTAGTCAATATGATAACTGACTCAGTTGGCTTCGTATTTCTACCAAATGTTACCTAAGAAGATCCTCTTATCCAAAGGCAATAGTTATCTGGGTTGAATCAGATGCAACCTCTTGGGTAAAAACATTTATAAGGTACCAAAGTATGTCATCATTTAGAAAATCATTACCAAAGCAAATGTAGTGAGGCCTTAAGGACAACAAAAGTTGTAAATATTCACTAAACCGTGGGGAGTAGTCTACCACCAAGCGGTTGAGTAAAATTTTCCTTTGTGACTTAGTTGCACTGTAAGTTGAGTTGACTTGCAATGTAGCAACCTTGTCAGGCCAACTTTCACCTTGAGGCTTCCTTTTTAGGATCACACAACAGCTCTAAGATGGGAAATCTATTGTTTGACACTTTTCAAATTGCTTTTGATTTGCAAATTTACTCATAGAACCCTTGATCGTCCCAAAACTTGTTGATGAGAGAACATAAAAGCAAAGCGAAAGAGTGTCCAATAGGGTCCTTAAGACCACATAAGAGATCGTCCAATGGAGTGATGAACAAACCATTTGTGGCACCTAAGGGCAAATGGATACTAATTGAAGCTAGGTCATGTTTTTTTTTTAATTCTTCGCTTTAGCTGATAGAACACCTTGCACTATCGGTGTGATTGTCCAAGACGGAATTGACTTGATCGCAATGGCTCTAGAAGATAGAATATCTCTCAAGTTGTTGGCTAGTTGATTAACTTCTTGTTGGTTATTGCTCTGTAAGACATAGCCTTCGTAGCTACCAAAGAGTAGTTACCTAGCTGGAGATTAACCTTTCTATTGGTAACTTATCAGTTGTCTCTCAACACAAGAGGTTCCAATCTTCACTCTTGACCACAATAATTGTGGTTGATGCAGAACAGATGGTTGCCATCGAAGTTAGCAAATATGAAGTTATTCTAGAGATGGTTGATTTTGATTGTATGGTCATTATGCATACAAAGGTTAAAACTTGCATAATATGACGATCGAGTCTTATCCAACGGATGACTTGTCCAACAGTAAGTGTGGTGTGTCCTTTTTATCCAATAGAGATGAGATACTTGCTTACTAGATGACGTTCGTCAATAAGGGGACAACCAAGTAGAGTCACTTGTCTACCACCTATTGCAGTTTGTTAATGTTTATGTTGGTGACCTGTTCTTCAAAGATTATCCTCTTAGCAACTTTAGAAGAAAACTCCACTACTTTTGGTCTAAGATATGGATCTGACGATAAGATATGGGAAGATAACCAAGGAAGAGTTCACCTGAGAATAACACGTTGATGTTGTTCCGCAATGGATCATGACTAGAAACCACGATACCAGCGCGTGCCGAGCAGCACAACCTTGTGTCGGCCGCCCACAGGAGGCTCTCGGTTTCGTCGCGGCACCATTAGTTGCTACTCATAACACCATTACCGATCACATCACCAAGGTGAAATTTTAAGTGACACATTTTGGGTTGTAAGAACAAGTGCCATACAAGGAGGGATAGCAAGCAAAGGTAGTCACAAGGTTTAGAATCAACATGGAAGCTATTCACAGATCAAAACACCTCACAAGAGAACATAGCTCCATTGCCGAAGGTGACTGAGCATGTGATTTTTGTGTAATCCCACGCACACCTGGCGTCGACTAAGGAAACTACCAGATAATTAATTAACGGAGATTCGATCATGTTGAGCAACAACATGAGATCAAGATTGATAAACATCCCGAGACTTGGGAAGGTTGGGGACGGATTAAGCAACTTTCAAGGGCGAAACCCGATATGTAATCATAGATTGAGTTGATAAGGTGGATGCACGAATTTCCAAGCACACAATTTAGAGGCCGTAGCAGAGAGACGTTGCGTCACACTAGCTAACCTTTGGGAGAGGTAACTGGAAGGTCCAACATGGATTTGGGTACAGTCTCCACAACTGGCAACGTACGAACCATGATCAAAGGCTAGCGTTGATAAAAGTTAACTTGGTTGGTCAGTCGATAAGGGTCTTCACAAAAATAGTTGCAAAACACCCACGGCTTATGCAAACATATCGAAGAACTAAACTTTGGGCTTTCGGTCAAGCAAATGCATGGATACAAACATTCAAGGAATAACCACCAAGTCTACAGGCTTAGGCTCCTAAGAGAGAAAACCTAATTGAAGACAACAACCATACAATTACGTAACGTGAACGTTGTTCTAGGATCAAGCTATGCGACCCTCGTATGCTCACCGAGGACAAATGAGGTGACAACTAGGGTACTACCTAGATAACAAGCATACATACCCGCATCATAACTTCAAGCAACACATGAAGAAGCTTACACAAACGAACTCAAGCAACTATTACCAAGCGAAAAGCTCGCACACAGCAAGCATCACTAATCACTAGGCTCACCTCTAACAAGCTTTATCTAAAGCAAGAACTAAGTACAAGTTTAGTCCAAACAAACGTTAGCTAAAGTAGCCAACTTAGCATGTGCCCAGAATCTGGACAGCAACGCAGTAGTTACTTGTTTCAACCATAACTGAGGTCATAGACATCCCACAAAGGTGATCCTAGACTTTCTAGAAAGCTCAGGAAGATGACTACACTTTAGTTACTCTTAACAAAAGCAAATTCATAGGTTAACATGACCAAAAATGCTAATGTTTCAGATCTGTACCAATATAGACAGAAAACTGACAAGAACTTCGAAAATGCGTAACTGGAGTTCTAGGGACCCAACAAGGCTGAGCCTTAACTTTATGTAAAGCTTATTAAGTTTTCTATAACTTTCTTAATATCATATTAATGTGATTCTACAGCTAACAAGGCCAAACAAGATAAAGAAGACATCTCTGCCCAGATTTGGACAGATTCTGTCATTCCACTTTGCATGCTCATAATTAGAGATTTAGACCACCAAAATTAGTGCTATAGGACATTTTGGAAAGCTTAGAAAAAGTACTACACTTGTTCTATTATCTCCAAGACTTGATTCCATATTCACACAGGTCAAACAAATCAAACATTCAGATCTACTCAAAGCATAAGCAAAACCTGATAGTAAACTTCTAAAAGTTATAACTCTCAAACCATAAGGCCTAGGGTCATGAAATTTTAGTACAAGCTAGAAAAGTAAGTTAGCTAAAACATTGTTATTCTCCCTAACCACAGAAAACACCATTATGACCATAAAAACATCACTACAACAGAATCGTTCTAGCAGCCAATGCCCAACAAGCAAAACAAAGCTTGCCTTTGTTCTACTTAACAAGAGAGCACACAAACATGTTATTCTAGTAGCTCTAAATTTTGTTACCTTAGACCAACACCAATTTAATTCATTAATGAGAATCACAATTACTTAAGTGCGGTCTAAAGCATTTGCAATGGCTTGTAGGAACAACATATCCACCATTTGGCTAACTAGAGGGCCTCTATAGGTTCAAGCATGTAACCACAACTATTTCTAGCAAGGCTAAGCACACACTATCTTCAAGCACTCCCTATTTAAGCATCATGGAACAAGGCATTCTCGTTTAACTCCACCCAAGGGAGATAGTGCAACACATTGATCACAAGTTACTTATTATCGAACAAGGGTGAGAGGAGCATAGCTATGCATAAAGCAACAATCATGATAATGCATGCTTCGTCCTATTCGTCCTCACAAGATTGCCAATCCTGAGGTGGCGATCACGTTCTATGTCGGTGGCATAACCGCACTCTCTCGATATATAGCTAGTCGACTGCTACTTTCGACTTACGCATTCGTGGTTAGCGTACCTGTAGAAAATTTTCATTGCAGCCCAACATTTTCCAATATAGTACACAATGAAAGCAGAAAGTAAAATTCTAAGTACTTCCATATACATATACCCCCGTATACGTACATGTAGCACCAAAACTACCCGAATCATCAATCTCCCACAATTAAGTACCTTCATATATACATGTGTGTACATGTAAATAATCCAGTAACCAAAACTAGCTCTCCCCTAGACCGCAGTTTGTATGGTCATGCTCTCACAACTCACACTTACCTGAGCGTAGGTGCAATGTTGCATAAAAGTAAACTAGCGACATATATGACTATCTCATATATGAAGGCTACCACCAATCTAACACACCGGGTAGCATAGTTTGGGAGAGTTATCACACATACATACCTTGGCCTGGGCGTAGATGCATAAATGAAAAACCCCCAAGTTAGTACTTATATAAGCCACCTACTAATTCTTATATGGGCATAAGGAAATTGACCACTGGCACACTTAGATTTAGAATTCAGTTTTCACAAACCTATATATAGCTATAAGTTGATAAAACTGATTTTATAAAACAAAACCTTTGTTTTAAATACACATATGACAAGTTTAATGTTGAATCTTGCTCTGATACCAGCTGTAACAGAACCGTCCAAATTATAAGAGCACAAGTACAAAAACAATCACCGAAGTGATCAAATTCTCGCACTTGAGCCCATATAACTCCGGTAGTCCAATGAAATCACGAGGGATTTCAAACCAACCAACATACCAGCCAAGATCGTAGTGATTCAACATAACAAGTCACATGTTACATCCATTTCACAAGTAATCAAAATATACATCGGAGTTCAACATAGTTATTACAACTTAAGTTCAAAAGTAGCAGAAGCAAAGCAATTTAAAACTAACATTAATCTTATTTCAAATACATGCCAGTACCAAGGTCGATTTCCAACAAAAGCATTAGAGAGAAGAGAACTCAGAAGAATCATGCCCATGATCACACTCCGCCTCTACGGCAGGAGTCAACCAACTCTTGCAGCCGTCATGATACATCACAACCTGCAACAAGTGGGGATAAAACCCTGAGTACAACAATGTACTCAGCTAGACTTACCCGTCAAAAACCAGAAATAAAGTGACACCAAGGATCATGCAAGGTTGTTATAAAGTGGGCTAGCTTGACAACATTTTGCATAAAAGCTTATTATGGATAAGTAATCATTAATGCTTAAGCATCAAGTTAATTATCATTAACCTGTCATCTATATTAGAACCTGTACTAGAGCACTCACTTTATTAGGAGCAAACAATATTAACCATAGCAGGTATAAATTGAGGCAAACTTTCCATCGTTATCCAATTAACCATCCGTTCAATTTAATGGAATCTACGTTGCCGCTGCTCAAGTCAAGTGCTCACTAACCGGGAGCGACGGCGATTCGAATCGAATTCCTATCCAGCTGGAGGGGTATTTCTAACACTCACCGTGCAGACCCCTGCCAGGGTCGCACAGGCCACCTTTTCATATGATTCAGGAATCGCGGGTCCGAATGATGTCGCGACCCCAAGGGTGACACTCTGCCAGGTGATAGGGACTCTAACCCCCCTTGGTCTCACGCCAATGTCCCCAAGCACATCCTTTCTCTCCTCCAAGAAGCAACCTACCATTCGATTCCCGGCCTGAACCATATTACTCGGCTTCGCGGTCGGAACGACTTATCCGGCCAACTAAGTGTTAGACTGCGTTCAACATGACTCAAGGACGTACAGCGAATCGGTCCTTAAACGACTCAGACGGGGATAGATCCACACCCAAGACCTCCATGCCTTGTTGCTTCACTATCGTCATCCCGCCCGGTCTCATTTCATTTTATTAACACATGGTTCCATTCTACGATAGCAAATATAGCCAACCGTGCCATATATGAATATCCCTACATCTCGCAGGTGACAGGAAATCACCTGACTTCTACCGCTTAAAGCAGGGCTAAGCATCTATTCGATACTAGTCTATATAGGATTCAAGGATTCATATAACTGGACAAGGAATGATATAATGCAGCAAGGGTTTCCAACCAACTCCTATCACTTAATGCAACAATACTTATAACATATATGGAATTAATTGCTTTGAAGATAGAAGGCTTATAATGCTCCGGGGCTTGCCTGGGATCCGACTCAAGTCAGAGTTTGTCAGATGAAACTCGCTTGGCGAGCATTCCCTCATTCTAGCACTTGTCTGATCATTCCATCTCCGAGATAGGTCCACCAACACTATCTTCTGGTTAGCTCCACACCACGTCCTTCACGTGTTTCAGCTAGCGTACCTAAATGAGGTGCAACAATGCATATGTATGAATACATAGAAATGCAATAACACAGCATTCATGCCAGCACACCAAGTTCACATGGGCACTAGAGTTAATCAACTTAACTATCACTTAAGCATATCCTTAGAAGATGACCAGCATATCGATCTTGACACAAGTCACACAAGATCTCAAGCACACTTAACACTAACAAGGTGTATATCACTCTTAGAAATCAACATAGCAAAGCAAGGTGAAGCAACAACTCAATTTAGAATCTGCTATTTTTCGAAGATCAGAACAGCAGCTGGTTAAATCAAACATAACTGGAGTTCTGTAACTTCAATTGACTTGCAAGAAGACATTATGGAAAGCTTATGAAATTATCTATATTTCATTTGATACCAACTAAGCCTGATTCCCAATTTTAATAGGTCGAAAAGATGAAACTACAGAATCTGGTCTGCTCCAAACAGAGAGCAACCAAATCTGAGACCTAACTTTAAACATCTGTAACTCAAAAACTACTTGGCCAAATGATACCAAATTTTAACATCAGCTAGATACATGAATTATCTACAACTTTTGTATAAACAAGTTTCCCAGAAAACATCATTAACATGGGGTAATTTACATTATCCTCAGAACTGTCCAGAAACCACATTTGCAAGAAATAAATACTAACTTTTGTTGCAAACATATAATTGTGCAAAACCAACTTTACCAACATGTCACACATGACTAATGAACACCAGAAAACATAGTGTCCATTCCTAAATAAATTCTTTTAATGCATTTTCTTAATTTATTTAGATAATTAGGTGGAATTATGAACACCAACCAAATATGCACCATAAATTCTACCAAAATTACAGTGGCCCATATATGCTCTTAATAGTCTACTGTCCAAATTTCAAGCCAATTGGACATGCATATCAATCTCTATGAAAAAGACAAATGACTATTGCAATAAATCATGTGAGAGCAAAATACACTAATAACTCACTCATATAGCAACTAAAATTCATGAAATTATTACCACACATCAAACATGATATGAGTAGCATGCCACAAAAATTTCACTTCATTTGGAGCCATACAACTGCAGTTATGAAAAAGACAAATGCGACTAGCATTGAAAACCTAATCTGAAAAATCTATTTTTACAGCAAAAACATTAAACTAAAACATGTCATATTATAGATCTAATGCATAGATAATTTCACAAGGATTCCAAAAAGTCCCCATTTGCTATTTTACGAGTTTCCTATGATTTACTATGAATTTCCAAAAATCAGCAAAAACTACCACAACTAGGTCCTTTAGGTACTATTCATATGAGTCTATGACATTGCAGTTAGGCCCCTGCCTTGAGTCAAATTCTTGTATGTAGTCCTTGACGGGAAACAAAACAGGAAGGTCGTCGGGAGCTCGCTGCTCTGGCCGGAGGAGGCCACGCCGGTGGCCATGGAGTGGCGGCGGAGCATCTCCATCCTAAGGCGCACCTAACGGTGCCCTCGGCTTGGCCCGAGACAGCCCGAGGTGGTCCGGCCACGTGCGCCGGCGGCCAAGCCCGCGGCACCTCCGGCGGCGGGGCGCTCCGGCGACCGCGGTGGCCCGGAAAGCGGCGCTTCGGGGGCGGCGCGAGCTGGAGATGGTGATGACGCACTCGATTGGGACAGAGAGCGAGCACAACAGTGGGAAGCCGACGGCACGCGAAGCTGCTGCTCACGGCCATGGTGGACGCGGCCGCGCCTAGCGCTGAGCAGAGGGCGGCGTGCCAAGGTGGAGGAGGACGGAGAAGGGAGCACGGCTGTAGCAGCGCTCGGCTCGGTGGCAGCTGGGAAGCACAGCAAGGCGCGAGAAGCACGGAGGCACTCGGCCATGGCGACAGGAAGGCAGTGCGAGGAAGAAAGAGAAGAGACCGAGGGAGAGAATGGGAGAGCGAGAGGAGGGATAGCGCTCTGGCTCGGTCTTCCCCTTCTCCACGCGGCGCTCAGCTTAGGCGAGGTGGCGAGCATGCGCGGGCACGGAGGGACGCGCGGCGCTGCACACCTGTGCGTGGTCGGGCACTGCTGCTTGTTCTGAAATTTCAAATTTTCAATACCACCTCAAATGTACAGCTGAAACGTCAATCTTCCTTCCTCGGTAACTCCCAAACCATTTAGTTTTGACACAAGCTGCACTAACAAAAGTTGTAGAGCTTTGCGAGGTGAACAACATTGATTTAAGGATCCAGAGCTAACTCGTCCTAGATTGAGAGATATTGAGTTCCAAAGGAGGGTACCCCGAAACTAAATCCTGCAGCTTAGTTTCAATTGACTGAAACTGCCATCTTCTCCACCTCATAACTCATAAACCGTTTAATGATTTGATCAAGCGATATCACCAATACGTAGACCTATAAGAGCACTCCAACTTTGAATAAAGAATTTTGGCCAAATTCCAAATGGTTTACAAACTAAAATTCTCTAAAGATAGGTACATGGAAACGGAATCCAGAAATTCAGTCATCCCAGACTTAGCTGATTTTCGAACCCTGAAAACAGCACTGGATTCGATATTGTGACCTCGATTTGACCATGCTAAGTACTGAATTAGCTCTGGGACAGTAAATAAAGTTTGTTCCCCATGATATGTTCTACAACTTTTATTTAAGAATCAATGTCTGGATCAGCTTGTGTTGCAATCTATAAAGCTCCAAAGTAAGGTACATGAAACTGAAATTCGACCCCAACACTTAGAAATTTTCAGGATGGCTAACAGCAGGGAATTTCTGGGTTGTTAGACATTTTTGGATATGTTGTGCACCTTTTCAAGATTTGTCACCTTTACAACTTTTGTTCCTTATAAAATTTTCTACAACTTTGCTACAGGGTGCACAGCCATACAAAGTTGTTAAGTCACACTTTTGAAATGATCAAATAAAAGTGTTCCAGGGTCCATACATGGTCAACCATCACTTAGAAGCACAATTGGCAAAATGATCAACATGAACATTGTTCCATGATGTGTCCTAAGTGTAGTTAAGGTGTTGTAGAGGCCAAACATACCCACCATGCATAGGTTGCACAAAAGTGTAGGCCTCACATGCCTTGAAACATAGAACTCAAGTGAAATGCTATAGTTGTTTCATGTGGTTATTTCAAGATACATGCTACACATGTTCCACTAGGGTGTTCCACATGTGTCCAAGATGTGTTGCACATATTGCATTTGTATGTTGCACAACACTAGTTCCCATGGGACGCAAGGCAAGTTTTAGTTATAATCCAAACAAGCATATAACTTATCATTTCATGTGACTTTTTGATTCCAAACTTCATAAAACTTTTCCAGGGATCAATATAGATAGGTACCAAGGTGAGACACATGAACATATTGCAATAACACCACCCAAGTATATATCTTGAAAAGGGGCCTATATGTAAAGCAATGGTGCAACATCCAACTTTAGGGTAGGCTCATCTCCGTAGGTTGATCTTGACATCGTCATCTCCACTTAATCTATCATGTTTGAGCTCAAACCCACTACTTAATTGGTGATAAACACCTGGGGTGTTACAGTGACCGGCTGTAGGCATTCAGGTGGTGGTCGCAACGACATGAGCACCGCGTGCACTCACATGCCTAGGCTCTTGCCGCCACTGGGGTGAAGTTGCGGGGCTTCTAAGCGGCCTCTTTCGCATGGGGACGCTTGCCCAGGTCGTCGGTTCTGTCCGCCTGCTCTAGGCTAGCAGCGATGGTGTAATTAGCGTCATCTACCTCCTTGGAGGCGTCGTTGAAGATTTCGTTCGTCGCACATGCCGCGGTGACAAGCCCTGGGGCGAAAGCCCTACTCGTGTGCTTTCTTTCTGACGATGGTGGCATTTGTGGATGTCACTCCCCTTCACGAAGGCATCGTTGGAGTAGTCTTGTGGTCATGCCTCTGCTCCATCTTCCGCTTCTCTCGCCGGAGCTGCTCCTTGCTGCGTGGTGCCTATGTGCGCTTCAAGCTCCTCTTCGTAATGGTTTGTCCAACTGCTTGGTGTTGTCACAATCGTTGGTTTTTGGTAGCGGATACTTCACTACTACCGCTCTTCTGACAGATACTTTGTTGCCGTTGCTGCTCTAGCGGATGCTTCGCTGCCAATGTCGCATCGTTCTCCCCTCTCTGGCAGATGCTTTGCTGCCATGAGCATGATGGCCCCTCATCTTGTAGATGCTTTGCCGCTTCAGTCGTCTCGAGCGGATTCTTCATGGATATTTTGCCACCATGGCTTCTCCCCTCGTTGGCAACCATTGTGTTGATGTAATCTTCGCCTACATGCTCACTAGGCTAGGGTTGTAAGGCGGAGAGTCCTTCTCCTTTCGCCTCCTTTTTTCTCTTCTTGCTTTGGGTTGGTTGCTTGTCTAAGCGTCGCGTGAGCGGTCACCTTATTGCCTATGCCACTCACGTTCGCTATGGGTGTTCTGTTGTAAATGTCTTTTCTCCTCTTAACGAAACACGTGTCAACGGACATGTTCTCGAAAAAAAAAGAAGCTGCCAAGCATGTACTGGTTGATAAAAGAGGAGTCCATTAGGAGTAGTGGTATCAATAAATTGATCCTTGGCAACTTGATGTTAATCACAATACATGCAATTTCGTGATAATCTTTGGCTCCGGCCGTTACGTACAAAGAACGTCATAATTCTAGTTTCAGAAAGGAAACAAAGTTCTGGTCTCTGCACTCATCTGATAGATGTGAGTGTACAGCCAGGCGAGACGTGAGGACCTAACCTTATTACTGAGGTTATTGCCACATTTGGTGCACGGGCTTTTGAGGCGAACTTGAGCATGAATCATGCGGTCCCAAAATGGCAAAATCTGAGTGTCGAGAAACTTCAAAACATTTGAGTGGCAATTAGCTTTTGTCTCTCTGTAAGGTGACTTTTCATTAGTGAAGAGGATGGCCATGGCCTCAGAAAACATGCATTAATTTCAATCCAAAGTGAGGAAAATGTCAAAGAATATTGTGTATGTGTTCCACTCTCATAGAGAAATGAAGTTTCAAATAGAGTCATATAAGAATTGAACGAATATATGAGTACTATAGTACTACACTTAAACCGTTTCATTTGCAATCACACGAACATTACTTGGCTTCATCTAGTCCGCCGTACATTCCTTGGGGAGCCCTGTGTCCTTGAACCGGTTCTGATCCTCGCAGTAGTCATAGAGCAGATGCTCCACTCGCACCTTCTGCAGCGCCTCTGACGCCGGTGGCTCATCGCTGCACGATGCGACGCCGGTGGACGACGACGGCGCGCACGGCGTCACGCGCAAGTTGCGGTAGTAGGCGTAGAACGGCGCGTGCGTCCAGTCCGTCTTGACGCGGCCGCCCTGCGTCGCCCAGTCGTCGGCATTCCACAGGCTCCCGTCCAGCCGCATGCGCCGCTGCGTCGGGAACGTCCCGCCGTGCGATGGCTCGTGCTTGTACACGCGGATCGGCGTGCCGTCGATGAGGAATCTGCCAAGCAAAAATCCAACACGTACACAATGCCAACGCTTTGAGCTTCGGTACTCTCGCCGACGATGAGCACGACGATGTTCGGAAATTGGCATTGCATGACGCTTACTTACATGATGTGCTTGGGTGTCCATTCGACGGAGTAAGTGTGGAAGTCCTTGGTGGGGTCGAACCAGAGCCGGAACTGCTGCTCGCGGTTGCCGACGCTGTCCACGAAGATGTTCGTGTGCAGCGTGTATGGCTCACCGGTGACGTTGCCCAGGAACTCCATGTCCACCTCGTCATGGTACCCCGGCCGCACGTCATCCGTCGTCAGCTGCAACAATGGCCAAGCCATGCATGCGCACGCGTCGCATTATGCAACATGTCAACATACATATGCTGACTGCATGCCGCACGCGGTGACCGCGTCCAGAACATGGATCAGAGATGAGACGCGGCGGCGGCCGGGCCGTCCGGGGAACTCACGTAGACCGTGGTGACGGTGCCGGCGGAGTTGTTGGCGACGAGCTTGACGTCGATGTCGTAGCGGGCGTAGAGGTAGGCGCCCTTGGAGCGGAACCCGGAGCCGTGGGTCTTCTCGAGGCACAGCGCGAGGGTGTTGCCGTCATCGTAGAAGAAGCTGTGGTCCGGGCCCCACATGAATTCGATGTCGTCCTTCAGCAACACCACGGCCGCCGGAGCCGCCGTTGTCATTAGAAGCAGCGCCACCACCACCGCCATTCTTGCATGAGAACAAGAAGACGGCAAAGGTGCCGCCATGGCTACCTAACTAATTGACTCTGCAATCCAACCAAGCAAGGCCAAAGAACCAATAGATCTGGGAATCCGTATTTATAAGAATATATAGGGCATGTTCTTGGGAACGTTTGAGAGGCTGACTTGTTTTCCTGAGGTTAGCTTCATGGAAGACCTACCTCCATGCTGTTCCGACGTAAACGCGGCTTAATCGGCTTAGGTATTGCACACGCACTCTGTTTCGTGTGTCCAGGAATAGAAAATGTGCACATTACATGTGTTGGTGAGATTCACGTGCAGCTAAACTTTCGCAATTGACCCTGAAATTCATCTGCCTATCTACCAGTGAAAAGGTCAAAATAAGTCCAAATATCTCTTTAATTTTTGAAGATTAAATGAGTACACGCTCTACCAACCAGGCCTGGCTAGTTTGGGCCGTGTTTAGATGCCTGAATTGGGGTGGCCGAATCACTGTAGAGCACTGTAGCAATTTTGTTTTTATTTGGTAATAATTGTCCAAACATTAATTAATTAGGTTGAAAATATTCGTCTCACAAAGTATAATAAAATTGTGCAATTAGTTTTTGATTTCATCTACATTTAGTACTCCATATATGTGCCGGCATTTTGATGTGACGGGGAATCTTCTTTTTGCATAGTGGAATTTGGGGATAAATTTAGGAAACTAAACGAGGCCTTGCACTCTCTCACTAGCAAGCCACCCATGCCAACCCTGACAGTGTGTCGGAACCCCGCAGAATCTCGAAAGACTCATTGTGCAGCTGCTTCCACTACCCAAAAATAAAGGAGACTCTCTTACCCAAAATACAAGACTTGGCCTGTTGGGTTCACCCCTCCGAAAGTTTAGTGACTAATCTTTAGTCACCTTTAGTCACTAAAATACCAAGTGGCCACTAAAGTTCAGTGGCTTTAGTAACCAAGTAGTAGCTAAACATAACTAAAATGTACATGGAACAACTACTTTAGTGGGTGGAACCAAACAGGGGCCACTAAACTTTAGAGGGATCACTAAACTTTAGTGGTTACTAAACTTTAGTGGGTGGAACCAAACAAGCCCTTATTCCACGTTTGGGTTGCGCTATATGCAGAGGGTTCAATACCCATTGTTGGTCTTATCCAACAAGAAGACCCAAAAGAGAACCCTTTCTGTAGATAGGTCTCCAGAAGAGATGATACTCAGATTTGGGTTATATCTCTGCTGACACCCAAAATGGATCTTCCATATAAGTACTCTATTGAAAGCTATACGTATTCTGTTGGAGACCCATTTTGGATTTGGATCTCCTGATGGGTCTCCTGTTGGAGACAACCTTTAGTAGACAACCTTCTTGATTGATGAGGCAGGCTTAAAGTGTCAATATCTATAAAAATACATTCTGATTTTAGAGACGGACTACGTATTTACGACCACACTATGGTCTCTGTAAATAGAATTATAGATCCATCTCTCAAAATCCTTCTAAATTTTTAGAGCCAGATCTCTTAAGAGACCCACCTCTATTAATTTAGAGAAGCCTATCTGGTTCACATTGAATCCCTAGCTACAATATATAATCGCCACCAACAGCCGGCACTTCTACAGAATCAGTTTCCTAAGACGGTCAAAATCCGTTTCCGCAGACGAGTAGCTTGTTCTCCTCCGAGCTGGTGTCACTATTAATCAAAATTTGTGGATTTGTGCCTGCCTACGGAAATAAATCATAGAAAACAAAAAAGGGGGCCGCTGGCGAGCCTACCAACATAGCCGCTGGTGCCGCATCCCGCACCAATGCCATCCTCACTGAATCTTGACCCACCACCGTCCTCGTCGGATCTGCACCCACCGCCCCCGGAGGAGGGCTGCATTCTCGCGAGCCACCACCAGACGCGGGCGTGCCCAAGGAGAGGCACGCCATCGCTGAGGGGCCACGTTAGAGGAGCCCCACATCTATTCAGAGTGAAAAAGAGAGGTACTCGTGTGGAAGATGAGGGAGAGAGAGGGAAATGACAAAGAGGGGCTCTTGCCTTTATATGGTAGTGTTTCAAAGTGGGCCAGTTTGGGCTTGTGAGCTTGGCACGATTAGTAGGGGCGGGCTTCTTAAGAGGTGCACTTCTGAAAATTGCCCCCATTTTCCGACGCGGACCTCTTAAGAGATCTGCCTCTGTTAATCAATTTAGGTGGTGGTCATTTTTTTGAAGTGTCTCCTAAAATGAATAAACCTCCTTTGGAGTTCAGAGTCCATTTTTGAAGACGCTATTAGGATTTGTCTTCCTTTGTAAATAAAACTGCGACTCTCCTCAAATATTTTTAGTTGTAGTGCAACCCGTTCATTTCTCTCCCGAATAGCCACACACAGGCCATACCTCTCTCTCTGGGCAACCCTCAGGCTCCTCCATCGCCGTCTTCGAGGGTGGTGCTCGCGTGTGGCCTGCCGTCTTCATCAGCAACATTCGCATGTACCTCTATTGGTGGCATTTGCATGGGCCCCGCCACCTTGGTTGGCACAACGCTCATGAGCTAGACGTGAGGATCTAGGCTGGGCATGACAGGCAATAGTGTCATCACGCCGAAGAGGAGTGGGGAGGTGGCCGTGTGAAAGCCCAAGTTTGGTTTTGGTAATTAATGACACCAAGTTGCTAATGTCATGTGTTGTGTTTTGAGTTAGGCATAAGCAACACATGTGATGAAGGTGTATGTGGCAAGGAGTGGTAGCCACAAGATCACAAAGAAATGGTGCATGGACATGAAATGATGATCATGGTGGAGATGCACATAAAATGATGGACATGATGATCAAGTGAAGAAAAAGGATCTAAGAGCACAAGGCAAAGGTATAACCATAGGGTTTTCTTTTTGCCGGTCTAAGATGAGTAGAGAAGTGATTGACCGGGTTTAGGATACATAGCCGACTATCAAGAGGGGCAATCACGGTTAGCTCGGGAATCAAGTGCCACTAGATCAATGTCTTGAGCATATGCATTAGGATCTAGTTGAGAGATAACATAACGCCTTGAAAAATGACTGTGAAAATGCTAACACACATACACATGGTGGTGTTAGCACATTTGCGAAGGCGGTGGAGTTTGAGCGGTAGAGAGGGGTTTGGGTTCCTCTCTCCCTCCCGCCGAGCTTGCGAGGCGGGATTCGGCGTTTTTTGGGGAAGTGAAACGCCTAACTACGCCGGAAGTCAGAAAAGAAACGGAGGCGAACGGTGGTTATTGTGGTGACCGAACGCTGCACCGGACGCGGTCATGGTTTTGACCGGACACGTCCGGTCAGCTCTCGCAGTAGTCAGGCGCGCGGGTGCTAGGGTTTGCAACCAGCGCGTCTTGTCCCTCACGGAACCGGAGCGTCCGGTCAGGCACCCAGTGGGGCAGAGCTGGTCGTATAGCCGACCGGACGCACGGCGCGTCCGGTCACATGCGATCGGACGCGTCCGGTCGCGGTGGGAGCTTACTGGACTCCGACGCTGGAGCGCGTCCAGGTGCAGCACGTCCGGTCAAACGCTGGAGCGCGTCCGGTCACGGCAACGGTAACTTCTGACGCGCACTATTCACACTTGTCCTGTAGTGACCGGACACGTCCGATCACCCTGACCGGAGCGTCTGGTCAGCTCGTTTTTAACTGCGTCGTCCGGTAACGGCTAGCTGCGTACCCCTTCGCTATAAATAGAAGTTGGCCGGGGTTTGAGGGTAACTCTTGCACTTTTTGAGACCTAGAGATATCCTTTGAGCTAGAGAACACCCCCTCCACTCATCTCTTTGCATAGTTGCACATCTTGAGTGAGATTGAGTGAGATTCAAGTGCATTGCTTGAGAGTTGCATTCTAGAGGCACTTGTTCTTCGAGTTGCTGCGGATTTCTTGTTACTCTTCCGTGTTTCCCGACACAGTAGACGGCTTGGAGTAGCGGAGGTGATTGAGCTCACAATTGAAGATTGTTGGAGCCCTCACCAAGTGTTGTAAGGGGTTCTTGATCCTTCCCCGTGGGAGTTTGCAAATTGGATACTCTAGTGGAGCTCGTGGCTTGGAGGATCCCCATCTTGTGTGCGGTTGTGCGGCGCCCGCCGAGGGCTCGACTCTTGATAGTCGATTAGCTCGTGAACCGACAAGTGGGTGCATCACCACAACGAGGAGTAGCTTGCCGGGAAGCAAGTGAACCTCGGTAAAAATCTTGTGTTATCTCTTTGTCGAGGATTTCTCTTGTGGTTGATCATTGTGATTGATTCTTCGAGTGCATTACTTCTCTACATCGTTGGTATAAGAATCAAGTCACTTGCTCTTTACTTTCTTGTACTATTCCTAGTGTAGTTTGCTTAGTGTAGCTTTTTTCATAGGAGTAAGTAGCTTAGTTACTTAGTCTTGTTGGTGTGTATTAGAGATCATAGCCTTGCTTCACTAGAATTGTATAGGTGGCTTGCATAGTATAGTTGAGCTAGTGCTAGAATTAGCTTAGCCATCTTTCATACTAACGTGGTTGTTTAGTGAAGCTTGTAAATTTTTAAATAGGTTATTCACCCCCCTCTAGCCATTTGGACCTTACACCGTGTTGGGGAAGAGATGGCCAGGCCACAGGGAGAGACTGTGGCCGGGGCTAGTAAGCATCAAGAACAGGAATGGGCAAGATCGTGAACAACCGACTGCCGAGGTGAGATCTTTTCCTCTCTTAGTCAACCCCACCCTCTCTCCCTCGTCTCTCTCTCTCTCTCTCTCTCAATCTCCCCCACCCTCTCCCTCTAGCAGATTTTCATGATCATGAGTCTAGGATGACATGGGCAGCAGGTCCTAGGAGGCAGATCTGGCTGGGTGAGGAGGGGTTCAAGGCCGGTGACATGGGCTAGCAAAGGCGCAATCCGGCGAGTAGCAGGCGCATCGTATCAATAGGCTCATCACAAGGTTGGGGCTTGTCGTGTGATGCCTAGACATCTTGGAGACTTCAACTTCAAGAGTAACAATTTCTTCACAAATTTTAGTGTAGCTCTAAAGTCCTTTAACAGTGCCATTGATGTCTTGTGCTCGCAATCACCAAATCTCTCAAGCTAAATTACTAGATTTCTCACAAATCACACAAGCTTCACAAAACAATGGTTGGGGAGCTAGAGAAGCCTTTACCTTGAGTTAGAACATGGGAAATACTAGCAACAACCAAAGAAGGGGTGATATGGCATTTAGACCCAATGCGCTAAAACATGTAGTTACCCTTTGAGTCAATCAGAAAGGACCCTCTAGTTTCCATGGACTAGCCGTTAAAACCTCACAAACTTACTCTAAACCAAAGACTGCTATAAAATACTAAGAACCAACCAAAGGATCCTTTCTCAAACACTGATTAGAGTATCTAATAAAACCAAACTCGTTGGTCTTCCTAGTGCAACCACAATCAAGATTAGTCTACGAGGTTTTGGTATCTTTCAACATGTCATTAAGGCTTTCTTGACAGCCGTGACTCGTCAATCACTTCAATGTTTCATCCCTCTTGATAGAACAACATGACCTTGAAAATAAACTCTATTTTTTAAAACTTTAACTTGAATATATTGTTAATTGCCACATTTTAATTTTCTACTTCATGAGGGTTGCAGGAACTTTCTCTTCTTAAGCATATCCTCATTGGGCTAGTGACTTGGGACTCTTTAACATATATATCTAGAGACAACATCATGTCCACAAGTCAATTAAGTCTTCATGAGTCAATATAGCTAGTGGTTCATGCTTAGCCATTTATGACTACTCATGGCCTTGTTACATCCATCATCATTAGCCCAATACTTGCTCTTCTTCAGGGCATGGGTCCTTCATAGCCATGCCCTTTGCTTTCCATTCCCAATTGTGCAGTAATTTGTATCCAAGTAGTTTCCACCCTTTGACTATGTTAACCATCTTAGTTAAACATAGCCTTGCATCACAATATTTCCACATTGAATTCCACTATGCATTGTTTTAAATTTTTCTTCACATTTCTCGATGTGCTAGCAATCATGTTTTTATTTTTATTCCATCATAAATCAATCATGAGACAAAGTCAAAGCTATCCATATGATCTTGTAAAGCACTTGACTACATATGCACATATGTAGCAATCTTAATCAATGTTATTGAACAAACTTCTACTTACTTTTTACAAGCAAATTATCATTGAGACATTCGTATCATTTCCTCGTTTCTTCATTCTTTCACGGGACCGTTTCTTGTTTACACATCATTTGAGCCCATTAGTCCTTTATAATTCCCTCATTCTTCAGCCACATTATCTTTTCATTGACTAATCACCTACTCATAAACAAACACATTAAAAGTAGGAAATGGCAAAGAGACAAATAATCTCATGGCATGCGTATATTATTTAAACCAAGGCTATAATCAAAATTATATAACGACAAATCGAACTGATCAACAGCGGAGACCAAGCGTGGTAAACACCATGGCATACATATATTATTTAAACCAAGGCTTAGTCAATTCCAAGAAAAAAAAGCCATTTTAGCTGTCTTATAAGTCAAGCTTCTCTAACTTTCACCAAATTTCTAGAAAACTAGTTAACATCTGTAATATCAAATTTGTTTCAATAGGTCCACCGTGAAATATATATTGAGTGTTTATTTGGTATTTTACATGTTAATATATTTCTATAAATATTCAAGGGGTGTTAGAGAAGTATGATTTATGATAATACTATAAACCTGCATTTGGAACAACAAAATACTATATAATAAATCAAAGGGCTGGTGATTAGAAATTAGACCACAAAATCCTATTGATAGGCAAGTAGAAACTCTCATAAACAGAATAGGCGTGGACAAAGGGATTGTGCGTGCTTTCCAGCAAAACAAGAACATGTTTGCTAGCATTTTGGAAAACACGTTGTATCTTAAAATGGTGAGTAATAAAAAAGCTTAAATGTTAATAGTACTGCTTCCACGCGGGCGTCCGTCCGTCCAGATGCCACGCGCTCGCTGCTACCGTATTCCCCCCACCGTGTGCCCATCCCCCACCACTCGCTCGCTCCTCGCTCTTGCCCGTCGCATGCCCCACCTGCGCTCCTCGCTCCTCGCTCCCACTTGTCGCGTGCCCCCACCTACGCCGCTCGCTCCCGCCCGTCGCGCGCGCCAACCGCCCGACCGAGCCAAGGCTGGTGCTCGTGGTGGTGGTGCTCGTGCGCAGCCGCTGGCGCTGGTGCTAGTGCTGCTCACGTGCCGCCGCTTGCCGCCGGCTTTCACCTCGACGACTACAATCTACCGGCCTCGGCCTCCCCTATGTTGCAAAACGCATGTTTCATGTTTTAGAGGTATGTTGCAAGTGTTTCATATCAATGTTGCAAAAGTAGATCGGGATGTTGTATATGTTGCAATGGCTATACATGTAAATTGCAAGCGTGTGTTCCAAATGTTTCATCTGTTTATTCAGACGTATGTTGCAAGTGTGTTTATCTAGATGTTGCATATGTTTCACACATATGTTGCAAATATTTTTATCTGGATGTTGCATATGTTTGCAATGGCTTTTAAGTGTTTTTAGGTGTTTTTACAAGTGTTTCATACGCATTTTCAAGGGTTTCATCTATCTTTACACGTGTGTTGCAAAATATTTCATTAGGATGTTTTAAAAGTAAATCTCGGTGTTGCACATGTTTGTAATGACGCTGGTAGCTAGCCACCACCTTCCTGTTGTTCGCGAACTCCCTAACAAGCACCACGGCAGTGTCATGGGTTGCCGAGCCAAGGCCGGTGCTAGTGGCGTTGGTGGTGCTGGTGCTAGTGCTGGTGGGGCTCGCGCGCCGCCGCTCACCGCCGGCTCCTAGCTCAATGGCTGGAATCTATCGGCCCGGGCTCTCATATGTTGCAAAACATATGTTTCAAGTGTTTCAGATGTTTCAGAGGTATGTTGCAGGTGTTTTATATCGATGTTGCAAAAGTAGATCAAGATGTTGCATATGTTACAATGGCTGCACACGTATGTTGCAAGCGTCTGTTCCAAATGTTTTATCTATTTGTTCATACGTATGTTACAAGTGTATTTATCTATTTGTTGCTTATGTTTTACACATATTTTGTAAGTGTTTTGATCTGGATGTTGGATATGTTTTGCATTGGCTTTCAAGTGTTTTTGCAAGTGTTTTAGACGCATGTTTTAAATATTTCATCTGTCTTTAGAATCATGTCGCAAATATTTGAGTCAGATGTTTCAAAAGTAGATCCTGGTGTTACACATGTGACATGTTTGCTACGACGCTGTTGTGGGTCACCAGCAGCTCCGATGCCCAGCCTCCTAGGACGACGACGCAATTGAAGTACTCGGTGCCGATGTCGGCCCAGTACGCCTCCGCGGCATGCATTCATAGGCGGAGCAGAGGGTGCGGGCCGGGTAGACGCGGGTGCTAGCGCTAGATGGATGCAGACGCGGGCAGGCGCAGCAGCAGACGTGGGCGGGGCGGGCAGGCGCATCAGGTTGGTAGGCACACAGCAGCATGCATGGACGTCCGGACGCGCGTGTTCGGGAGCTAGCCACGACAAAATGTTAATGGTATAATTGATGACCCAATGAATAAAAAAATTATGGATGGTGGACTAAAACAATTCTAAAGAACAGTTTAATAGGAGTAATTTACAAACACCACCACACTGAAGCTAGGCCTTGGTACATTCCACGGGGAGCCCCTTGTCCTTGAACCGCTTCTGATCCGTGCAGTAGTCGTAGACCATGTGCTCCCCCTGCACCTTGTGCAGCACCGCCGCATCCAGCCGCTTGTCGAACCACGTGGATTGTGCAGGCTCGTCGCCGCACCACGCCACGCCGGGCGACGGAATGCACGGCGTCACGCGGAAGTTGCGGTAGTAGGCGTAGAAGGGCGCCTGCGTCCAGTCCGTCTTGACGCGCCCGCCCTGCGTTGCCCACTCGTCAGCGTTCCACAGGCTCCCCTGCACACGCATGCGCTGCCACGTCGGGAACGGCACACCGCGCGCCCGATCGTTCTTGTAGACGCGGATCGGCGTGCCGTCGACGAGGAATCTGCAAGCAGTTTACATATGCAATGCTAACAGTTTGAGCTTTATTGGTGATGATTCAGGATAGAGGGCTACTCAAGACGACAATGTTGTTGTTTACTTACATGATGTATTTGGGGTTCCATTCGATGGAGTAGGTGTGGAAGTCTTCAGCGGGGTCGAACCAGAGGTGGAACTGCTGCTCGCGGCTGCCGACGCCGTTGACGTAGACGTTGGTGTGCAGCGTGTACGGCTCGCCGGTGGCATTGCCCAGGAACTCCATGTCCACCTCGTCGTGGTACTCCCACGGCACGTCATCGGGCGTCAGCTGCAATGCCATTCCGTTCACCCGTGATGAAACATATTTATTTACACAAGGGAGACCAAGAGAGAAACATATGTCTGGGATCGAACAACAACATGAATGGTGACCGTGGTCACCGCGCCGGGATGACAGAGACATGCCGTGGCAGTGGACTTACATAGAATGTGGCGACAGTGCCAGCAGAGTCGTTGGACACGAGCTTGATGTCCATGTCGAAGCGGGCATAGAGGTAGGCATCCTTGGAGCTGAACCCCGAGCCGCTGGTGTGGTCAAGGCCGAGCGCGAGCGTGTCCATGTCGCCGTCCATGTAGAAGAAGGTGTCCTGTCCCCACGAGATTTCGATGTCATCGTACAGCAGTGCCACTACTGCTGTCCTATATGACATTGCCAATGCAAGGAACGGCAACACAACCATGCGATGCTTGCAGGAAGACGATGACAGTGCCATGGCTCTGCAACAAGTATCCTGTTTCTGCTGGTTATGTTGTTGCTGTTGTGATGGATCGATCTGAGTTACGTATATATAATGAACACATTGATCGAGATGGTGATGCATCACATGGTTGAAGTGAAGCTGGCAGGGAACAAGGCACGTTACTCTCGGAATGTTTGAGAGGCATGGCATGTTAGGACCCATAATATGGAATGGCAGGCTGGCTATCTCAGGTTCGTTTCATGGAAACTTAGCTTGTTCAATCCATCCCCCATGTAGTTCCAGTTGACCTCTCAAACGATCATCATGACGCTCCGATGTAAACGCATCTTAATCAGCATATAAGGAATGATTATGTGTGTTGGTGACCTGCACGTGGAGCAAATGACTGGGAATACACCCAAAACACCTGCGCTCAGCTGTGCCCTCTATATATTATAATATTGCTGCAGAGTCGTTCCCTCCACCTCCCCCGGATAGACTTCTTGGTTGATGCGAGCTCATGTATTCTTGTGGCCTGCACTTGTAAACCGAACTCCCTTGCTCTCATACGGCATACTATATGGGTATGTTTGGGACTACTCAGTTCCATGTTTTTCAGCTAAATAGGTGTAGTTTTACAAACTCTGCTCAAATTTTTGTAGAGCTGCTCTATGGTGAAGTTTGTGGAGAAGAGTCTCTGGTCCTGAAAAGAGTAAATTGGACCTGTTCACCATCAGTGGTGAAGCCGGAGTGCTCAGCCTTCACCCTTCGATCTTTTGCGCCGACATGTAGGCCACCATCCTAAGCCGTGAGCCCGCGACTCCTAGAACGCCGCCCCAGGCCCCCTGCCTCACCGTCCCCGACACTGCGCCGCCCCAGACCTGCCCTCCCGCGCCGCCACTGCCAGAACGCGGCCCCCCGGCCCTGCCCCTCCCACACAGTGACGAAGGGCCGCCGCCACGCCACGCCGACCCCAACTCCGCCCTGTCTGCAGCCGGCACAGCCCCTCCCACGCATTGTCACTCGGCCGCCGCAGCCCGCCTCGCCGTCCACATCTTGGCCCTCCCGTCCTCGATCCACGGCAACCCATGTCCCCGTCCTCCCCCAATCAGCAGCAGGCTCGCTCCTCCCCGTTGTCCTCGATCCGCAGCACATCTCCCTCCCCAGTTGGCACATGCCGCCGCTCAGCACCTGCCCGTCCTACCAGCAGCTACCACACCGCCGCTGCAATCCAAGTCCTAGGTGCCTGGAGCCTAGAGGAGAGGGAGGCAGTCCGAGCCACTGCCGGGATGCTGTAGAGGAGAGGGGAGGTGAGCTGCCGCCGTATAACGTCGTGGAGAAGGTTGGTGGGCGGCCTCAAGGGTCACTGCGTAGTAGTTCCTCGCTGCCTTCTCGTCTTCATGAGTGCCCAGACCACCGCCAATCCAGGATCAAAACCCTTGCCTCCCAGATTACGTTTGAGGTAAGAGGCAGAGGAACTCATTAGCACGTTAGCTTCATCCTGTGTGGCTTCATCCTCGCTACCTTCTCTCGAGGTTTGCTTGATTCATCCATTGTGGCTTGGCTGCAATTCTGAGACCCCTCCAATATTAAAATGCTATTCTGCCCAAAAACATGCTATAACTTAATATATATGTGTGTGTGTGTTTTGCATAGACAGTTTATAGTTATACAGTATAACTGTAGAAGTTAGCTTTTCAGTTGCGCAGCTTATTAATCAACAAAAATGCTTAGTATGCAGTAATACATACTTTGGATTAATGTTCCTACCTGTACAGTTTTTATGCGAACACCAAGTAGCAGAGCTTACACAAGTATTCAAATGATTGAGATGTTGCTGCGGTGGTTACTTTTGAAAATCTATTTTGGCAGCCATGCAACTTCAAACAGCCTTCGCCTGTTATAATTTTGCCTTATCAATTCTTAAGATGCCCACTATCTCAAAGAAAAAGAATAAAAAGTTCTTCAGATGCCAATACTGCCAGTTCTTCAGATATCGCTTGCTATATATATATATATATACACGCGCTATTCTACACCCTAGGTGTAGAATATTATTCTACACCACAAGTCAAAATTGAACTGAAAAAATACTGAATACTACTGAACCACGTTCAGTATCAATCAGTACTACACCTAACACCTCAAAAATACTGAACAATACTGAAACACGAGTACTGAACAGTACTGAATTTTGTTCAGTATAACAGCTTGGTGTAGAATACTATTCTACACCTAGGGTGTAGAATAGCGCGTGTATATATATATATATATATATATATATATATATATATATATATATATATATATATATATATATACACACGCAATGATATTGATATTCAGTGTTATGGATACTAGGTTCTGTATGGTACTACCATTCAATAAGACACATTTTTGGATCAGTAAAACCTTCTCGTGCTGTCAGGTTAGTAGTGTATGTGTCCTTAACCTATTTATTAGTACCAGCCCTATTCTGCTTCATGGAAACCTTACTAGAAGCTGTACAAATGAATTAGATTACTGACCAAAGATTTCTAATATCCAGTCTTTGCAATACAATGACATCAAATTCTTTTATAACATTATGGTAAATATCACCTTGTGTTATAGTAATTCAACTATCGTAAATATATACTGACATTGTCGTAAATTAGTATATAAAATTATCGTAAATAGAGGTGGCTACAAAATAACTTATTTTGTAGCTAGCTATAGAGTATATATATATATATAGCTATTACCCTATAGCTGGCTACAGAATAATTTATTCTGTAGCCACTTGGAGTTACGATAATTGCTATGCTAATTTACGAGATTATAGTAACTTCTTATTATGTGATTTACTATAAAATTATGGTAAATATCCCCATGTGTTATAGTAATTCAACTATCGTAAATATATACTGACATTGTCGTAAATTAGTATATAAAATTATCGTAAATGGAGGTGGCCACAGAATAACTTATTATGTAGCTAGCTATAGAGTATACTCTCCTATATATATATATATATATATAGCTGACTACAAAATAACTTATTCTGTAGCCACTTTGAGTTACAATAATTGCTATGCTAATTTATGAGATTATAGTAACTCCTTACTATGTGATTTACTGTAACATTATGGTAACCCATATGCTATAATTCAACTATCGTAAATATATACTGACGTTATAGTAAATTAGTATATAAAATTATCGTAAATAGAGGTGGCTACAAAATAACTTATTTTGTAGCTAGCCATAGAGTATACTCTCCCTATATATATATATATATATATATATATATATATATATATATATATATATATATATATATATATATATATATATATATATATATATATATATATATATATATATATATATATATATATATATATATATATATATATATATATCAGATGGAAACCACACCCTTTGTAAAAACCCGTGCAAACCATAGCAAAAACGTCGTCTAAATTCACTAAAAAATATCACATATGTGGATTGTCCAAACTCGACTTCGTTTGTGAAATATAAAAATAACAAATTTCAAGCCAGAAAGTTGTCCAAACGATTTGTTAGAAATTTGTTATTTTTATATATCACAAACGAAGTCGAGTTTGGACAAGATATTTTACAAGGTTGTGTATCATCATATCATCTACATATGTGATTTTTTGGTGAATTTAGACGACTTTTTTGTCGTGGTTTGCACGAGTTTTCACGAAGGGTGTGGTTTCCACCTGATACGTTGCCAATATATAGAGAGAGTATATTCAGTAGCCAGCTACAAAATAAGTTATTCTATAGGCACCTCTATTTACGATAATTTTATATACTAATTTACGATAATATCAATACATATTTACGATAGTTGGGTTACTATAACACATGGGGATATTTACCGTAACGTTATAGTAAACCACTAAGTAAGGAGTTACTATAATCTCGTTAATTAACATAGTAATTATCGTAACTCAAAGTGGCTTTGTATATCCTTGTCTTGAACTATTTGTATTTGAGTACCCAATATAGTGACTCTTTCAAATTAACAACCATAAATGGAACCTTCTCGTGCTGTCAGGTTAGTAGTGTATGTGTCCTTAACCTATTTATTAGTACCAGCCCTATTCTGCTTCATGGAAACCTTACTAGAAGCTGTACAAATGAATTAGATTACTGACCAAAGATTTCTAATATCCAGTCTTTGCAATACAATGACATCAAATTCTTTTAAATAGCAGATTTCAGCAATTCCTAGGACTAGGAGTTGGTAGGCATCCTCTTGTCAGCAGCAAGCTTTGCAGTGATGGAAGGATTAACAAGGATGCAATTTTCCAGTTTCTATCTTCCTTCTTTGGATAGTCTGTTGCCTCTGCATTAATTTTGTGTATGAGCTGTTATGATGCAGGTTAGAACGGAGTAGGGCTGGTACTAAATCCTGCATCACAAGATAATAATACAAAGATTGGAAAACCAAGAATAGTGGTCCTTTTTCTCCAATGGTCAATTTTGCCCCCAAAGATTGTAACATCCCAATCAATCTAATTAGTGGGATGGTTTTAGCATACACACTTTCAAAAAATTCTGATAAATTCTGTGTTTTCAAGATCTTTGATAATTTCAAATCTAACGAAGGTTTGCATGTTTGTCTTAGCAGACTATCTTTACAAAACTGTAATTGATGGCAAAAGTAATGTTCTAATACTGATATCTTAACTATGATAGATACATCTGGCAAGCATAACAAAGATATTCCTCAAATTTACTGCTCAAATTGTTTGCATTGCAGGCCATTATCCTTCACATAACGAGTGTATGCAGAACAGTGTCGTCCAATGCGATTAACAAAGTTTGAGATTTTGAGAAGCAACAAAAAAAGGTCCGATTAGCTTATTAGGAATCACATTGGGTGATCAATGCTTGAGGCCAAATACATGTGGAAACCCTGGAATGTTTGGTTGACAATGATTTTTACTTTAATTGTGTTTGGTTATGCTTAACATTGATGCTCATATAAGAATATGGATGATTATATCTGTTTTCAATTTTTTGTATGCAAGGACAAAATAAATTCGTACTATGTTTGATCCTACATCTATTCTTGGTTGGTGTAATGATATTCCATACAAGCGCTATGTGCATAAAATTATCAATGTTCCCAATGATAATATACTTGCAACAGGATTGTAAACCCCTAGATATTTGTCTGCTAATTTTGACCCACTATTTTTTTTATACTCTTGCTGCCTTGAAATTTTTAAGAATCATAACATACCATTTTTTTCTTACTCTTTTATTGTGTTGAATTGTGTTGCAAGATTTTAGCTGTAGCAACGCACGGGCATCTGCTAGTTTGTAAAAGTCTTAGGCAGGAACATAAATTCTACTAGCAAACTTTTTTTTCGAAACTTACTAGCAAACTGTTGGGAATCATATGTCTCGACAGGGTAGAGGAGAGCGCGGTGCAGCCCTCCCCTTGTGCACCAAAGGCTTCTCTGCGGGGCAGTGGCCTTCGGGAAGAAGGGGCACAACGAACGAGGCTCACAATCACCAAGGTTTTGCCTACGGTTTCAAACAAAGTAGTCACTCTCTCCTTCATTGGGGGATCGAGCCCTCCCTTTTACAGAGTAGGGTTACATAATTCTCATCTATTGAATTGCCCTTAGGCCAACTAAGGCATATTCTAGGATATTCCTACCCTAGAGTATTCATCTTCCAGTCCTTTGTGCCTTTTCCAACTTGAACCGCCTCTCTTGATGGGCCTTAGTCGAGCCGGCCCAGAGGGCGTCCGTGCCATGCCCTCCTGACTCCCGCCGCCTAAGCTACCGTAGGGCCTCTCAAAAAAAAACTGTCGTAGGGACCTCAGCGTTACGTCTCCTTCAATCGCCTTCGCCTGCCTCTTGCCGATCGAAGGCCCTGTTCGTCACCTCACTCTATTAGAGAGCCGAAGGCTGGAGGATATCAGAGAAGGCTCCCCCCCTCAGGGGCTTCCCGAGCAAGCCTTTGCTTCTACACTCTTGGTGCTCAGCTGTCCTTGCTTCACCACCCACAGCGGCTCCTCGCCTTCGGTTGACTCTTCACCACCCACAGATCTGACGTCTCAACAATTGCACGATTCAAGCTAGTCAGTCCCTTGCTCCGGGTCTTCATTTCCTCATCGCATTTATCAGAGTGTTTCTCGTGTTTTAACCCCTCTTCCCGCTCTCTGCCTTCCACTTTTTCTGAGGAATGAAGATTCAATTCTAACATCTCCAGGCTTGTAGTGTGTGCCTGCAGTTTCTAAGGCATCGTCCCTTTCTTTGCTGTGTATAGCTAGTACCCCGTCACAACTAAAGGCGCCGACCATGGGCTCAATATTGTTTTGTATATCAACCAAATGCCTTGACAACCTGTCAACCTTGCTGGACTGCTAGAGGAGGAGCTTATGATGACACTGTCTGTGCGTAAAGAGATCAGGAAGCTCAGGAAGCTCCATGACTATCTCAAGTACTTTGATTCCATTCGTGAGGACGCTGATGCTCGGGCAATGGAACACAGAGAGACAGGGGTATGGTGGAGTGACGTGAAAGATGTCATGTATGCTGTTGATGACATCGTAGATCTTTTAAGGGCTCACTCGTGGAAGCAACTGTTAGAAAATAGAGGTTTAGAGTTGTTAGTCTTGGTCATACATCCTAGAAACCTGTATGTCCATAGAATGTACTTAGTCCTATCAAGATCCACCAAGAGTGGCACCTTGTATTGTAAACCATAGGATGTAATTGCCATGCATGGAGGCTTGCTTTCTTGCCCTATAACATGCAACCAAGAGTCCCACGACGGGGTACTCTTGTTCCTCCAATTGTTTTCATGGTACCAGAGCCGTAACATATCCTCACGGATTTTTTTTTCTCGATCCTCCTCCCATGGCCACCTCCTCCGATGCCGCCACCATGCTCCCGCTAAGTCTTCTTCCTCCTGTTACCGAGAAGCTCACAAGAGGCAACTATAGCATGTGGCTTGCCCAGGTTTCAGCAAATCTCCAGGGCGCCCAACTCTGGGACTTCACCAAACCCACCTCCACACCACCGCCAGAATTATTGCCGGCGACTACCACTACCGACGGCAAGAAATCTGAGCCTACCGCCAACCCTGAGTACACGCGCTGGCTTGCCAGGGACAGCCAAGTTCGTGGTTACCTCTTCTCGTCGCTCTCCAAGGACATCTTCTCCCAAGTTGCGACGTCCACCACGGCGGCCGAAGTGTGGGCTGCCATTCAGACGCTCCAGGCGTCCCAATCCCGGGCCCGGATCATGGCCACCCGGATGGCCCTCGCCACGACGACCAAGGGATCATCCACCACAGCCGAGTTCTTCACCAAGATGAAGGGCCTGGCCGACGACATGGCGTCGGCCGGCAAGAAGATCGAGGACGACGAGTTGATCTCCTACATCCTCATGGGTGTGGGGGAAGAGTATGAACCAGTTACGACTTCAGTTGCAAATCGCACTGATCCGATCTCTCTTGCAGAACTACAGGCGCAGATCGTGAGTTTTGAACAGCGCCGCGATATTCGTGGCGGTTCCGGCGGGTCGCACTCGTCGGCCATGATGGCTCGCCGTGGCGGCGGGCAACACAACCCCAACAACAACCGCGGTCGTGGCAACCGCGGTGGCTACGGGCGCGGCCATCCACGCGGTGGTCAAGGCGGCGGTGGTCGCGCAGGTGGTGGACGTGGGCGCTTCGCCGGCGTCCAGTGTCAGGTGTGTGGCCTCATTGGTCACTCCGCGGCACGATGCTACAATCGGTACGACTCCAACTACGACGGAACTGCACCACCAAAATCTGCATCGACTGCCACTACTACCTCCTACGGAATCGACACAAACTGGTATGTGGATTCCGGCGCCACAGATCACATCACTGGCGATCTTGAGAAACTCACCGTCCGGGACAAATACCAAGGAGGCGATCAGGTTCATGCCGCAAATGGGTCAGGTATGGCTATTGATCACGTTGGTCATAGTGTATTGCATTCCCAAAATCGTTCTATTCATCTAAATAATATTCTTCATGTTCCAAATGCCCACAAAAACCTCCTATCTGTTAACAAACTTGCACGAGATAATCATGTTTTTCTAGAATTTCACCCAAGTCATTTTTCAATTAAGGATCAGGCAACGGCGAAAACAATCTTCCAGGGTCCATGTGAGAAAGGACTCTACCCCTTGAAGCATTACCTGCATAAAGAAGCCCTTGGCACTTTCAGACCTACTAAGACCATTTGGCATCACAGGCTTGGCCACGCATCCTCCAAAGTCGTCGACCAGATTCTCCACCAACATAAACTTTCTTTTGTCAAAGAGTCCAATAATAATAACATTTGTGATGCATGTCAAAAGGGCAAGAGTCATCAGCTACCCTACCCTACTTCTACTAGTATATCTTCTCGTCCTTTCGAACTTGTTTTTTCTGATGTATGGGGACCAGCTCCTACTTCTGTCGGTCGACATGATTACTATGTTAGTTTTATTGATGATTATAGCAAATTTTCTTGGATCTATCTTTTGCGTCGCAAATCAGAAGTTTTCCAATGCTTTCATGATTTTCTCAACATGGTCGAACGACAATTCAATCATAAAATTCTTGCTGTTCAATCCGATTGGGGTGGGGAATATCAAACACTAAATACATTTTTTAAGCGCCTTGGTATTTCTCATCATGTGTCATGTCCTCATTCCCACCAACAAAATGGATCTGCTGAACGCAAGCATCGTCATATAGTAGAAGTAGGCCTATCGCTCCTTGCTCATGCCAGCATGCCCTTGAAATTTTGGGATGAAGCCTTCCTCTGTGCGGTATTTCTTATCAATCGCATTCCATCCAAAGTCCTCAATAATGCCAGCCCATATGAACGTCTTTACACTACACTACCAGACTATACCTACTTACGTTCTTTTGGCTGTGCTGTTTGGCCTAACCTATGCCCATATAATTCTAGAAAACTAGAATTTCGTTCCAAGCGTTGTGTGTTTCTTGGGTACAGTAATCTTCACAAAGGTTTCAAATGTCTAGATCCTACTGAAGGCCGTATATACATCTCTAGAGATGTTGTCTTTGATGAGCATGTTTTTCCCTTTACTTTTCTTCATCCAAATGCCGGTGCCCGTCTTAGAGCTGAAATTGATCTTCTTCCAGATATACTAAAAAATCCTTCCTCCACCTTCGGGAATGCACTTATACATGATCATACGATGATTAATACCACCTATCCTAATGTTGTGTCAAGCACTGTGTTTTCTACAGATGAAACAGGCTCAAACTCGCCTCAAAACGGCGATACAACATCGCCCTACATCGTATGTGGACGTGCTCCTACCACTGGCGCGACGATCGAGGGTGATCTTCCGACCGATCCTGACGGCGGACCCGGTGTGGCAGGGGAATCAGCCTCGGGATCGCAGGCGCCGCCGATCCCAGAACCGCTGCCGGGTGATCTGACACTGTCGGGTGGCTCTCCTGGATCTTCTGCGGCGGCCAATCGCACCACGGCGCCATCATCGAACACAGCCCCTGCGCAAACTGATCCGGGTGCAGCATCAGACTCGCACGATCAGGCTGCCGGGGGGACAACTCTGTCACCGCCGGTGGGATCACCGCCAGTGGGGTCTTCTGCAACACAGCCCGGATCGTCTACGTCAACTGAGATTGTGGACACTTCTACAGTTGAACTAGCTCCTACACAACGGGTAACACGTCTCCAGAGAGGTATAACCAAACCAAAACAGTATTTTGATGGCACTGTGAGATGGTGTATGCTTGGGACTATTGGTGCAGAAGAACCTTCTACAGTTGAAGATGCTCTTGGTGATAACAAGTGGGTGCAAGCAATGGATCATGAACATACGGCATTGATCAACAACAGAACGTGGCATCTTGTTCCACCACCGAAAGGTAAAAATATAATTGGATGTAAATGGGTGTATAAAATCAAAAGGAAAGCAGATGGGTCAATAGATCGATACAAAGCACGACTTGTTGCAAAAGGATATAGACAACAGTATGGCATAGATTATGAGGATACTTTTTCTCCTGTGGTAAAAGCTGCTACTATTCGCCTTATATTATCTCTTGCAGTTGGTAAAGGTTGGACACTACGCCAACTAGATGTGCAAAATGCTTTCCTACATGGTTTACTGGAAGAAGTATACATGGATCAGCCTCCAGGTTATAGGAGTGAAAAATATCCTAACTATGTGTGCAAGTTGGATAAGGCAATTTATGGGTTGAAACAGGCTCCAAGAGCTTGGTATGCTCGGCTGTGCAACAAGTTAATTCAGTTGGGTTTCACACCTTCCAAAGGCGACACCTCATTATTTCACTTCAGGAAAGGTACTCTCATCATGTTTGTCCTTGTATATGTTGATGATATCATTGTAGCAAGTTCATCACAACAAGCAACAGACGCCCTTCTTAAAAGCCTTGAGCAGGAATTTGCCCTAAAAGACCTAGGGGACTTACACTACTTTCTTGGCATTGAAGTCAAGAAGATGGGTGATGGTCTATTTCTGTCACAAAGTAGATATGCTACTGATATTATCAAACGTGCAGGTATGGACAAGAGTAAACCAGTTGACACTCCTCTGTCCATCACAGAAAAACTTAGTATAACAGAAGGGGAAGCATTAGGAGTTGAGGACTCCACTAGATACAGAAGCTTGGTTGGAGCTTTACAATATCTTACACTCACCAGACCAGACATCTCTTTTGCAGTGAATAAGGTGTGCCAGTTTCTACATGCTCCAACCTCAACACACTGGAGTGCAGTGAAAAGGATCTTGCGGTATGTGAAAGGATCACTGAGCATGGGATTAAAAATCAGAAAATCAAATTCTATGTTGATCAGTGCATTCTCTGATGCTGATTGGGCTGGGTGTGTTGATGATAGAAGATCAACTGGTGGATTTGCAGTTTTCTTAGGACCAAATCTAATTTCTTGGAGTGCTAGAAAACAGCCTACCGTATCACGCTCAAGCACAGAAGCAGAGTATAAATCATTAGCAAATGCTACTGCAGAATTGATATGGATTCAGAAATTACTTGATGAACTCAAGATCGATCATCCACCTGCGGCAAGGTTATGGTGTGACAATATTGGTGCACGGTATTTATCAGCAAATCCGGTTTTTCATGCTAGAACCAAACACATAGAGATTGATTTTCATTTTGTTAGAGAAAGGGTAGCCCAAAAATTATTAGATATACGCTATATACATACAAGAGATCAACTTGCAGATGGTTTTACTAAACCACTGGCCACGTCAAGAATGAAAGAGTTTAGGCACAATCTCAACCTTGTTAGTGGCTGAGATTGAGAGGGGATGTTAGAAAATAGAGGTTTAGAGTTGTTAGTCTTGGTCATACATCCTAGAAACCTGTATGTCCATAGAATGTACTTAGTCCTATCAAGATCCACCAAGAGTGGCACCTTGTATTGTAAACCATAGGATGTAATTGCCATGCATGGAGGCTTGCTTTCTTGCCCTATAACATGCAACCAAGAGTCCCACGACGGGGTACTCTTGTTCCTCCAATTGTTTTCAGCAACACTGTTGTGATTTACTCGTGCTCTCTAGGTTCGCACAACTTCAGTTCGACCACATGATCGCCAGAAGAATCAAGGGTGTAAATGAAAGGCTTGTAGAAATCCAAAAGAACAGAGATATGTTCCTTCCTCCGGGGTTGTATCCTCAGGCTCAGGCCCCTCAAATAAACGGAGTTGATAGCAGGCATCTGGCTGTTTCGGTTGATGAAATCCATGTTGTTGGAGCAGAAATCAAGGAAGCTACTGATAGCATGGTAGAAATGATTGTCGGTTATGGCCATCAGAGCAGGATATCAGTATGGGATCGTTGGGATGGGAGGAATTGGCAAGACAACTTTAGCTTAGAAGATATACAATGATCGTAGGATAAGAGAGATTTCACCAGGTCCTTATCAGGCTGTCCATTTCACAGAGCATTGCGGAGAACGATTTACTG
Organism: Saccharum spontaneum; assembly: GCA_022457205.1. Lineage (NCBI taxonomy): Eukaryota > Viridiplantae > Streptophyta > Magnoliopsida > Poales > Poaceae > Saccharum > Saccharum spontaneum. The sequence continues at coordinate 17,886,145 of CM039605.1, read as the reverse complement.
AAGGAGGCCATCGAAAAAGCAGGAGGGCCGCCCAATCAGCACCAGAGCAAGGATCAGCTAGCACAAGTTCTACTGCATTCCATCAGTGGAAAAAAGCGTCTTTCTTGTGCTGGATAACATGACCAGTCCTCATGTGTGGATCAATCTTCTACGTTCTCTGATGGAGAGGTGTTTGGATGCTCATGTACTTGTTACCACACGGAGCCATGACGTATTGTCACAGATGAATGCGGTGCATGTCAAGGAAATGCAGACTGAAGGATGCTGATGGCCTAGAACTGCTTATGAAGAGATCTTTCAGAACCCAAGATGAAGTAAATGTATTCAGTGATATTGGAGCAAAAATTGTTAAGAAATGCGATGGCCATCCTCTTTCCATCAAGGTCATTGGAGGTGTCCTATCATCCAGGTCGAGCAAGGAACAATGGGAGAGAATACTGGAGAGAAGATGGTCTATTGATGGACTTCCAGAAGAACGAGAAGGTGCTTTGTACTTAAGCTACAGTGACTTACCCCCACAACTCAAACAGTGCTTCCTCTGGTGTGCCTTGTTGCTTCAGAATTTCGATATTCACCAAGATGTCACGTACTGGTGGATTGCTGAAGGTTTTGTGAAGGAAGAGGGCAGCGGACCGATACATAACATCGCCGAAGATTATTACCATGAGTTGATCAAGAGGAATCTGCTACAGACAAGGCCAGAGTATGTCGACAAGAGAGTATCAACAATGCATGACCTGTTAAGGCAACTTGGCCAATTTCTGACAAGGAATGAAGCCGTCTTCATGAACGAGAAGCGTGATCGTTGCCCTTCAAGTATTTGCCGATTAGGTGTCGGGAGCGTTGTTGACGAAATACCTGCTATAGAAGAGAAGAAACGCCTACGGTGCCTCATTATCTTGCATCACGACACATGCAGATAGGTGAAGAGGGACATCTTCAGAAAGCTGGTGCATCTTCGCATCTTAGTTCTACGTGGAGCAGGCCTCGAGAGCATACCTGCATCGGTGGGTTACTTGGCGCTGCTGACGCTGCTGGATCTCAGCTACAACGAGATCAAGGAGCTTCCAGGGTCCATCGGAAACCTTACCAGCCTTGGTTGCCTTTCAGTGTTTGGTTGCACAAAGTTGGCAGCTTTGCCACCGAGTCTGATGAGGCTGACCACGATAAGCTTCCTCCAGATAGGAAACACAGGACTGGCACATGTTCCGAAAGGTATTGAGAATTTCAGGCAGATGGATAACCTTAGATCAGTTTTCCAGAATGGTGCTGGTGGTTTTAGAGTAGATGAACATAGGGCACTCTCCATGATACGATGCCTCTGGGTTATCCGGCTGGGGACAGCCACACCACCAACTGAGCCCGTACCATGAGCAAGGAAGCCAATTGTCGAACTCACTACCCTGACAGCAAGATCAAGAGGATTGAGGAGATCTACGAGAGTCCTCGCCCACCGCCAAACCTAAGCTACATCTTTTTTTTTCGCGATCGGGCGTTTAACCCGTTTTTCCTAAGCTACATCTTTATTGATGGGTTCCCTGGTCGCATGTTTCCAGCTTGGCTACCTTCAGAACCGCAGAATAAACTGCCAAACCTGGCTCATATGCACTTCTATGACTGCATATCTGCATATCCTGCCCGAAGCTTCCCCTAGCAGGCCAGCTACCGTTTCTGCAGGTTTTTCACGTCAACGGAGCAGACAGTCGTGAGCATCGGTGCTGAGCTCCTCGGATACGGCATCCTATCTGGAACACATACCACTGCATTTCCAAAGCTCGAGCTGCTTGAGATCCTCGACATGTACAACTAGCAGAATTGGTCACTAAGCATGGATACCTTGTTCGACAACACACAACAGCAATCCCTTATGCCGTGCCTTACACGCATGCGGCTGATAAATTTCCCCAAGTTGAGAGCTCTCCTGATCATCTTCACAGAATTGTTAATCTACAAAGGATCCAAATAGAAGGAGCTGACAGACTGCAGGACATCATCAATCATCCCGGGGTTGTGTGGCTCAAGGTTAAGAACAACAAGTCCTTGAGGAAGATATCCAACCTTCCTAAGCTGCGCCTCTTGCTTGCGCAAGATTGCCAAGAATTGCAGCAGGCAAAGAACCTTAGCTCGCTCAAGGCCTTGTACATTGCCGATTGCCCTATGGAGAAGATACTCTGGAAGTGTTTCCCCACAGAACAACAGAGCATGATTGTCCAAATGTCCATGTTGTCACCACTGGGTCCCACGGTCAGGATATTTATCCTCTTGAATCAGTATTTCATTAATCTGTAGTGAGCACAAGATCTCTTAGAGAAATGTTACGGTATTCTTGTGTCTCTTTGCTTCTTTTTCTGTTCAAAACTTGTGAAAACACCTGTTTGTGCAAATTGGTCAGGATACCTATTCATATCTTGAATCAGTATATTTCATTAATCTGGTCAGCACATAGTCTCTTAGAGACATATTACTGTATTCTTGTGTCTGTTTTTTAGTTTGGAACTTGTGCCGACGTCTGTTTCAACAAAATAGTTCATCAACATGTGCTGCCACACTGGCCATTAATTTTAAGAGATCTGCACGGGCAGAATCTTATAAGAAGTATAAGTATTAGAAGTTCGTGTTTAGTACATACAACTAATCAAAACTACTCATCTTTGAGCATGTACTCCCTCTATTTCTTCATTTTCTAACGCAATACCCATATAAATACTCTATAATATCTATCCAGTTGTGATGAATTTATGAATTACTTTAATGTTTTTTACCATCCATAACCATTGTTTTCTCTCTTATTGCAAAGCACCTACATGCCTTCCATATGCATTTAGTTGAACCCATAACATAAGTTATGATGGCTCTTATTAAAGCTTATGTCTTGTGACATTCATGATTCTACATTTCACTTTTAAATCAATAATGTTATTAGTTGGATACATTTTTTATCTGCATGTTAAGTTAAAATTATTGTGCTTGTGGTATCTTTTGTGAAGCTCCTTTATCGTATTTTTTTGAAAAAAGATAATTAGTTACAGGCCGCACTCTAAATTTTTATGATAACATAAATGGTCTCCTACACCACGTGTAAAGATCTATGGATGGCTAGAGATAGTGAAAAGCCAAATATAAATTCTAAAAAAACAAACTAGGTAAACACGTTAGAACAAAGATACACATAGACACATAGTGGGGTGTCCTGTGGTGGGGCGGGTGGTCGCAGCGACAGGTGATGTCAGGCTGGTATGCAGGAGTTGGTTTGCCAATTTGTGTCATCTATGCCTGTTGGGCATTATACGTTTCTGGGATGGATAAATTTGGGTGCCTGATTTTTGGGTATGGGTATTCAGGGATGGATAAATTGGGGTGGGTGATTTTTTAGGTATGGGTACTGAGTAATGTATTTCTTCCCCAACGGCATCATTACCGCCAGCTGAACTTTGTATAAGCATACAAGGATTTGTGAAAATTGAGATGAACAAATTAAAGAGTACAGTCATCGCTAACTACTCCCTCCATTCCAAATTATAAGATGTTTTGGCTTTTTTAGATTCATAGTTTTTGCTACGCATCTAGATATACGTTATGTTTAGTACACAATTTAAA
>CM039605.1:17651054-17882448 GCA_022457205.1 Saccharum spontaneum | reverse complement strand
TTGGGTCTCTGATTGTTCTGCTGGTTCTGCGGGGCCTGCCGGGTTTTGCTTCTTTGGGCACTGGTACGAATAGTGTCCCGCCTCTCCACAGTTGTAACAGGCATTGGGGTTGCCTGGGGTGCCACTCTGGTTGGAGCACTGTTGGATACTCCCTGACGTGGCGCCTGATTACTAGCTTGCTGTTGCTGGGGGCGCTGCTGACTCTGGTTACCAAACTGCGGTGGGTACTGGGGACGCTGCTGGTACTGGTTCCTCTGGGGGTACTGGCCTTTGTTCCATTGGTTGGGTGGCCCTTGGTTCCTCTGTGGAAAACCTTGCTGCGGGAAAACTCGCGGGCGAGTGTTGCTACCCGACGCCTATCCCTGGAGCTTCTCTTCTTGAGGTCCATTTCCTTACGCTTGTTATCAATCACAATGGTACGATCCACCAACTCTTGGAAACTGGCATACTTGTTGGACATCAGTTGCAGTTGGAGTCCATCATACAGCCCTTTCAGAAAACGGCGCTGTTTGTCAGAATCCCTGGCCACTTCAGCCGGGGCATATCGCGACAGTTGTGCAAACTTGTCGCGGTATTCCGCCATAGACATGGACCCTTGCTTGAGAGCCCGGAACTCCTCTTGCTTCAGTTCAATAAGTCCCTCAGGGATGTGATAGGACCTAAAGTTCTCCGTGAACTCTTTCCACGTGATCTCTGGAGCATTCTCTGGACGTCCATACTGGAATGACTTCCACCAATCCTGAGCAGCTCCTTGGAGTTGACCTGAGGCGTACAAGACTTTCTCCAAGTCGTTGCACTGTGCAATGTTTAGCTGCTTTTCCACAGCTCTCAGCCAGTCATCAGCCTCCATAGGTTCAGAGGCATGTGTGAACACAGGTGGGCGTCCTTTCAGAAACTCACCACGTTTGTCACGGACCTGCACAGGTGGGGGTGCTCCTATGGGTTGCTCACCGAGACGGTCCATCACTGTCTGCATGAGCTGCGCTTGCATGGCCATCAACTGCTCAATGGTCACCGGCTGGTGGCGGAGGTGGATCCACTAAAGCTCCGTGTCCCACGGCCACGTCCATGACCTCTGCCACGTCCTCCTCTAGCGGCCATCTGCTTCAAGCAAATGTGCAAACTTTTAGAGATCTCCCAAAAATTTACAAATTATTTACAAAAGGTAAATAACATAACTGAAAATTTCTGGACGGGTGTCTACAACAGCAGATCAAAAACTGAAGTATAACTCGAGTTTCAGAGATCCAAAATAAGCGTGGCATACATCATTGGAAAGCTTAAAGAGTCTGCTACAACTTTTGTATAGAACTTGTTCAGTGATACAGATGGCAACATCATCAAAAACTGAGCTAAACAATTTCTGTTCTAAGTTACAGACTGCACAGACTTGCCAGGTTCTAGAAGGCATATCTCTCAAACCAAAAATGATAATGAGGTGATTCCAGTGGGAAATGAGAGGTACACAAGTCTAGTACTTTCCACAAAAATTTCATAATTTTTGGACGTAGAGATTTAGAGATATGAGACAAACATTGCAGACTGCTCTGAAAAACAGCACAGCAGTCATGCAGAAATTTAAACCCCAACTAAGTTAAACAAACACTAACTTAAGGTTTTGATAGAAAGAACATGTGGACAAGCCCACATTGTTCCAGCAATCACACAAAATCCAAATCATCCAAGTTCAACAACACAACCAACGAGACAACGAAAGGTTCACCAAACATACACAAACTTGACACGATTCTCGATTCTAAAACGCATTCATCAAGGCGGGGCTGCAAGTATCTAAGGAGCGCGATCCACCATGGTGAACACCCTGGCCTTCTTCTTGTAAATAGTAGGCTGTCCTAGCTGCACGGTCATCTCATCTATCTGGTTCTGAAGGCGTTTTTCAGATTTTTGCGCCGCACGAAGCTCTTCCCTGAGTGCTTCGTTGGCCTCCTGCATGGCGCTGAGGTGCCTCACTGTGGTGTCCAAGGTGGGATCAGAAGTTGGAGGAGCCAACACCGCCCATGTCTTCTCCTTTGGGTCATAGCGTGGAAGATACCGGTAGCGATCATTCTGCATGTCCTCAAAACGCCGACCATGGTAATGCAGGTACCCGCCTACGCAGCATCTTCCATGCTGTCATAGGCACTGGCACGCCTGGCTCGGTGGCTATGGGTAGTCACAACATCTTGAGATTTGTCGGTGTTGTTCCAGGCGGTGATGATCACATTGGTCTTCCAGTATGTCGCCTCCACCGGATGCGTGTGCTCCGCACAGTAGTACTTCACCGAGGCAGCAAACTCTGGATAGTACTCAGCTAGCATGGTGGTGAGGAGGTTGTGGTAATGGGCATCTTCTGGAGCTTCCTTAAACTTGTTTCTGGTGGTCCATTCTATCTCTTCTGGCTCCTCTGAAGCAGCTGGGGAGGGCACTGGTGTTGGTGCAGAAGCGGCCTGGGAAGCTGGTGGAGGTGTAGCAGCGGGGACTGGCGCATCCACATGTGGGATGGGTGCAGCCACGGGGGTCGAAGCAGGTCCATCAGATGCAGCCGCTGAAAATGCCTCCTCTTCCATGGGTTCCTCCTCTTCCTCGTCGGAGATGTGGACGACCTCTGGCTCCACTGGTGGTACTGCTGGTGGTGCTGGTGGAGCAGGTGCTGCTGGAATGAACTGGGCGACGTAGGCAGCGGCACTGAGGCGAGACATCTATAGTTTTGATATAAAATAATATCATAGTCAATATTTTATGCAATAGAATAAGGAATAAAGCATAAAATTTTAATAAAATATCATGATTGAGGTAGGAGCAAATAAATAAATAAAGTCAAACTCCTAGAAACGACCATTTCTATCTAGGTTTGCGTCCTACAGTCGACACGGCTCTGATACCAATTTGTCACACTCTAATTAAAGGACAATATAGAGTGCATACATCTTATGTGCGCCCTAGGAGTAGTCACACACATAAGCCGACAAATTAACAGAAGTATCATCACTGTGTACATATATAACATTATTACATCACGTAGTTCTTACATAACAAGCGAAAAAGTAAATAGCAACTCTCAGGCGTAGTGTCTGATCCACAGGGAAGGACGACTGGTTGACCCAAACCTAGAAATCTTCCGGGTAGAAACTGTCATCTGTTACCCATCCGGGATTTTTATCCAAAAACAAATAGCAACAAGTGTGAGTACACTTGTACTCCGCAAGTATAGTATGAGGATTCATGAGGCTCAAAAAGGATAGACACGGTTGACTGCAGTTAGCACTTTTAGTAGATCCACATTTCATTATTAATCATTATTAAGTTATGCACAAGCTCCCATTTAACCCACATGATCCACTACTAGAATAAAGAAGAGAAAGCATCAGTGTGATCTCATCATCATCATCATAGTTCATCCACGTATCAAGCAACCATTTATTCTGTGAGTTTTTCGGGCCGCTCGTGACCGTGAGCACGGCTGTTATAACAGTTTTAACACTCTGCAGAGGTTGTGCATCTTTACCCGTGAGTCGTGTTACCCATATGCCCGGGGCCCGTCGACCCCCTAACACTTCCAAGGTGAGCAGGCAGGGTACACTATGAAGCCTTCCATAGGCCTCTTCTAACAAGTTAGGGCCGCGAGGTTTCCTCGGCAGGCAGATATAGAGAACCCCCTTTCGATGGCACAATTCCCGCAGGCTATACATATCTAAACAGAGGCAGTTCTATACCCAACGTGAAAAGATCCTATTACTGAACTAAAGTCAGAGCCATTTAACTCTCATGGTTGCACTGTAAGTCCCAGCTTTTGCCCTACAGATAAGTCCTTACGGAGGGTTTAGGGCAACATGATCAACATCATTTGCACCATCACCCTTAGTTCCACTACTATCATCATGTTTATCCGTTGGTTCCATTAATCATTGTGTAGATCATGTTTAGTTAGAGCACTAGCATTCTACCCAAATGCAAATAATCCCCATAGGAATCAAGGTACAAGTCGTCAATTTGCTAGGAAGTCCTTATAGTCGAGCAATATTTGACACATGCATAATGAGTATGTTATATAATGAACAGGACAACAAGGTAGGCCCATGCTATACTTGCCTTGGTTCACGAACTGCTGCTGGTCCTGCTGCTCCTCGTACGCGTCCGGATTCCCGATGTACTCCTCACCGTCTGAACTCGAACGACACGAAGTACAACACGCAATTCAGAGCAGACATACAAGCAAAACATAACTATGATTAGAACAGTACACCAACAATAAATAAATCTGAATAAAATGTTTACCAAGATCATCTACGTCTCGCTACGATTACAACGACGCGAAGAGCACGAAAAACGGAGCTACAACGCAAAAGTTACGCGCTAAACAAGATTCCAAAACTAGCTATTAAACTAGACTTAATCGAGAAACTCAAAAGCTTCTAACAGGTCTATCAGTGGCACTAATACGCAGATTACGAAATTACGAAACTAACGCAAGTTGAACGGGTCGAATCGGAGCTAAAACGACGATTTTATAAGCGTTTTACTGCAGTGGCAAAACTGTAAATAGATTGAAAGCATTTCGGAATTAAAATAAATCGAAAATCAGGAAATTCATTTGAACTGAGGACTGCGGGTTTGATTTACAGATTCTTGGGGGTCTCTTTAGAAAAAAGACCCGCGAAGGGGTATTGGCCATTTCTGGCCGTTGATCTTGAGATGGAAGGTGGGAATTAGATGGAGGGGGAAGAAGGGAACATGGGCCGCCGGAGTTGGGGGTGGAGGCGGCACCGCCGCCATTGCTGCGGCGGAGAGCTCGCCAGAGTTTCCCAAAGAGGCGCTACGGTGCATGGTTCTCAATTCCGCGGGCATAGGGAGAAAGAGGAAGGAGCGGCGACCTCGATCATGCCATTTTCACGGACGGGGAAGGTCCCGTGCGGCACCCTCCATGACCGGCGGCGGAAGGACCTCGCCGGCGTAGGTGATTAGGGCACTAGGGGCCACCAATCAACACGGGAGATGGACGGGGAGAAAGAGGAGAGAGAGGCAAAGCTCACCGAGCGAAGAACACGGGGCGGAGGCGGCTCGGAGCTGTCGGCCGACGCGGAGGAGCGGACGGCGGTGGTTTTGCTGTCACTGCACGCGCGCGCGAGGGGGAAATCCAGCGCGGGAGGTGGGAGGGAGTAGCGACGGGCGCGGCTCACCTAAATATGGGCTGGGGAGCGGGGGAGGACGCTCCCACGACACGGGATGTGGGCGCGGGGCGGCGGTTGCCAAGACCGAGCAAGGCGCGGGGAGAGGTTAGGGGAGGAGCTGACGGGCGGGCCCAGCGCGTCGGTGGCACAGGGGGAAAACGGAGCGCGGCAGCGGCAGTTGGCCTCCGACTGGGCCGGCCCAGCAAGGGAAAGAGGGGAGAGGGGAAAAGCGAACGGGCCAAGGAAAAGCGGGCCATCGGGCCGAAAGTGAGGGAGAGAGGGAGAATGAATAAGAATTCCTTTTTATTTTCTAAATTGATTTTTCCAATTCAAACTTTCAAATGTTTTTGAATATCTTTTGAACTTTGACTCCAACCAATCATCACAAAAATATAGTGCAACAGCATGAGTGCAAAAACAAATTGTTAACCTTATGATTAATTTTAATTTCACAAAATTTATTATTCTCTATATTTAAATGCACACTCAATTACACAAATATATCATATTTAATTATTTTATAATTATGGAAAAAAATTTAGGGTGTTACAATACTCCCAAAACCCACTCCTGTGTTATTTTGGCCCAATTATTACCTGAAAACTTTAAGCCCACCTCCATCCTCCCACACACGACGCCACATTTGACAAACGGTATGGCTAGCGCCCGCTCGCGCCTGCCCCACCTCCTGTGCATGCTCGTGCCTGCTGCGTCTGCCCACCCGCCCATGCGTGCTACTGCACCTACCTGATGTCCATGACTCCTCATGCTCATTGGCTGAGGTCAAACTACCACAGCGAGATGGAGGGAAGGGAGGGGAGGGGAGGGAGAGGAGAGGAGAGGGCGAGGTGCGCCGCGCGAGAAAGGCGTGAAGTAGGAGACGAAGCCCTGTAGCATACCACTGTCCGCCAGCCACCGGCGCCATCGTAGCATGTGCAACACCCGATCTACTTTTAAAACATCTAGATGAAACATTTGCAATATACATCTGAAGACAGATGAAACATTTAAAACATGCGTAAATAGACATTTGCATCACCAAGATACACTTTTTAAATATCTACATAAAACATTTGTAACATACGTCTGAAACACCTGAAATATTTGAAGCATAGGCTTCCAACATACGTATTTTGTTATTGCAACATATACAATATCTAGATCTACTTTTGCAAAATTTAGATGAAACACTTGAAACAAAAGTCTAAAACGCCTAAAACATTTGACACAGTGTTCGTTGCGCGGCCATGGCCTACCTGGTGGGGACTATGGTAGATCGGCGAGAAGGACAGAGAGCAGATGGAGGCTGCCCTGGTGGAGGCGCTGGAGTAGCAACAAGGCCCAACCGAGTAGGGAGCTGAGGAGGGCCGCCGCCCAGAGAGGCCCCTTGAGGAGCACCATCTTCGAAGCCGCCCCCGATGCTGTGGGCTACTCTAGCACCTTGCCACCAACGACAGCACGCACCCTATCAGAGTTGGCCAGCCGAGCTACAACGGCATTGGAGCAGTCGAGCGGGCAAGATGCGCTAGTGGAGCAGGTGCGTGGGCAGGATGCAGTGGTGGAGCGGCCGCGCGGGTAGGATGCAGTTCTGGAGCCGACCGCGATGGCGGGTGAGGAAATGGCGATTTTTTTGAGTAAAGGGCAGTAGAGAGATGAGTGGCCAATTGTCTGGGCCGGTCCGCAGGCCCAGCAAGGAAGTGTCCGAACGGATGGAGACGGATGGACGCCCTAGCTGTAGCATTATCATTTGACAAAAGCACACGCGCGTCGTCTCCACCCAGCTGCCGCCCAAATTGTTGCTCCGCACGTGGCTCTCCCAAAAGTCCAGCGCCACACTTTTCCCCCAAATCTCAACACATAAAAAGTAGTACGAGTACAAACATTTAGCATCATTCATAAGCAAATAACCAGGATAGTCAATCAGATTTTTCGTGACTTGACTGCTCTGTCTAAGATATCTACCATGATACTAGGACACGATCGTTTAAGATTACCAAACCCTTGGCTTGCTGCCACACCATCCCACGTATCTGATGAACAAACGATGAACTCAATTGCGGCATCCTTCAGCTGCCTACAATTTTGTTGATCAGCTAGGGCTAATATTGCGGCCACAGTCTCGACATCAAGGCTCTCCGAAGAGCTCTCTCACAGACAGCCTTGAGCCGTTGGACATCGTACCGATCTGCAGCCACGAGTAGATGCTGAATCAGTTGCTTCTTCTCGTCTGTATCAAGATGGACATGCTGGGAGATACGGAGTTGGTATAGATGAAATGCAGCAGTGCTCTAAAGACGTCAGGTTGGATGTCTTCAATGGTTATGTGCTGGTCTCTCTGTGCCCTCAACGGGCCATAGAACTGTGCCTTGAAGACAGATGACCGCGTCGCAAGCACGATCGCATGTGCCCTAAAGACCTCTCCTTCGATAAATAATGGCTTCTGACCCTAAGTCGTAAATTCAACATGCTCCGATGACTTATCGGTAGCTATATGTATTTTAGTTTGCCATTGAATGATCAGTCGTTACATCCTAGTATCTGGGTCAGACCTTCAGTCGGTAAAGAAAGCCTAGCCCTTGGCGAGGTCCCAAAACCCTCTCCCGCATTATTTTGGCCCAATTATATATTACCTAAAAATACTAAGGCCTCCTCCATCCTCCCACACACACCGCCACATTTGACATAAGCACACACGTGTAGTCTCGGCCCGACCACCGCCCGAAACTGTTGCTCTGCGCGTGGCTCTCGCTAAATATTTAGGCTGAAACCCTACACACGCGTGCCTATATTTAGGTTGAAGCGCATCAACAAATACAGAAGCCATGCATTTTACAGAACACAGGGGCGAAGCTAGAGCACGAAGGACCCGAGTGCACACTTAACACTGCATGATTTTAGTAGACACATGTAATAATAATTTAAGTCTAATGACAAAGTAGTAATAATAGAAATCCTTACCTAAATGAAAAATTTGGCTGCATTGATTGTTGTATTTTTATATAAGTAAACACCAACAAAAATTTTAAGTCCACGTGTCAAAATTCATCATTAAAACTGCGTCGAGATAATGACACATCTTTAAAAATGTTAATTAGATGATTCACTATTATTCAAAGGTTGGATTGATGATCAACAAAAATGTTAATTAGATGATTCACTATTATTCAATCAAAGGTTGGATCGATGAACTAAAAATGATGAAAAGTTGAAACCAATTTGTTACCACCTCCTAATATTTGTGTTTGGCCATTTTCTTAAGCAATCCATACAGTCTCATTTGTGACCTAGGTATGAGCCCTGCATCCTCTTAATTAAAAAAACGGAGGTGTGGTCTGCTCCTTCCCGTCAAGTTTTTTTTCTTAATTAAAAAACGGAGCTCAGGTATCATAAGACGATAACCATTCTTATCTTAAGACATAAAAAGTAGTACAAGTACAAAAAAAGATACATTTAGCATCATTCATAAGCAAATAACCAGAATAGTCAATCAGATTTTCCGTGACTTGACTGCTGTCTAAGATATCTACCATGATACTAGGATACGATCGTTTAAGATTACCAAAACCTTGGCTTTGCTGCCACACCATCTGCGAACACAAGGTTGACAAATACCCTTGTGTGTTCGTTTTGTGATGAGTGATTATCAATGTGATTCATGAAGCAGGTTGAGTGGTGACTAACCCTACCAGTGTAAGATATGTCTCTTGGCTTGTGTTGTGCAGGTGTGGAGCTCAGAGGTGGTGGTCGTCGGCGAGGAGAAGGTCAAGTAGAGACGTGCCGTGCCGACGGACCGAGAGCGGTAAAGGGCGTACGTGAGGCTTGGACCGAGGGACCAGGAGGCCGGGTGATTAGCCGCGGTGGCTGACATCTGGGACATCAACAAGTGTAAGTGTACATGGGAGTGACGGTGTTGACTGAGTCAATACGGCGGACATGCGGGTCGAGCGAGGCTCAGGAGGACTTGGCGTTCCGGCCGGTCAAGGACGGCGGTGACACGTGTCGAGGCGGGGGATGCATATGGAGTACGCTACTCGCGAGCAGGTTTGGTGGTTTGAGCCTCAAAACCATCTGTGGCGTGTTTATGGGTTTGAGCCTCAAAACCCGGACGGAGGTTCTGAGGAGGAACGAACGGCACATGACGTCATCAGGGAGTTTGCGTCGAGGCGAAGCTACTGGTGAGGAGGCGCGGTGGCTGTTGGATGAAGATGACACCGGGTTGGACCTTTACGCCCTTGGGCTAAATGGTTTGACTCATTTGTATACAGGGGCAAAACTGGAAATGTGTAATAGCCCTGTTAAATAGGATGAGGGAGCCCCCATCTCCCTCATCTTTTCAATTTGCATTTTTCTCCGTCCTTGTTAGGGTTTCCCCCTCCTTTAGTTGCTTGTATGTGAGAGAGAGGTCCACTAATCCACCGATTAGTGTAAGAACCATGAATATTTGAGGGAAGGAGGTCCCGAATCCTCCGATGTCCTCCGGTGTTCGGCGGATGAAGCAATTTGTGTGTTCTTCATGTGTTCTTCGCGAACTCCTCCCTTCCCCCTCTAGTTCTTCCTTTGATTCGTCGTTTCTAGTTCGTTTTGATTCGTTTTTGTAGCATGGCCACGGTCTCCACATCAGGCTTTCACAAAGAGCTCTCTCACAGACAGCCTTGAGCCGTGTTGGACATCGTACCGATCCGCAGCCACGAGTAGATGCTGAATCAGCTGCTTTTTCTCGTCTGCATCAGGGAGACATGGAGTCGGTGTAGATGAAGTGCAGCAGCTCCCTAAAGACGTCAGGCTGGATGTTTTCAATGGTTATGTGCTTGTTTCTCCGTGCCCTCAACGGGCCATAGAACCCTGCCTTGAAGACAGATGACCGCGTCGCAAGCACGATCGCATGTGCCCTAAAGACCTCTCCTTCGACCTTGAAAGTGATGTCGGCTCCCTCCATTGTGTCTAGCAGGTTGGCAAAGTCCTGTGACAGGTTTGGTCCGTTTGGTGATGAGGGCTCCTCGACCGTGACAACACACTCGATCACAAGGCGATCGTCTCGCAGGTACGTCGAGTCTTCCAGCTCGCTCCTTTTCATGAATTTGGGTGCCCCCCTTGTACATGATGTTTTTACTTCTGTCTACCGTGTTCATCAGGCATGGATCTGGGCAGCAGAAAACGGACACGGACGATTTGGTTGTCTGGTCGATCAAACGAAAGTCACAATGCACTCTCACCTCAGCGCTGTTGCTCAGAAGCTCGAGATAGACTCCAACGTAGTCTCGTTCAAGTTCCCCGTGAGGGTAGAAGCGGATGCACCATTCACACCCACCCACGTCGAAGGAGGCAGATCGGATAAACTTGTAGGCACTAAGGCGGCCCTTGTGCAAGCTGTACCCAGCGATCTCGAAGGCGTGCGTTGCCCGAGACACGGCGCACGTCGACGCCGTCTTTGTTATTGGCCTGGATTGCTGGGACGACGCCATTGATGGGGTGTGATCTCTGCAGATCTGTACAGAGGAAAGAGGATAGGATCGGAGGAGAAGTTGCCGGAGTAAAAATCAGCTACAAACCATGCTAGAAATATGTAGCGAGGTATATTACGGGGATTAGGGCAGGCGGCGAAAAGATCGGTCTAGTGCACACCAAGGAGGCCGGGACGCCCGGGTAATGCGATCCTTTCCGTACTTTTATGTTTCCTATTTGTTCCTCATCATATATATAAATAAAATAAAATAAAAAAGGCTGGTGTACCCGTCTTTCCTTATTTTTTTTCCCCTGACGCCGAAGTTTTGCACCTGGTTTATGTATTTTCCCGTATTTTGAGTCAACCGAATACACACGATAACAGGAGCCACACGATTCGCTTGAGAAACGCGAAAAAAAACCCTCGCCGCCACCGCTTCCGCTTCCGCTCCCGCCGGCGCCACCTTCCTCCGAGAAAATTCCAGCAATGGTGGCATCCCAAAATCCAATAGAAACGTCGGCGTCGAGGTCCGCGCTGCAAACTGCTCGCGGCAGGCACGTATTCGAGATCGCCGGCTACAGCCTGCAGAAGGGAATCGGCACCAGAAGGATGATCAGCTCAGCCACTTTCACCGTCGGTGGCCAAGATTGGTGCATCCATTATTACCCTGGCGGAGACAAAGATGGGGACTATGTCTCCGCCTTCCTCGAACTCATCAACAAGACAGCCGAGGTGAGGGCGCTCTTCGACTTTAAGCTTGTCAATCTGGTAACCATGCAGTACGCGTTTTTGAAGCGTGTGACGCAGCCAATCGTCTTCAGCCGTGTACAGCCATCCTGGGGCTTTTCGCAGCTTTGGAAGAAGGACGATCTGCAAGGGCTGCCTTTCCTTCGAGACGACCGCGTTGTGCTGGAGTGCAACCTCACCGTTGTCATGGCGACACCGGTGTCTGAATCTAGGCCAATGCATATGTTTGGCATCCGAGTGCCGCCTTCAGAATTGGTGGATAACCTTGGAAATCTGCTGGAGTTCGAGGAGGGAGCTGATGTCACGTTTAAGGTCGAGGACCAGGTTTTCCATGCCCACAAGATTGTGCTAGCGATGCGGTCACCTGTGTTCAAGGTGCAGCTCTATGGTCCAATGTCGGACAAGGCGCGACAAGACTTGACAGTCGAAGATATGCAGCCTGCTATTTTCAAAGCATTGCTACACTACATCTACACGGACACGCTGCCTATGATGGACAGTCTTGATGAAGATGAGAATGAGGATATGGTGAAGCATTTACTTGCGGCTGGGGATAGGTACGCCTTGGAGAGGATGAAGGTGATGTGTGAGGACATCCTTTGCAAGAGACTTGATGTGAAGAGTGTGGCAACCACTTTAGCTCTAGCTGACCAGCACCACTGCAGCAAGCTCAAAGATGCTTGCATTCAGTTTATCAACTCTTCGAGTCTAACAGATGATCTGATGGCAAGCCAAGGTTATGACCACCTCAAAAGGGCATGTCCTAATATATTTGTCGACATATGGGAGCAGTCTGCAAAATCTCGCAGGATGTACTAAGCTGGGCTCAACTTTGGGTTAACTTTTGAATCTTCACTTCCATTAACCTCGTAAGTGAATGTTCCATTGTCGACCTTTAGCTGCTCAAAGGTGTTTTGGAAATTGTAGGAAGGTAGAGTATGCATAATGTATGCTCCCAGACTCACCTTATATATGAATCTATTATTCTCAGAATCTTGATATTCTTGCTACCACAGTAAACAATTCATTTACTGGTATATAATTATCCTCTTATATGCTGCATTCACTTTCCCTATCCTTACCAAAGAAAAACGTCGTTACGAGTTATGGTGAAACTCATTGTGAATATGAACCATTAAGAAGGATCACAATATAGTATTTAAACTCTCATCTGAACATAGTGCTAATTTATGATCTTATAAATTAGCTCGATCTTTTTGCTACAATACAAGAACATCTTTGTTGGAATGAATTTCATATTTCTTTTAACATGTGGTTCCTTTTTTTAATTTATAGGAATGGGAAATTCTAAACACTTGGGAACTTATAAGAAAATATGAGCTGTTGGAATCTAGGTTCTAAATAGCCGGCTAAGACTTTTAGCTGCTGCCTCGCCAACAGCCAAGGGCAGTTATAGACATTTAGCTGTTTGTGCAAAAACAAAAAACAAAGAACCGCGTTGCACAACTACATAACCTGATAACCACTACTAACTTATTCGTAAGTTCATAAGCAACAATTCATAGGAGTACTAACTGATTCTTAAGTTCATAACCAACAATTCATAGGAGTACAAGCGTAGAACACATAGGCTAACAAAATACAGAATTACATATTCATCACCATCAGAATTCATACATCAGTTCCAACTTCCAACTAAATTAGAGTAAAAGTTCCAACTAAACCATAGAATGACTTATATCAGATTCAAATTAAAGAATGCTTTGAAGTGTCTCCATTAGCATCTTTTGAGTTGGGTGACGGAGACTGAGGCTGCACTGAAACACAGCACGCATCAGAAGACTCCAGGGCCTTGACCTTCTTCTTCCTAGGGTGCACATGCCTCTTCCTTTTACCTTGTGCTTTTGATGTTGATTGTTCTTGTTCCTGTGCAGCTCCATGTTCTGGAAATTGTTCCTCATTTCACTTCATAAAGGCACAATACCAGTAATGAACTCATTATCATCATCTCCCACAACATCGATCTACTATAGAAATCTTATCAGAGGTGAGCAAAAACGATAAACGGAGGCGGGCAAAGCAGCCGCCTCCAATCAAAGTTCACGGTTAATCGTGACCTACGGAGGCGGTTGAACGCCCTGCCTCCGTTAATCGATTAATGGAGTCGGGCGTTGTACCATGCCCACCTACGAAAATAAATTAAAAAAAATAAAAAAGGCAGAAGCCCACCGGCGAGCCCATTTTCGAGCCCGCCAGCAAGCCCGCGCCGCCAAGAGCCCCGCCGCCGGATCTGCGAGCCTCGATGCCAGATCCGTGAGGCCTGCCACCGGATCTGCGAGCCCCGACGCCGGATCCGTGATCCCCGACACCGGATCCATGAGCCCCATCACAGGATCTGCGAGCTCCGATGCCGGATCCGTGAGCCCCAACGCCGGATCCGCCGGATCTGCGAGCCCTGATGCACTGAAGGACGCGCCGCCACTGGAAACCTGCCAGGATACATGGCGCCAGGAGCCTCGTGGTGGGGAAGGGGTGCGGATCCGCCGCCATCGGGGTGGAGAAGGTGATGAGGACATCGCCACGCTGGACACACAGACGCTATGGTCTTCTCCAAGTTGCAATTCGTCCCCAACTCAACTGCCACGTCACCCTCGGATTCAGCAGACACGTCGTCACTGATTTGGTCATAACTCTCGCATACGACATCGAAACGGGGCGTTCTTGGATGCGTTGGAAAGGGGACGACGACGCCGTCGTTTTGGATCTGGTCCCAGCTCCAGAAGGTCCGTGGATCATTCTGTGTGACCACGACAAGGTGCTGCGTCACCTATTTGGGGCAACTTGGCCATGTATCGTGTCGGGCCTTAAGCCTAAGTTGTGGGCGCCCAACCCCTGGCCGTCCTCAACCCTAGGTCGAGTCTTAGACTATAAACACAGCCGCCGCCGCTGTTAGACAATTGTGTTTTGTTTAGAGTTTAGTTTTCCATCGAGAAACTGAATCGTTCATTGTAACTGTGGTGACAAATCCTTTTACAGTGATCCAGGGCCCCTGTTCTTGATCTCCTCCACTATGTCGATTAGTCCTTTGGAACCGAGTTCTTGAACCCTCAATTGATATTCGCATCATTCATATTTGCAATTTCAGATTGCGTGTTTTTACCTTCTTGCTTGTGTTCTTCGATTCGCTTGCAGGAAAAGCCTTCTTGGCGAGGTCAATCAAGTTGTGCTTGGTTGATAACCAACGGAGCAGTGGTGTAACGGTTGTGGGGTTCGAATCGTGTCTGATTTGAAGTCGGATCGCTAACGTCGAGATCTCCACAAGTCGAACTTACCGGTTACCTCTCGGAAGATCGGGCCTGTATCTCATCAATTGGTATCAGAGATTTTAGGTTTACCGCGAGGTATATTCTCGTTTGCCTTAGATTCATATTTGTTCATTACCTAGAGTCCACAAAAAGCCCAAAAAGATTACAATTTCCGCTGTCCTATCACCTTTTGTGCCTTTGCAATTTCGTTTCAGATTCGCATTGTTGAGTTTGTGTCCGTGGTCGAGTTTTGTTGCTGGTTTAGGATTGTGTTCGTGGTCGTAGTTCAATCGCCCGTTGCTGTGATTTTTGTTTTCCGCCGTTATCCCATCCACCGTTCTCAAACAACAAGTCGAAGCCACCACATTACTCGACTTGCCCCCGCTAGCCGCCTTGTGTAACTTCTCGCCGTCGCGCAAACCCTAGATAGGTTGCACACCGCTCTTATTTTGCCTGCATCGCAGCCCTCCTTACATCATCAGGCAAATACCTACTGTCGCTATTGGAGTCACAGGGACGATCTTGTGATCGGTGTTGGAGTTTAGGGATGCTTTGCCCTAACTGCCGCTGCCGTGTTGTGTCTACCGGAAAATATAACTTGAGATACCTTCGGTAAAACAGGCATAACTTTTCGCTCGTTTATCAGAAAAATCTGAAATTTTTACAACAGCTTCTTGACTCCATTTGGTTTTGTCTGTTTGGTTTCGTCAAAATTGCGATACTTTCTATAGACCACATCCTTTTCAGAGGTTTTGCCAAAAAAAATTATCAAAGGTTTTGCCAAAAAAATCAGGAAAATAAAGAAAAAAATTATCAAAGGTTTTGCACGCTTTTCAGAGAACGTGCTATTTTTCTGTAGACCACATCCCACCTCAGTTGTAGGTGCCAATTTTTGTTGTTGCATCTTTTGTGATCCTTGTTCAGAGAAAAATATAAAAAAAATAGTGAAAAAATAAAAAAGTTTGATTCCTACTAGTGCCTTTTTGGGAAAATCAGGGAAAAATTCAGAAAAAAGGAAAAATTCGGTTATTTGCTTGTTCTGTGCGTTCTTTCCATCATCCTTTGTTTTCACCTTGTTGCGCTACGTCTCGACACGTCTTAGCCAGCAGCTGTGATTTGTACTTTGAATCTGGATTGAACAATCGCTAATCTGTATTCGTTAATTGCTAATCCTTGCTGTCATATTGTGTGCCTACCCATAGCTCCACATACTCTTCTGTCAGCACAGGTTCATCTTGCAACTGTTACCCACGTTCAACAACAGATTGCTTCGCCACTTGGTTTTGCTCTTGTTTGGCGTTGGTAAGAATACAGGCAAGACGGTGGTAAGCCGCTTGTGATTTTGCATTCCACTTTCACCACCACCATTTGGTTCCTTTTAGTTGATAGGGATAATACTTTGGTGTTGTCTTTTTCTATCTTCTAACCATGGCAGGATCTCCGACGGACTTCAATGATTGCGTGTCTAAGGGCGAGCTTACAACGTTCATGACTGAACAACGCAATCTTATGACCGAGCTGACGCGCAATGTGAACAATCTGATCACCCGCATTGAACAACTCGAGCAACGTCCTCCACCTCATCGTGCTATTGATGACGATGCGGATGATTTTGGTGATGACGATGCGGATGTGAATGCTGACGGTTATGCCCGTCGCCGCCTCAATTTCAATCGTCGCAGTATGGGAGGTAATAATCATGGTAATAATGATCCTTTTGCTAAAATTAAATTTAGCCTTTCTCCTTTTGCTGGTAATGTTGATCCAGAGGCTTATTTAGATTGGGAACTTGCTGTTCAACAAAAATTTGATTCTCATAATGTTCCTGCTGAGCATAGAGTTAGACTTGCTACTAGTGAGTTTACTAATTTTGCTTTGTTCTGGTGGAGTGATCTTTGCAATGCTAATAATGCTGCTGCTGTGCCTCAAACTTAGAATGCTTTAAAGCAACGTATGAAATCTCGTTTTGTTCCTCCTTATTACCAACGTGATTTGCGTTTGAAACTACAAACGTTAAAACAAGGTGATAAAGGAGTAGAAGCTTACTATCAAGAATTGCTTATTGGTTTAGCCCGTTGTGGTATAAATGAAGATGATAATGATGCTAGTGCTAGATTTTTTGGTGGTCTAAATCATGATATACAGAACATACTTGATTACAAAGAATGGCGCAATTTTTCCCAATTGTATCATCTTGCTATTAAGGCAGAACGTGAAGTACAGGGATGCAAACAACACCAGCCTTTCAGGTCTAACAATGGAAGGAATTTTCAGCAGCGTTCAACGCTGGATACACCCAAGATTCCTGTTGCATCACAGCCATCTACACCTCCATTGTCTTCCGGGGTAAGTCAATTGTCTAATGTGCAGAAGAAAGGTGCCACTCTAGGTGCTTCTACTAGCTCCTCCTCGTCCAGCGCTAAAATCATTTGCCACTGATGCAAAGGCATGGGACATGTCATGAAGGATTGCCCCAGTCGTGGTGCTTTCATTGCTACCGAGGATGGATATGTAAGTACTAGTGATATTGAAGATGATTTAGCCCTTGCTACTAACATTGATGCAGATTCCACCGAGGGCGATCAAGACAAGGAGGCTATCATCATTGACTCTGTGGCTGCTGCCGCGGATTACCCTAGCCTTCTTGTGCAGCGTGTGTTAAGTACACGTGTGGGACATGAAGACGAGATGAAGATCCAACGAAACAATTTGTTCCACATGTATTTCATTGTGCAGGGTTGTCGTGTTCTCACTATCATTGATAGCGGAAGTTGCAATAACTTGGTGAGTTTAGATTTGGTTGAGAAGCTTGGCTTGACCACACGACAACATTCGTATCCATATAAACTTCAATGGTTCAATAATAGTGGTAAGACTAAGGTAACTAAATCAGCACGCATTAGCTTTTTCACAGGTTCTTATCATGATACTGCTGATTTTGATGTTGTTCCTATGCAAGCTTGTTCTATTTTGTTAGGTCGTCCATGGGAATTTGATAATGATGCTATACACCATGGTAGAACTAATACATACACTATCGTACATAAGGATAAGAAAATTACATTGCTGCCTTTGTCTCCTATGGAAATTATTAAACATGCTAAAGAGATTAAAAATAAACCTCCAACTGATATTGCTAAAAATAATGGGATTAAGTTAAAAGGAGGTACTTTTCTTGCTACAACTTCTGCTACTGCTGAGTTATGTGATAATCCTGATGCACCATGTTATACTATGCTTTGTCAACCTATTATGTCTGGTGCATTGCCTGCTGTCACTAACCTTTTGCAGGAGTTCGCTGATGATGGGATGAAGTCGAGGGCGACTCCAATTCTAGAAGGAGGGGATGATGAGGACATCGCCAAGATGGAGTCGAGGAAGACTCCAATTCAAGAAGGGGAGGATGATGAGGACATCGCCACGCTGGACACACCGACGCTATGGTCTTCTCCAAGTTGCAATTCGTCCCCAACTCAACTGCCACGTCACCCTCGGATTCAGCAGACACGTCGTCACTGTTTCGGTCATAACTCTCTCATACGACATCGAAATGGGGCGTTCTTGGATGCGTTGGAAAGGGGACGACGACGCCGTCGTTTTGGATCTGGTCCCAGCTCCAGAAGGTCCGTGGATCATTCTGTGTGACCACGGCAAGGTGCTGCGTCACCTATTTGGGCCAACTTGGCCATGTATCGTGTCGGGCCTTAAGCCCATGTTATGGGCGCCCAACCCCTGGCCGTCCTCAACCCTAGGTCGAGTCTTAGACTATAAAAATAGCCGCCGCCGCTGCTAGACAATTGGGTTTTGTTTAGAGTTTAGTTTTCCATCGAGAAACTGAATCGTTCATTGTAACTGTGGTGACAAATCCTTTTACAGTGATCCAGGGCCCCTGTTCTTGATCTCCTCCACTGTGTCGATTAGTCCTTTGAAACACAGCACGCATCAGAAGACTCCAGGGCCTTGACCTTCTTCTTCCTAGGGTGCACATGCCTCTTCCTTTTACCTTGTGCTTTTGATGTTGATTGTTCTTGTTCCTGTGCAGCTCCATGTTCTGGAAATTGTTCCTCATTTCACTTCATAAAGGCACAATACCAGTAATGAACTCATTATCATCATCTCCCACAACATCGATCTACTATAGAAATCTTATCAGAGGTGAGCAAAAACGATAAACGGAGGCGGGCAAAGCAGCCGCCTCCAATCAAAGTTCACGGTTAATCGTGACCTACGGAGGCGGTTGAACGCCCTGCCTCCGTTAATCGATTAATGGAGTCGGGCGTTGTACCATGCCCACCTACGAAAATAAATTAAAAAAAATAAAAAAGGCAGAAGCCCACCGGCGAGCCCATTTTCGAGCCCGCCAGCAAGCCCGCGCCGCCAAGAGCCCCGCCGCCGGATCTGCGAGCCTCGATGCCAGATCCGTGAGGCCTGCCACCGGATCTGCGAGCCCCGACGCCGGATCCGTGATCCCCGACACCGGATCCATGAGCCCCATCACAGGATCTGCGAGCTCCGATGCCGGATCCGTGAGCCCCAACGCCGGATCCGCCGGATCTGCGAGCCCTGATGCACTGAAGGACGCGCCGCCACTGGAAACCTGCCAGGATACATGGCGCCAGGAGCCTCGTGGTGGGGAAGGGGTGCGGATCCGCCGCCATCGGGGTGGAGAAGGTGATGAGGACATCGCCACGCTGGACACACAGACGCTATGGTCTTCTCCAAGTTGCAATTCGTCCCCAACTCAACTGCCACGTCACCCTCGGATTCAGCAGACACGTCGTCACTGATTTGGTCATAACTCTCGCATACGACATCGAAACGGGGCGTTCTTGGATGCGTTGGAAAGGGGACGACGACGCCGTCGTTTTGGATCTGGTCCCAGCTCCAGAAGGTCCGTGGATCATTCTGTGTGACCACGACAAGGTGCTGCGTCACCTATTTGGGGCAACTTGGCCATGTATCGTGTCGGGCCTTAAGCCTAAGTTGTGGGCGCCCAACCCCTGGCCGTCCTCAACCCTAGGTCGAGTCTTAGACTATAAACACAGCCGCCGCCGCTGTTAGACAATTGTGTTTTGTTTAGAGTTTAGTTTTCCATCGAGAAACTGAATCGTTCATTGTAACTGTGGTGACAAATCCTTTTACAGTGATCCAGGGCCCCTGTTCTTGATCTCCTCCACTATGTCGATTAGTCCTTTGGAACCGAGTTCTTGAACCCTCAATTGATATTCGCATCATTCATATTTGCAATTTCAGATTGCGTGTTTTTACCTTCTTGCTTGTGTTCTTCGATTCGCTTGCAGGAAAAGCCTTCTTGGCGAGGTCAATCAAGTTGTGCTTGGTTGATAACCAACGGAGCAGTGGTGTAACGGTTGCGGGATTCGAATCGTGTCTGATTTGAAGCCGGATCGCTAACGTCGAGATCTCCACAAGTCGAACTTACCGGTTACCTCTCGGAAGATCGGGCCTGTATCTCATCAGAAGGGGTGCGGATCCCGCCTAAAGGAGGTGGCGCCCTACGCTGCCGGCCTGCCTACCACTGCTACTACGCTCGTCGGCCACTACTTCTCCACCTGCCGCCGACCGCTGCTGCTCCGCTGCCAGCGGTTGAGGAAGAGAGAGAGAGAGGAGGAAGAGTGAGGGAGGCGTGGGGGACGAGGGCTGAGAGAGGGAGGGAGTGCAGGAGAGGGAGGGGCGCTGGTCGGGCTCGATGTCAGAGGAGAGGGAGTCATGTTCGTGAGAGGAAGGGGGCACTGCTCGGGCTCAGTCTGAGAAAGAGAGTGAACCAGAAACCCTAAGTCTATCTATTTATACTTGAAGATGGTTATCGGGCCTCGCTGGGCCTGTTGGATCTTGGCCTTTTCGGAGGTGGGCCTTATAGCGTGCCCGCCTCCAAAAATAGATTTATGGAGGCATGCACCTCAAAACAACCGCCTCCAAAATAGATTGTTTTTTGAAGTGTTTGCCTTAAGACGACTGCCTCCGTAAATCCATTTTTCGAGGCGGGTAAAAGTGCCCGTCTCGGTAAATAAAAATGCATGCCTCCATTAATCACAGGCATTAACCGATGCGATTTGATAAAAATGCCTGCCTCCGTTAATAAAAGGATACCGTCTTGCAAAATCATTTGTGTAGTAGTGGGATCATCTACTTCTTTCTCTATAGGATCACTAACTTTATTCTCTCTCTTGTTCCTAAATTTGGAGTTAAATTTCACAAATACAAGATCTCTCATTCTTTCATGAAATAGCCTATTGCACTTCTTTGTATATATGAACCTATGAATGTAGTGAACACGAAACTTAGAATTTAAGGGTTGCAGGTCAGAACCTATGAACTTAGTGAACACAAGCATTAAAATTTAAAATTGATAGCAAGTCACTACGCCAGTATGGATTTTTAGGGGCGGCTCCAGGGCATTTGTATCAACGGTTTAGCTAGCCGCCCCTACCAACCCGTTGCTACAAATGGTGAATTTGTAGGGGCGGCTGCTGATTTGTTGGGGCGGCTGGATATAGAGTCGCCGCTACAAATTATTTTCCAAAATTCATGATTCTGGACCCAAAAATAGCAAAAAAAAAGCAAAAATATAGAATCTGGGGAATCCCGCACTACGTGGCTGGTGGGATTCAAACCCGCAACCTCCCTCTCACGTGTACCCTCCACTATCACTGCACCTCACACTCACTTGTGTCTATATTGAATTTTGGTTCCCCACATATTATCCTAAACTGAGTTTAAATTGATTATTTGGGGCCCTAAACATTCAAATAAAAAAGTTATCAACTACAAAGTTTCATAACTTTTTGAGATCTACAACTTTTATTTTTGCTATTTGTCCATCCGAGATCATTTAAAAAATTCAAATTTCAAATTTAAGAAATTCAAACATAGTTTTTCTTAACAAGATGATTTCAAATCAGAAAGTTATCAACTGCAAAGATGTATAACTTCTTGGGATCTACAACTTTCATTTTTGTTGTTTCTCCATCTGAGGTCGTTTGAAAAATTCAAATTTTAAATTTGAGAAATTCAAACGTAGTTTTCCTTTAAAATGAACTCAAATAAAAAAGTCGCCAACTACAAAGTTCTATAACTTTCCAAGATCTACAACTTTTAGTTTTGTGATTTATTCATCTGACATAATGGTAGTAACATTATTCACAAATTTTACATATCCCTCTTATAGTTTATAGTTTATGAAACTATAAGAGAGAGATGTAAATTTTGTAAACAATTTTACTACCACTTTGTCGGATGAAGAAATGATAAAAATAAAAGCCGTAGACCTTGATGCATTCTACAACTTTTATGTTCATGACTTTTTCAGCTGAAATCATTTAGTATTTCAAAATGTCATTTGAAGTTGCCATTTTTTGAAATTCAAAATTCAAATAGATAAAACACAGTCACATGAAAAGATGGACAAAATAGTAGCCGTAAGAAGACAATAATTTGATACATCATGATTTTAGAAAATGTTAGGGAAAAATCATCAAATGTGAAGTTAGTACGAGGGAGAAAGATTAGTTACAAGTTTTAGCAAGAAATTAAAAAGAGAAATCAGAATTCTTCAACAATTTCAAAATTGAATTTCAAACACCATTTTAAAGCAGTCAATGATTTCAAATGAAAAGTTGTAAACAACAAAGATTCATAACTTTTCAAGATCCGCCCCTACAAAAAAAGGTGGTGTTGCTACAAATCCTTTTTTTAGTAGTGAGTTAAGGAGATTTAGGTAAGATTTTTTTACGTGATCAAGTATTGACCGGTTCCTCTCACAACCCAAGGATCTGCAAGTTTCTTCATTTATTTTGAGTTGAGTTTCTTCATCATCAACCATCATGCTCAATCTCTGACTTCTTTGGGTAATAGTAGTAGGGGTTCAAATAGTACCAAACAAGGTGCAGTGGAGTCTTGATCTTGATGTCCCATCTTCTATCAATGATGTCCCAAGCAACTTTGAAGCAGCTCTCATCGTTGTCAAACCTCTCATAAATTTCTTTCTTTGCCTCAAGCATTAATCCATGGAGGAATCCCCATTCCTGGTACATCGCTCTCCATTCTTCTCAACACATTAGCCAATGGCTCAAAAAAATTAACTACAATGTCAGCATTTTCCAGAAGGTTTCAGATCTCACTACTTTGTTGGCTTTCATCCCCTTGTCCCTCAAGTAACCCAATTCATTAAGCTCATCAAATCTGAACAGTCTTGTCAACTCTTTTTTTTGTTGTCTAGCAAGCTTTTCAGATTCAAATAGGTAGTGACAAATCGAGTAATCCCAGAGCAACCAAGTCTATATTAAGAAATTTTCTCATCAAATCCAACACTCTTGTATGAGCATACAAGAACACATCACTTGTCTTGCACTAGCAACAGTTTGCTCAACTAGTTCAGCAAGCTTCCCAAGTCCTTTTTGCAGTCAACAGACTTGCTGCAGTTGTATTGATACTAGCATTATCAGTCAATACTTGGACAATATGTTGCTCCGTCCGTGTTTTTTCCACAAGTTTAAAGACATATTTTTCGTCTTTCCTGCCACCTGAACAATCCAATGAATCTACCCCATGAGCACTATGGACATCTATGTTCACTCCCTACCCTTCTTATCTGTAGCATCTACCATGATTGTACAACCAGTGAGCTCCCATGATTCCTTATGCTCCTTGAATCCATCCAACACCCTTTGCTTCCTTTTCTGCAATAATGGTCCACTCATCACATAGGGAGTAGGCCCTCTTAGACCTTTTCCCCAACTGTCGAATAGCCTCTACGATATGATCAAAGCTAGGAAGGGTCAGTGTGTCTGTGCAATGCTAGCTTCATAGAACCACTAACATATGTACTCACGAGCTCTATCCCTCCTCTCTTCTCCTTTTTGAGTTGTCAGTGTTGTCTGAACCTTATTTCTTACCTTAATTCCTCCCTAAGAAATATTTACATACACCTCTATAGAAGGCGCCTTGTAGTACTTATCATAGGACCACCACCTATTATAGATTTAGAGCTACTAGATACTTTTCTTTCCTTTGACATCACCACAACAACATAATTGCCATTGTCTAAATCTTCACTTCCACTTTCACAATCCGAGTGATCCTAAGAAAAGATTCTATTGCCCTAATACCGTTGGTACCCGAGAGGTGCCCATCGCATGAAGGAATCGACTGTTTGTGGGCCTTGGTACCGGAGGAGTAACCGGCACGTGAAAAACAGACTACCCGATTATCCTCGGCACCTGAGGACGTTCAACGCATGAAGAAATCGAGTTCCCAAAATGTCACACCCATTTTTAAGGAACAAATGGAGTGCATACTCTTATGTGCGCCCAGAGATCAATCACACATAAGTTGACAAATATAAATAGTATCATCAAAAATGTTTATTACATAACGAATAGAATCACAGAGTCCTCACATAAATAAGCGGAAACTTAAGATAAATATAGTGGTAGCTAGCTCCATAACACAGGCACGTCAACTGGTTGACCACAAGTCTAGTAATCTTCAGGAAAGTAGTAGTAGTAGTCACTATTTGCACTTTCGGGATTCCATCCTGGGTGGGGAATGCAAGGGTGAGCACAAAAGTACTCAACAAGTGTAACATGGGGTTCATGTAGCTCAAGTAGGCTAGACACTGGTTCAACTGCATGTAGCTTTTAGTTGATCATGTTTTAAGCAATTGAGTAGCATCAAGTGGGTAAATTCCCGAAATAAACATATGATCATGTAAAGAGAATAATGAATAGCAAAAACAAGTAAATTAATAGTGATCTCTATTCCGTAAGGGTCCAAGGCCGCTCGTGTCCGTGAGCACGGCTGATATACCAGTTTTACACTCTGCAGAGGTTGTACACTTTCACTGTGAGTCGTGATCCCCAAAAGTCCGAGGTCATGACTCCCCATTGGACAATCAAGTTTCACTATGAAGTCTTTCCAAGGTTCGTCTAACAAGTTAGGGCCGCTAGGTTTCTGTGGCCTGCGAATGTAGAGCCCCCCTTCCATATGGCACAATGACACGCAGCCTATACTCATAGGGACAGGAGTCGCACCCGGAACACACCCCTCTTGCGCCATAAAGGTAACCACTAACAAGCTAGAAAAGGTCCTCTTATATGACTAAAGCCAGAGCCATGTAGCCCTCACAGCTGTACTGTAAGTCCCGGATGTTCGCTTACAGATAAGTCCTTACGGAGAGGAATCTAGAGATAACTCTAGCCCTCTTGTTCCCTGTTGCTAAAAAGCATCTTTTAGAGTTATTGCATATATCATTAGTCAAATTACAAGATCATTGTTTATGTAAGCACTAGCCCCTACCCAATGCCAATAACCCTAGGATTCAAGGGACAGGATCAATACTAAGGCATCCTTAACAATGAGACACATGCAGCATGAATTAAGTAAATTAAAGTGAATAGGTAACAAGGATGATCCCATGCTATACTTGCCTTGATCTAGCTGATCCTGTTGATCCGACTCGTAAAAGTACTCTTGATCACCAACGAACTGATCACCGTCTACTCTCGATTAACATGTCAACAACAATCATCCAGGGGCAATCATGCAAAGCAAACAAAGCTACAATTAGAACAATACACCAACAGTAGTAAAATAAGATGAAAAGTTTTTAAAACAAATCTACATCGCTCTAGGATCACACAGACGCGAAGTTCACGCAAATCGGAGCTAAAACGGAGAAGTTATGATTTAAAAAAGATTTACTTTATTAAAGTAATAGATTAAATCTAACCTCAAATTTAAAAAGTGTAAAACCTACTGTACAGCAGTACTAATAGATAGAATATGAAATTATGAACCTAACACAACTTGAACGGATCAAATCGGAGTTAAAACGGAGATTTTATGACCTAAATAGACCTAGTGGCAATTCTGTAAATAGCTGAAAGCGTATTTTCAATTAAACCGACGAAATTTACGTTTTCTAATTATCAAAGCGTAAACCAGTAAATACGCCATGGACCGCGGGTTAAGACTTTAGAAAATCCAGGGTTTCTTTAGCAAAAATACCAAACGAAGGGGTATCTCGCGATCTAAGCCGTTGGATTAGATTTGGATGGCTGAGATCAGTCGAGGGAGAGGGAAGGGGAATTTCCCGGCCGGCACAGTGCCGAGCGCGGCGGTGGGCATGACCGGCGGCGAGATAACTCGCCGGAGTTCGCGGTTAAGGCCCTAGAGGCCAGGATTTGGCTCGGGAAAAGCACGGGAGGAACGAGAAGCTCAAACCGAACTCACCGGAGGGGAAAAACGGAGTCGGGGAGGACGATTTGACGACGGGCGGCTCCAATGGCGGGCGGCGGAGCACTGTGAACGACGACAAGACAAGTTAGCCGTCTAGATTGAAAATTGGAGCAGGGGAAAGCCTCACGAGTTCATGCCGATGACGAAAAACCTCTTAGCACTTACGGAGACGACCAATATAACGAGTTCGACGTCGGTTCCCGAGCTTAGGCGGCGGCGGCCCGGTGGCAGGAGGTGAAGGCGAAGCTAGGGGCCAAATTAGGGATGGAGGGAGGCGGTGGAGGCGGGGCTGCTACTTATGAGGCCGGCTGTCGTGCGGAGCAAGGCGGGGAAGAGGGCGTAGCCGCGTCGGACTCCTCCAAGGTGTCCGGCTCGAACACGAGCGGGAGGAAGGGGACGACCCGGAGCGGCTGACGTGCGGGCCCGGGACGTCAGCGAGACAAGCAGGAGGGGTGCGGCGGCAGCTGCTGGCTGGGCCGGCCCGCCTTCGCGGCCCACGGCCAGGAGGGAAGGGAGCGGCTGGGCCGGAAAGAGGGAGGAAAGGAGCTGATTTCGGCCCGAACTGAGAAAGAGAATATCCTTTTCCTTTTCTTCTTTTTATAATACTTCAAATCCATTTCCAAAAGACTCTTGAAATAATTTTCTTTTTAAAATAAAAACCAATCACACAAATAAAAATATGCATCGGCATGTATGCACAAACACTTATTTAATCCCTATATTTGATTTTATTTAAACAAAAATTATTATTTTGCTAGGTAAAAATGCTCACAAAATTGCGTAAGTAATTCAAATTCCCTATTTAAAAATATTCAAAAGTTTAGGGTGTTACAATTCTACCCCCCTTAAAAGAAT
Organism: Saccharum spontaneum; assembly: GCA_022457205.1. Lineage (NCBI taxonomy): Eukaryota > Viridiplantae > Streptophyta > Magnoliopsida > Poales > Poaceae > Saccharum > Saccharum spontaneum. The sequence goes on along the minus strand of CM039605.1, from coordinate 17,855,713 downwards.
TTCGTCCCGAGATTCGGACGATGCTTACTCAAACAACTGTGGGTATGCTTTTCTTAAATCCTCCTCTCTTTCCCACGTAGCCTCTGCTTCCGAATACCGACTCCACTGAACTTTACACATCTTTATAACTCGGCTTCGGGTAACTCTTTCCGCTGTCTCCAAAATTTTCACAGGATACTCCTCATAAGTAAGATTTTCCTTAACAGTGAGTTCTTCCAACGGTATTTGTTCTTCCGGTACACGTAAACATTTCTTTAACTGTGACACATGAAACACATCATGCACCCCTGCTAAACTCTCAGGCAACTCCAACTGATATGCCACTTCACCACGCCTCTCTAAGATCTTAAAAGGACCGACATACCTCGGTGCTAACTTTCCTTTCCGATTAAACCTTTTCACACCTCTCATAGGCGACACCTTCAAATAAACATAATCTCCCACTTCAAAAGTCAACTCTCTTCGTCGAGTATCGGCATAACTTTTCTGCCGAGACTGAGCTGCTTTCAAGTTATTTCGAATCATTCTTACTTGTCTCTCAGCATTCTTAAGCACATCAGGACCAAATACTTGACTCTCTCCCGTCTGATTCCAAAACAATGGAGTTCTACACTTCCTACCATACAAAGCTTCAAAGGGTGCCATCTGTAAACTTTTCTGATAACTGTTATTATAGGAAAACTCTGCATACGGCAAGCTCTTGTCCCAACTTGTACCATACTGCAAAGCACAAGCTCTTAACATATCCTCCAATATCTGATTAATCCTTTCTGTTTGCCCATCCGTCTGGGGATGATATGCTGTACTAAAATTCAGCTTAGTCCCTAATGACTCTTGTACTTTCTGCCAATAATATGATGTAAACTGGGTACCTCGGTCAGACACTATCTTCTTTGGAACTCCATGCAAACTTACTATCCTTTCCATATACAACTCTGCCAACTTTGCACTGGAATACGTAGTTCTAACTGGTATAAAATGAGCGACTTTAGTCAAACGATCCACTATAACCCATATTGAATCAAAACCCCTCTGAGTGCGTGGTAATCCTACTATGAAGTCCATACCAACTTCTTCCCACTTCCACTCAGGTATCTGCATCGGTTGCAACAATCCTGCAGGTCTTTGATGCTCAGCTTTAACCCTCTGACACGTGTCACATAGCGCAACATACTCAGCAACATCTCTTTTCAAACCATGCCACCAATACTTTTCTCGTAAATCCATATACATCTTAGTACTTCCAGGATGAATAGAGTAAGCGGACTCATGAGCCTCCCGTAGGATTGCTCCTCTTATAGCTTTGTCTTCAGGCACACATAATCGTTTTCCAAACCATAGGGTTCCCTTGTCATCCATCCGGAATCCAGGTGCTTTACCTTTCGGTATATTCCCTACTATCTCCTTTATCTTGCCATCCGTCAACTGACCCTCGCGTATTTGTTGCTCTAACATAGGCTCTACTACTAATTCCACTGCATTAACAGCAATACCCAAGTTTAGATGCTCAATCTCAGCACATAACTCATTTGACATCGGCATTACTTGTACCTCGTTAGCATAGCTCTTTCTACTAAGGGCATCAGCAACCACATTAGCTTTACCCGGATGATAGTGTACCTCCAGATCATAATCTTTAATCAACTCTAACCAACGACGTTGTCTCAAGTTCAGATCTGATTGAGTGAAAATGTACTTCAAACTCTTATGATCAGTGTAAATATCACTTTTATGTCCAATCAAATAATGTCTCCATATTTTCAAGGCATGCACCACTGCTGCTAACTCCAAGTCATGGGTAGGATAATTTAACTCATGCTTCCTCAACTGTCGAGATGCATATGCTACTACTCTGCCTTCCTGCATAAGCACACAACCAAGACCCAAACGAGATGCATCACAATAAATAGAGAAGCTCTTATTCAAGTCTGGCAAAACTAACACCGGGGCTGTTGTCAATCTTTTCTTCAGCTCCTCAAAATTAACCTGACACTTATCAGACCACACAAATTTAGCATTCTTTTCCAACAGCGCCGTCATTGGCTTGGCAAGCTTAGAAAACCCTTCAATGAATCTTCTATAATATCCAGCCAATCCCAAGAAACTACGAATTTCTCCCACATCAGTTGGCGGTTTCCAATTCAACACATCTTTTACCTTGCTAGGATCCACTGATATTCCACCATTAGAGACCACATGACCCAGAAAAGCAACTTCCTTTAACCAAAACTCGCATTTGCTACGCTTAGCATAGAGCTTATGCTCTCTGAGCTTCTGCAGGACCAATCTCAAATGTTCCACATGTTCTTCCTTAGTCTTAGAGTACACCAGGATATCATCGATGAACACTACTACAAACTTATCAAGATACTCCATAAATACCTTATTCATCAGGTACATAAAGTATGCAGGAGCATTAGTCAAACCAAAGGACATTACTGTATACTCATACAAACCATATCGGGTGGTGAATGTTGTCTTAGGTATATCCGTGGCACGAATCTTCAACTGATGATAGCCAGAGCGAAGGTCAATCTTGGAGAACACACAAGCACCTCTCAACTGATCAAACAAATCATCAATCCTGGGCAGTGGGTACTTATTCTTGATAGTTACCTCGTTGAGTGACCGATAATCAACACACATCCGTTGAGAACCATCCTTCTTATCCACAAAGATCACAGGAGCTCCCCATGGTGATGAGCTAGGACGAATAAAACCTTTCTCTTGTAATTCTTTAATTTGTTTCTTAAGTTCTTCTAATTCGTTAACCCCCATCCTATATGGACGCTTAGCTATAGGTGCAGTTCCAGGAAATAATTCAATAATAAACTCAATGTCGCGGTCGGGTGGCATACCTGGCAAGTCGTCGGGGAACACATCTGGAAATTCATCCACAACTGGGTCCTCTTGATTAGCATTATCATCAAGTCGATTTACTGTAGCTGTCTGCGGCTTCTGCACTACAATCTCCACACTAATGCGATCTCCCTTCGGTGTTGTCAGGGCTACTGCCTTTTCCTTACACTGAATCACTGCCTGATTTTGCTTCATCCAGTCTAACCCCAGAATAAGATCAATTCCAGCTGTTCTTAACACTATAGGACTCACTTTGAACTCTACCCCCCTTAAATTTAAACTAATAGGGAGGCATTGATAGGAAGCTTGCATACTACCCCCAGGCGAGTTAACTAGTATAGGGTTTTTCATGGCACACAAAGGAATGCTATTTGTCTTAACAAATATTTGAGATATGAATGAATGCGAAGCTCCAGAATCAAAAAGAACAGTGGCAGGGATGGAGTGGACATCGAACGTACCGAGCATAACTTCAGGTTCTGACATTGCAGTCTCCTCCGACAAGTGAGTCACCTTCCCGTAGTAGGGTGGCTTCTGATTACTATTCTGCTTCTGAGGAGTTTGCTGGTTGGCCTTCTCAGGACAGTTATAAGACAAGTGACCCTCCTTTCCGCAACGGAAACACTTGGTTGGAGTATTAGGAGCACTAGTCTTCATTGGAGTGTTGTTAGGGGTACTCTGTCGCTGATTCTGGTTCCCATTCTGCTGTTGAGAGCGTTGATTGCCATTCTGCGACTGATAAGGAGGACGTTGCAGAAACTGGTTACGTGGAGGAAGTTGACCACGATTCCATTGGTTGAGCGGATACCTCTGCTGAAAACCTTGTTGATAACCAGTACGTTGGCGAGTGTTATTCCCAGATATCTGTCCCTGAAGTCTCTTTCTTTTAGCATCCATCTCCTTGCGCTTATTATCCACCACAATAGCGCGATTCACCAGAGTTTGATAATCCGGGTAAGCATTAGACATTAGCTGCAGCTGAAGACCATCATGCAGACCCTTCAGGAAAAGTCGCTGCTTATCAGCATCATTAGCCACCTCATTTGGCGCATAACGTGACAACTGAGCAAACTTGTCTCTATACTCTGCCACAGGCATAGATCCCTGTGTCAAATTGCGAAATTCTTCTGCCTTCAATGCTATCACCCCCTCTGGTATATGGTAGGACCTAAAACTCTCGGTAAACTCCTGCCAAGTAATAGCGGGAGCGTTGGCAGGACGGCCATATTGATATGAATCCCACCAATCTTGAGCTGCTCCTTGAAGTTGTCCCGAAGCAAACAACACCTTCTGCTGATCATTACACTGAGCAATGTTGAGCTGCTTCTCTACTGCACGAAGCCAATCATCAGCTTCCAATGGATCTGAGGCATGAGTAAACACTGGGGGATGACCCTTCAAAAATTCCCCACGCTTATCTCGCGCAGGTGCTCCTCCAACTGGCTGATTTTGCTGATTGTTCACCAGAGCTTCCATTAGCTGTGTCTGTATGGCCAAAAGCTCATGAATAGTAGGTGTTGGTCCAATTCCACGACCACGGCCTCGACCTCGTCCTCTTCCAGACATCTGTTATCCAATATAGTATCAAATCTTAGAGATTACCACATAATAGACAATTTTAGAGATAGAGATTAGAATCTGAAAATTTTCTGGACACATCCCATTTTCAGCTGTTCGGTAAAACAAACCTATCTCGAGTTACAAATATCCAGTAGAGGTGTTCTTTACATGGTTGGAAAGCTTATGAAATTATCTAGAACTTTTATTTAACTCATATTTCCAGATTCTGTCACGAAGTTACCCAAAAACAGAACACAACAGAAACTGTTTCTGACTTCCAGACTGCACAGTAACTTCATCTTGTAACGATTATAACTCATGATCCAGAATAGATAAAAAGTTGATTCCAGAGGCATTGGAAAGGTACGTGGGTCTAGATTCTCCCATAAAAATTTCAGAATTTTTCGCTGATTAGTTAATTTTAGGCATAAAAGGAAAGACAGATCGCTCCAGAAAAGACAGAACAGAGAGAAAAGTTAACCCAACTAAATTATTTATTTATCACACTAAAACTTAATATTGTATAACTTGGAACTTTTGTAGACAAGCCCACAAAGCTCCAGCACTCATTACATGGAAAATCCAACTCACACATAAGCACAATAATAACTCAACTAACCACACAAAGTTCACACGACACCACAAACTCGACTTGACTTGACTCTACTCGAACTATCGTATTATTACATAAATGGTATTCCAACTCCTAAGTACGGGCTTGGTGTTCATGATGATCATAGATCGGTTCCATGCCTTGGTCAATCCTTAAGCCATCTATCACTTCTTGATACCTCTTGACGTCTTTTCCCAATGCTTTAACCAGGGCTACCAATCGACGATTTGTCACCATCATGTCATGACCAAAATCCACCATGACCCGAGGAACTAAATCCAAATTCCCAGGGTCAGTCATTACCCATCCATACTCCGGATCTCCACGAGAAAAATAGCAATATGGATCATCTTGCATAATCTCATAGCGAAGGTGACGAAGTCCCAGGCATGCTTCAAAGGCTGCATCTTCTATACCATCTTCTATAGTGGCATGGCGTCCACTATGGGAAAAACACCGATCTAGCAAAAAGGTGCCCAACTCATTGTTCTTAACGAAGATGCGCACACTGCACTTCCAATAAGTAGTTTCCAGAGGGTGTTTATGCTCCCAGCAGACATACTCAATTGCAGGATCCCAATCCGTGAAGTAGACATTAAGTATGTCACTCAGTCGGTGGTGTGACGGGGTGTCATGGCTTGATTTGTGATGGATCCTTGTAATCCAGCCCATAGGAAGGGATGGCACTCCAATTTCAGCAGAAGCATCTGGTGAAGGCGAAGGGGGCTGTCCTCCGTTGTTAGTAAGCTCAACCTCTTCATCGTCACTCAAATAGATAACTTCCTCCTTAGGTTCAATTTCCTCCTGAGGCAAGGCTGGTTCCGGCGCCTGTTCTGGTGTTGATGGTGGGGTTAGAGTAGTGTCTTCTAATTCCTCCTGAAGCTCTTCGGGTTCCTCACGTAGCTCTTCTGGTTTCACCAAGGAACGGGGTGGATAGTATCCTCCAGTGGTGATGCGGGCAGTCTTGCGGGCACGAGGCATCTACAGATTTTAGTCTAAGGATGAGTTGAAATTAGAGACAATATTTTCACAATAGAATGAGGCGAAAGAAGCATAATAATTTAGCAATTATCAAGAGTAAAGTAATAAGCATGAAACAAGTGAAGAAAAGAGAACTAAAACGACCATTACTAACTAGGCTTGCGTCCTACAGTCAACATAGCTCTGATACCAATCTGTCACACCAATTTTTAAGGAACAAATGGAGTGCATACTCTTATGTGCGCCCAGAGATCAATCACACATAAGTTGACAAATATAAATAGTATCATCACAAATGTTTATTACATAACGAATAGAATCACAGAGTCCTCACATAAATAAGCGGAAACTTAAGATAAATATAGTGGTAGCTAGCTCCATAACACAGGCACGTCAACTGGTTGACCACAAGTCTAGTAATCTTCAGGAAAGTAGTAGTAGTAGTCACTATTTGCACTTTCGGGATTCCATCCTGTGGTGGGGAATGCAAGGGTGAGCACAAAAGTACTCAACAAGTGTAACATGGGGTTCATGTAGCTCAAGTAGGCTAGACACTGGTTCAACTGCATGTAGCTTTTAGTTGATCATGTTTTAAGCAATTGAGTAGCATCAAGTGGGTAAATTCCCGAAATAAACATATGATCATGTAAAGAGAATAATGAATAGCAAAAACAAGTAAATTAATAGTGATCTCTATTCCGTAAGGGTCCAAGGCCGCTCGTGTCCGTGAGCACGGCTGATATACCAGTTTTACACTCTGCAGAGGTTGTACACTTTCACTGTGAGTCGTGATCCCCAAAAGTCCGAGGTCATGACTCCCCATTGGACAATCAAGTTTCACTATGAAGTCTTTCCAAGGTTCGTCTAACAAGTTAGGGCCGCTAGGTTTCTGTGGCCTGCGAATGTAGAGCCCCCCTTCCATATGGCACAATGACACGCAGCCTATACTCATAGGGACAGGAGCCGCACTACACCCAACCCGGAACACACCCCTCTTGCGCCATAAAGGTAACCACTAACAAGCTAGAAAAGGTCCTCTTATATGACTAAAGCCAGAGCCATGTAGCCCTCACAGCTGTACTGTAAGTCCCGGATGTTCGCTTACAGATAAGTCCTTACGGAGAGGAATCTAGAGATAACTCTAGCCCTCTTGTTCCCTGTTGCTAAAAAGCATCTTTTAGAGTTATTGCATATATCATTAGTCAAATTACAAGATCATTGTTTATGTAAGCACTAGCCCCTACCCAATGCCAATAACCCTAGGATTCAAGGGACAGGATCAATACTAAGGCATCCTTAACAATGAGACACATGCAGCATGAATTAAGTAAATTAAAGTGAATAGGTAACAAGGATGATCCCATGCTATACTTGCCTTGATCTAGCTGATCCTGTTGATCCGACTCGTAAAAGTACTCTTGATCACCAACGAACTGATCACCGTCTACTCTCGATTAACATGTCAACAACAATCATCCAGGGGCAATCATGCAAAGCAAACAAAGCTACAATTAGAACAATACACCAACAGTAGTAAAATAAGATGAAAAGTTTTTAAAACAAATCTACATCGCTCTAGGATCACACAGACGCGAAGTTCACGCAAATCGGAGCTAAAACGGAGAAGTTATGATTTAAAAAAGATTTACTTTATTAAAGTAATAGATTAAATCTAACCTCAAATTTAAAAAGTGTAAAACCTACTGTACAGCAGTACTAATAGATAGAATATGAAATTATGAACCTAACACAACTTGAACGGATCAAATCGGAGTTAAAACGGAGATTTTATGACCTAAATAGACCTAGTGGCAATTCTGTAAATAGCTGAAAGCGTATTTTCAATTAAACCGACGAAATTTACGTTTTCTAATTATCAAAGCGTAAACCAGTAAATACGCCATGGACCGCGGGTTAAGACTTTAGAAAATCCAGGGTTTCTTTAGCAAAAATACCAAACGAAGGGGTATCTCGCGATCTAAGCCGTTGGATTAGATTTGGATGGCTGAGATCAGTCGAGGGAGAGGGAAGGGGAATTTCCCGGCCGGCACAGTGCCGAGCGCGGCGGTGGGCATGACCGGCGGCGAGATAACTCGCCGGAGTTCGCGGTTAAGGCCCTAGAGGCCATGATTTGGCTCGGGAAAAGCACGGGAGGAACGAGAAGCTCAAACCGAACTCACCGGAGGGGAAAAACGGAGTCGGGGAGGACGATTTGACGATGGGCGGCTCCAATGGCGGGCGGCGGAGCACTGTGAACGACGACAAGACAAGTTAGCCGTCTAGATTGAAAATTGGAGCAGGGGAAAGCCTCATGAGTTCATGCCGATGACGAAAAACCTCTTAGCACTTACGGAGACGACCAATATAACGAGTTCGACGTCGGTTCCCGAGCTTAGGCGGCGGCGGCCCGGTGGCAGGAGGTGAAGGCGAAGCTAGGGGCCAAATTAGGGATGGAGGGAGGCGGTGGAGGCGGGGCTGCTACTTATGAGGCCGGCTGTCGTGCGGAGCAAGGCGGGGAAGAGGGCGTAGCCGCGTCGGACTCCTCCAAGGTGTCCGGCTCGAACACGAGCGGGAGGAAGGGGACGACCCGGAGCGGCTGACGTGCGGGCCCGGGACGTCAGCGAGACAAGCAGGAGGGGTGCGGCGGCAGCTGCTGGCTGGGCCGGCCCGCCTTCGCGGCCCACGGCCAGGAGGGAAGGGGAGCGGCTGGGCCGAAAAGAGGGAGGAAAGGAGCTGATTTCGGCCCGAACTGAGAAAGAGAATATCCTTTTCCTTTTCTTCTTTTTATAATACTTCAAATCCATTTCCAAAAGACTCTTGAAATAATTTTCTTTTTAAAATAAAAACCAATCACACAAATAAAAATATGCATCGGCGTGTATGCACAAACACTTATTTAATCCCTATATTTGATTTTATTTAAACAAAAATTATTATTTTGCTAGGTAAAAATGCTCACAAAATTGCGTAAGTAATTCAAATTCCCTATTTAAAAATATTCAAAAGTTTAGGGTGTTACACAAAAGACCTCAGTACTCGAGGAACACTTGACACACAAGGAGATCAGCTATTTGGGAGCACCTAGCACCCGAGGATCAGAGAAGATCGATGAGTCATTCAACTGGCTCATCACTAAGCCCTACGAGAGCTACTGTCGGATATATGGGACTGGAATACCTCACCGCCCGTTTCTGAACTGTACATGTCAACTGGGCCGAAGACAATGAGTATGAGGCCCACATACACCAAAGTGTAGCAGCAGACTTGATGATCAAGTTGCTAAGCATAGATAGCTTGCATTCCAATCTTTGCGAGATATGATCGGATGATTTATTGTACTTTTCATGTAAAAAAGTAGGAAACACATCTGTTAACTAATAAGATCATTTGTAACCCTACCCCCAGCCTATATAAGGAGGGGCAGGGACCGCCCGACCGGCATCCCACTACTTCCATCTAGCACATAGCTATAATTAGCAACCCCTATAACCGAGCACATGACCAAGGAGAGATCTACATCAAACTGGATGTATGGTACCCAAGGTTTTTTTATCGGCCAAAATTCACGGAAATTTCCGAAATTCACGTCCTATCCACAGGGTCCGATAAAATTTGATATGGGCCAAATTTTTCCTGTAACACCCTAAAATTTGAAGAAAAGAAAATAGGGAAAATGTGATTTTTATATTTATTTTTGGTGAAGCATGCAACTATAGAATAAGAATAATTTTATAAATTTAAAATCAAATATAAGGGTAGAAACATGATTGAGCATTCATGCTGCTGCATTTGGAGTTTTGTGTTGAGTGGTTTAAATCAAATTCAAATTTGATTTGAAAATCATTTGAAAAATAGATTTGAAAAATTGGAAAAGAAAAAGAAAAGGATTTTTCTACCGGGCCGTTTTTCTCCCTCAGCTGAGCTCGGCCTGCTAAGCCGCGGCCCAGTCCCCTCCTTTTCCCCGCGCGCGCCGCATGCCCATGGGCCGAGCCGGCCAGCGGCCCGCCAGCTTGATTTCCCGCACGCGCGGCCCGCATTCGCCTGGTGCCACCGACATGTGGGACCCGCTTGTCAGTGGCTGTTTTCCACTTTCCTTTCTTCTTCCTCCCGACGCCGGCGGGGTTCTTCTTTCCTTTCCTCAACCGATCCGATTCGATCTTCGAATCTCGCTCCTTTCCATAACCGGTGATGCCTAGGAGCTATAAAACGGAGCCCTCGGCCCTCCCCGCTCCTCATCCCACCTTTTTCCGCAGCCAAGACCGCCTAGGGTTGGCTCGCCGCGAGCTCCGCCTCCACTGCCGCCTCGCCGAGCTAGCCGCCGCCCTCCGGTTGCTCCTCGGTCTCGTTTTCACGCGGGGTAAGGTCGCGGTGATGTGCTCTTTCTTTTGGTGCCTTCGGTTCGGCGTTTGGTGCTCGGGATGGTCTTCTTTGCAAGCTCCGGCGAGCTCGGCTTCGTCCGGCCATGGCGCCGCCGCCGGATTCACTGTGGCCGCCGGCTTTCTTTTTTTCTCTCTCCCCGATTCAATCTCGTCCGTTCATTTTGAATCGGACGGATCACATTAGACGATACCGATTCGCGTGTATTTTTGTAAAAGAGCCCCTGAGGTTTCTGAGTTTGTAACCCGTGGTCCAAAACGTAAAACGGTGAAATACGCTTTGATTAGTTGAAAACGTAATTCGTTTCGGAAAAAGAAAAATACGCTTTCTCATATTTACAGTTTTGCCACTCAGATTGTTTTAGCCGTAGAATCTTCGTTTTAACTCCGATTTGATCCATTCAAATTGCGTTAGATTCATATTTGCGAGCTCTATCTAATGATGTAACTGTACAGTAGGTTTAGATTAATTTATTTTCGATTTTTAATTAAAGTATTTATTTTTCTATAGGAAATTTTCGGAAATTCATAACTTTGTCGTTTTAGATCCGTTTTTCGTGATCTTCACGTCTGTGTGATCCTAGCGAGTTGTAGATTCATTTTAAAGACTTTTTATCTTATTTTCTTACTGTTGGTGTATTGTTCTAATTATAGCCTTGTTTGTCTATGCATGATTGCCTCTGGATGTGTGTTGTTGATAATGGTTGATCGAGTATAGACGGTGAGCAATTCGTTGGAGATCAAGAGCCTTACTACGAGCAAGATCTTCAGGACCAGTTTGAGCAAGGCAAGTATAGCATGGGATTATCCTTGTTGTCCTATTCACCTTATGCAATTAATATCATTATGCATTTATTCCTTGTTAAGGATGACTTAGCGATTGATCCTATACCTTGGTACCCATTATGATGCATTGATTAGTATGGCTAGTGCTTAAACATTGGACTATGATCATGTAAATTGATTAGAGGAATATGCAATAAACCTTAAAATATGATTTTGATTATTGTATAAAGGGGATTAGAGCATGTGTGTTGTTTTTGATGCTCTAATTGCTCTCCATAAGGACTCATCTATAAGCGACAATCCGGGACTTACAGTACAACTGTGGGGGCTATATGGCTCTGGCTTTAGTCATATAGAAGGACCTTTTCTAGCTTGTTAGAGGTAACCTTTTTGGCGTAAGAATGGCTTGACGAATCGGGTATAGTGCGGCCTCTGTCCTTATGTGTATAGGCTGCGGGTTATTGTGCCATTTGGAAGGGGGGCTCTACATCTGTTTGCCGAGTGAATCTAATGGCCCTAACTTGTTAGACGAACCTTCGAAAGACTTCATAGTGTTTACCCTGCCTGCTCACCTTGGTAGTGTTTTGGGAGTAATTAACCCGGGCATTTGGGTAACACGACTCACAGTGAAAGTGTACAACCTCTGCAGAGTGTAGAACTGTTATAACAGCCGTGCTCACGGTCACGAGTGGCCTTGGACCCTTATGGAATAGTTGAATAATTGTCTATGTTTATGTTTTTGCTATTCATTAATCATTTCACATGGATCATATGTTTATTGTTTACATTGAGACCTTTTGATGCTATTGATATGCTAAAATCATGTTAACTAAAAGCTACATGCTGGTAAACCAATGATTATGCCTATTTGAGCCTCATGAACCCCATGTTACACTTGTTGAGTACGAGATGTACTTACGCTTGTTTATTTCTCTTATTTGGATAAAAATCCCGGATGGGTAACAGATGGAGGTAATAGCGACTACTACGCCTACTTCCCTGAGGATTACTAGTCTTGCTGTCAACCAGTCAATGTACCTGTGACTGGAGCTACCACGAGAGAGATTTTTATTTATACTTCCGCTACATTTGTGTTAAGACTATGTGTTTAAATATCGTGATGTAATAACATTTGCCATGATACTTCTGTTATAATTTGTGAACTTATGTGTGATTGATCTCTGGGCGCACATAAGGGTAAGCATTCCATTTGGTCGATAAATGGGTGTGACAAATTGGTATCAGAGCTCTTGTTGACTGTAGGATGCAAGCCTAGCTAGCAATGGTCGAAGTAGTGTCATCTTTACACTATTTTTATGCTCACTATCTTGCTCTTGTTATTTGATAAATTTTTATGCTTCTTATGTCTCATTCTATTACGAAATTTTGCCTCTATTCTAACTTCATCTAAAAATTCTGTAGATGACTCGTGACCGTAAGACTGCCCGCATCAGCTTTGGAGGATACTACCCACCTCGTGCCCTGCTTGCAACTGAAGAGCCACAAGAGCCAGAACCTCAGGAACAAGAGAAGACCCCTGTAGCACCAGTCCAAGCACCAGCACCTCCCCAGGAAGAGACTGAGCCTGAAGAAGATCCAGAAATCGTTGAGATTGAAGATGGTGAGGAGGAAGCTAATGAGGGAGTACAACCCCCGTCTCCACCACATGAAGCTCCTGAAGATATGCCACCTCCTCCAATGGGGTCGACTATGAGGATCTACCACAGGAATGGAGGGGATGCTGTCTCTCATATTCGCCTAGTGGGGATGCTCACTGCTTACTTCGCTGATTGGCATCCAGCCGTGGAGTACGTCTGCTGGGAGTACACTCATCCACTAGAGAGCACGTACTGGAAGGCAAGGGCAAGCATCTTTGCACACAAGCAAGACAAGGGGGCATATCAGCTGGACAGGATGTTCTCTCATGTGGGACATCGAGCTACCATAGAGGATAGCATTGAAGATGCTGCTTTTGAAGCATGTATGGGTCTTCACTATCTTTGCTTTAACCTCATGAAGCATGACATCCATCGCTTCCTTCCTCGTGCACACCCCGAGCTTGGATGGGCTATGACAGATCCAGTGCAGTTAGAGCCACTACCTCGGGTGATGGTGAACTTTGTCTATGACATGATGGACAGGAAGCTGCAACTAGAAGAGATGGTGAGGACACAAGGGAAGACTATCAAGAGATGCCAAGCAACCATTGATGAGCTCCGAGCAAACCAAGGCATGCCCAAGATCTACGAGAAATTAGAGCATGAGCCACTTCCTTAGGAAGTAGGAGTCCTTTTATGTAATAAGAACGTTCTTAGTAACGTCAGTTGAGTCAGTCGAGTCTGTCGTGTGGTTTGAACCTTGGTGTGCTAGTTGCTTTATTATTATGCTTATGTGTGAGTTGGATCTTTGTTTGAGTGTCTGGACTTGTAGGCATGTCTACAAGTTCCATTATTAAGAATAATAAGTTTAATAGTCAAGGAATAATAGTTGGGTTTGATATTATCTCGTTTCTGTCCTTGCTGTTTCCTGGAGCAGTCTCTAATGTTTCTACTATAGTTTAAAAACGGTTCGTGCAATATTTATGAAATTTTTATGAGAGAAACTAGACTCAAGCATCTTTCAAATGCCACTGGAATCACCTTTTTATCTAATCTGGTTCGAGAGATATAATTTTCACAAGTTAAAGTTTCTGCACAGTCTGGAATCTAGAACAGTTTCTGTTACGCCTTATTTTTCATAGACTTAACGACAGAATCTGGTCTTGAGGTCTGAATAGAAATTGTGGATAATTTCATAAGCTTTCCAACCATATAAAGCACGCCTCTTTTGGACTTCTGTAGCCCGAGATATGATTGAAATACTGAACTGTCAATATTGCTACTCGTCCAGAAAACTTTCAGATCTCATTCTTAATCTTATAAGTGGTTGATAACCTGGATTTCTTAAAGTTTGCATGTTTATGGGTGGCAGATGGCCGGAAGAGGAAGAGGCAGAGGTCATGGAAACATTCCCCCGAATCCACCACCACCACCGCCACCAACTATCGAGCAATTGCTGGCAGTACAGACGCAGTTGATGCAACAACTGGTGCAGAATCAGCAGAATCAGCCGGTTGCTGGAGTTCAACCACGTGATAAGCGTGGTGAATTTTTGAAGGGTCGTCCCCCAGTGTTCACACATGCTGCTGATCCTTTGGAGGCCGATGATTGGCTTCGTGCTGTGGAGAAACAACTCACCATTGCACAATGTGATGACCGACAGAAGGTGTTGTTCGCTTCTGGGCAACTTCAGGGAGAAGCTCAAGATTGGTGGGAGTCATATGAATATGGTCGTCCTGCTAATGCTCCTGCAGTCACCTGGCAGGAGTTTAGAGAGAACTTTAGGGCTTACCATATACCTGAAGGGATGATAGAATTGAAGGCGGAGGAATTCAGGAACCTGACCCAAGGGTCAATGACTGTCGCTGAGTACCGTGACAAGTTTGCTCAATTGTCACGATATGCTCCACATGAGGTGGCCAATGACAATGATAAGCAGCGCCGCTTCTTGAAGGGATTATATGATGGACTACAGTTGCAGTTGATGTCCAATACCTATCCCAACTTTCAGACGCTTGTGAACCGCGCTATTGTGGTGGATAACAAGCGCAAAGAAATGGATGCTAAGAGGAAGAGGTTACAGGGACAAGCCTCCAATAGCAACACCCGTCCACGCACTGGCTTCCAACAGAATACTCAGCAGAGACCTCCTTCTGGACAGTGGAACCGTGGTCAGACCCCATTCCGTGGACAGTTCCCTCAACGTCCCCCATTTCAGCCACAGAGTAGCTATCAACGTCCACCACAGCAGAATGGGAATCAAGTGCAGCGCCAGGGTCCTTCCAACAACACTCCTACAAAGACCAGTGCTCCCAATACTCCCAACAGGTGTTTTCGTTGTGGAAAAGAAGGTCACTTGTCTTACAACTGCCCGGAGAAGCCTAACCAGCAGACTCCCCAGAGACAGAGCAGCCACCAGAAGCCCGCACTTAACTCGGGAAGGGTGAATCATTTGTCCCAGGAAACTGCAGTGGAGGAGCCAGAAGTTATGCTTGGTACGTTCGATGTTCACTCTACTCCCGCCACTGTTCTTTTTGATTCTGGAGCATCACATTCTTTCATATCACAATCATTTGTTAGAATACATAGAATCCATTTGTGTGCCATGAAGAACCCTATCTTAGTAAACTCACCTGGTGGAAGCATGCCAGCATCTTATCGCTGTCTTCCCATTAGTCTCAACTTAAGGGGGGTAGAGTTTACAGTTAGTCCTATAGTATTGAGGACAGCTGGGATTGATCTTATACTGGGAATGGATTGGATGATGCAACAACAAGCAGAGATTCAGTGTAAGGATAAATCAGTTGTGCTGACTACACCAAAGGGTGATAGAATCAGGGTTGAAGTCAAAGTGCAAAAACAAGAGACCGCTACAGTGAACCAGCTCAATGATGGTGCCAATCAGGAGCATCCAGTTGTGGAGGAGTTCCCAGATGTGTTTCCAGAGGAATTGCCAGGTATGCCACCAGACCGTGACATTGAATTTATTATTGAATTATTACCTGGAACTGCACCTATAGCTAAGCGTCCATATAGAATGGGAGTAAATGAATTAGAAGAACTTAAGAAACAAATTAAGGAGTTACAGGATAAGGGTTTTATTCGTCCTAGTTCTTCACCATGGGGTGCACCAGTGATTTTTGTGGATAAGAAAGATGGAACTCAGAGGATGTGTGTAGATTATCGGTCTCTTAATGAGGTTACTATTAAGAACAAGTATCCATTGCCTAGAATTGATGACCTGTTTGATCAGTTGAGAGGAGCTTGTGTATTCTCCAAGATTGACCTTCGCTCTGGATATCATCAATTGAAGATTCGTGCCAGGGATATACCCAAGACAGCATTTACCACACGTTATGGGTTATATGAGTATACGGTGATGTCCTTTGGTTTGACTAATGCTCCTGCATACTTCATGTATTTAATGAATAAAGTGTTCATGGAATATCTGGACAAGTTTGTAGTGGTATTCATTGATGATATACTAGTGTTTTCCAAGACGAAGGAAGAACATGCTGAACATTTGAGGTTGGTCTTGCAGAAGCTCAGAGAACACCAACTATATGCAAAAAGGAGTAAATGTGAGTTTTGGCTTAAGGAAGTTTCTTTTCTGGGTCACATCGTTTCAAATGGAGGAATATCAGTAGATCCTGGCAAGGTGAAAGATGTATTGAACTGGAAATCACCTATCAATGCAAGTGAGATCCGTAACTTTTTGGGATTGGCTGGTTATTATAGAAGATTTATTGAGGGATTTTCCAAGCTTGCAAAACCAATGACTGCATTGTTGGAGAAGAATGCCAAGTTTGTGTGGTCCGAGAAGTGTCAGGCTAATTTTGAGGAATCAAAGAAAAGATTGACTACTGCACCTGTCTTAGTTTTGCCAGACCTGAATAAACCTTTCTCTATCTATTGTGATGCATCTCGATTGGGATTGGGATGTGTTCTGATGCAAGAAGGTAGAGTTGTGGCATATGCATCAAGGCAGTTAAGGAAGCATGAGTTAAATTACCCTACTCATGATTTGGAATTAGCTGCAGTAGTTCATGCATTAAAGATATGGAGACATTATTTGATTGGACACAAGAGTGATATATACACTGATCACAAGAGTCTCAAGTATATTTTCACTCAAACGGATCTGAACTTGAGGCAGCGTAGATGGTTGGAGTTGATAAAAGACTATGATCTAGAAGTGCATTATCATCCCGGAAAGGCCAACGTTGTTGCTGATGCTCTTAGTAGGAAAAGTTATGCAAATGAAATACAAGTAATGCCTATGCCAAAAGAATTGTGTGCTGAGTGCAAGCATCTAAACTTAGGATTTACTACTAATGCAGTGGAATTAGTATTAGAACCTACCCTGGAGCAAGAAATCCGTAAAGGTCAGCAGAAGGATGAAAAGTTGAGAGAGATAGCTGAAAACATAGCGAAAGGTAAGTCTCCAGGATTTTGTAAGGATGAAAATGGTACGCTATGGTTTGGGAAAAGGCTGTGTGTGCCCGAAGATAGGGAAATCCGAATGGCAATTCTGCGAGAAGCTCATGAGTCAGCTTATTCCATACATCCGGGTAGTACTAAGATGTACTTAGATCTGAAAGAGAAATATTGGTGGTATGGTTTAAAGAGAGACGTAGCTGAGTATGTTGCTTTGTGTGACACTTGTCAAAGGGTGAAAGCGGAACATCAGAGGCCTGCAGGATTGTTACAACCTATGCAGATACCTGAGTGGAAATGGGAAGAGGTCGGTATGGATTTTATAGTTGGGTTACCACGGACTCAAAGAGGATACGATTCAATTTGGGTGATAGTGGATCGTCTGACTAAGGTTGCTCATTTTCTGCCTGTGAAGACTACATATAGCAGTGCGAAAATTGGCAGAGTTGTATATGGAAAGAATAGTGAGTTTACATGGAGTTCCTAAGAAGATTGTGTCTGATCGAGGTACTCAGTTTACATCTCATTATTGGCAAAAGATACATGAATCATTGGGGACCAAACTAAATTTTAGTACAGCTTATCATCCTCAGACAGATGGTCAAACAGAGAGAATTAATCAGATATTGGAAGATATGTTGAGAGCTTGTGCTCTACAATATGGTACTAGCTGGGATAAGAGTTTGCCATACGCAGAGTTCTCTTATAACAATAGTTATCAGAAGAGTCTTCAAATGGCACCGTTTGAGGCTCTGTATGGACGAAAGTGTAGGACCCCGTTGTTCTGGAATCAGACAGGGGAGAGTCAAGTGTTTGGACCTGATGTATTAAAGGATGCTGAAAAGAAAGTAAGAATGATTAGAGATAATCTAAAAATAGCCCAGTCTAGACAGAAAAGTTATGCTGATACTCGCAGAAGAGAGTTGACTTTTGAGGTAGGAGATTATGTTTACTTGAAAGTGTCACCCATGAGAAGTGTGAAGAGATTTAACATGAAGGGTAAATTAGCACCAAGATATATTGGACCTTTCAAGATTATAGAGCGACGTGGTGAAGTGGCATATCAACTGGAATTACCCGAGAGTCTGGCAGGTGTACATGATGTGTTCCATGTGTCACAATTGAAGAAATGTTTACGAGTACCAGAAGAACAGATTCCGATAGAGGAACTCACTGTTAAGGAGGATCTTACATATGGGGAGTTTCCGGTTAAGATTTTGGAGACAGCGGACAGAGTCACAAGAAGTAGAACAATCAAAATGTGTAAAGTACAGTGGAATCGGTATACCGCAGAAGAGGCTACTTGGGAACGAGAGGAGGATCTGAGAAAAACCTACCCGCAACTATTTGAGTAAGCACCGGTCGAATCTCGGGGCGAGATTCATTTTAAGGGGGTAGAATTGTAACACCCTAAAATTTGAAGAAAAGAAAAATAGGGAAAATGTGATTTTTATATTTATTTTTGGTGAAGCATGCAACTATAGAATAAGAATAATTTTATAAATTTAAAATCAAATATAAGGGTAGAAACATGATTGAGCATTCATGCTGCTGCATTTGGAGTTTTGTGTTGAGTGGTTTAAATCAAATTCAAATTTGATTTGAAAATCATTTGAAAAATGGATTTGAAAAATTAGAAAAGAAAAAGAAAAGGATTTTTCTACCGGGCCATTTTTCTCCCTCAGCTGTGCTCGGCCTGCTAAGCCGCGGCCCAGTCCCCTCCTTTTCCCCGCGCACGCCGCATGCCCATGGGCCGAGCCGGCCAGCGGCCCGCCAGCTTGATTTCCCGCACGCACGGCCCGCGTTCGCCTGGTGCCACCGACATGTGGGACCCGCTTGTTAGTGGTTGTTTTCCACTTTCCTTTCTTCTTCCTCCCGACGCCGGCGGGGTTCTTCTTTCCTTTCCTCAACCGATCCGATTCGATCTTCGAATCTCCCTCCTTTCCATAACCGGTGATGCCTAGGAGCTATAAAACGGAGCCCTCGGCCCTCCCCGCTCCTCATCCCACCTTTTTCCGCAGCCAAGACCGCCTAGGGTTGGCTCGCCGCGAGCTCCGCCTCCACCGCCGCCTTGCCGAGCTAGCCGCCGCCCTCCGGTTGCTCCTCGGTCTCGTTTTCGCGCGGGGTAAGGTCGCGGTGATGTGCTCTTTCTTTTGGTGCCTTCGGTTCGGCGTTTGGTGCTCGGGATGGTCTTCTTTGCAAGCTCCGGCGAGCTCGGCTTCGTCCGGCCATGGCGCCGCCGCCGGATTCACTGTGGCCGCCGGCTTTCTTTTTTTCTCTCTCCCCGATTCAATCTCGTCCGTTCATTTTGAATCGGACGGATCACATTAGACGATACCGATTCGTGTGTATTTTTGTAAAAGAGCCCCTGAGGTTTCTGAGTTTGTAACCCGCGGTCCAAAATGTAAAACGGTGAAATACGCTTTGATTAGTTGAAAACGTAATTCGTTTCGGAAAAAGAAAAATACGCTTTCTCATATTTACAGTTTTGCCACTCAGATTGTTTTAGCCGTAGAATCTTCGTTTTAACTCCGATTTGATCCATTCAAATTGCGTTAGATTCATATTTACGAGCTCTATCTAATGATGTAACTGTACAGTAGGTTTAGATTAATTTATTTTCGAGTTTTAATTAAAGTATTTATTTCTCTATAGGAAATTTTCAGAAATTCATAACTTTGTCGTTTTAGATCCGTTTTTCGTGATCTTCGCGTCTGTGTTATCCTAGCGAGTTGTAGATTCATTTTAAAGACTTTTTATCTTATTTTCTTACTGTTGGTGTATTGTTCTAATTATAGCCTTGTTTGTCTATGCATGATTGCCTCTGGATGTGTGTTGTTGATAATGGTTGATCGAGTATAGACGGTGAGCAATTCGTTGGAGATCAAGAGCCTTACTATGAGCAAGATCTTCAGGACCAGTTTGAGCAAGGCAAGTATAGCATGGGATTATCCTTGTTGTCCTATTCACCTTATGCAATTAATATCATTATGCATTTATTCCTTGTTAAGGATGACTTAGCGATTGATCCTATACCTTGGTACCCATTATGATGCATTGATTAGTATGGCTAGTGCTTAAACATTGGACTATGATCATGTAAATTGATTAGAGGAATATGCAATAAACCTTAAAATATGATTTTGATTATTGTATAAAGGGGATTAGAGCATGTGTGTTGTTTTTGATGCTCTAATTGCTCTCCATAAGGACTCATCTATAAGCGACAATCCGGGACTTACAGTACAACTGTGGGGGGCTATATGGCTCTGGCTTTAGTCATATAGAAGGACCTTTTCTAGCTTGTTAGAGGTAACCTTTTTGGCGTAAGAATGGCTTGACGAATCGGGTATAGTGCGGCCTCTGTCCTTATGTGTATAGGCTGCGGGTTATTGTGCCATTTGGAAGGAGGGGCTCTACATCTGTTTGCCGAGTGAATCTAATGGCCCTAACTTGTTAGACGAACCTTCGAAAGACTTCATAGTGTTTACCCTGCCTGCTCACCTTGGTAGTGTTTTGGGAGTAATTAACCCGGGCATTTGGGTAACACGACTCACAGTGAAAGTGTACAACCTCTGCAGAGTATAGAACTGTTATAACAGCCGTGCTCACGGTCACGAGTGGCCTTGGACCCTTATGGAATAGTTGAATAATTGTCTATGTTTATGTTTTTGCTATTCATTAATCATTTCACATGGATCATATGTTTATTGTTTACATTGAGACCTTTTGATGCTATTGATATGCTAAAATCATGTTAACTAAAAGCTACATGCTGGTAAACCAATGATTATGCCTATTTGAGCCTCATGAACCCCATGTTACACTTGTTGAGTACGAGATGTACTTACGCTTGTTTATTTCTCTTATTTGGATAAAAATCCCGGATGGGTAACAGATGGAGGTAATAGCGACTACTACGCCTACTTCCCTGAGGATTACTAGTCTTGCTGTCAACCAGTCAATGTACCTGTGACTGGAGCTACCACGAGAGAGATTTTTATTTATACTTCCGCTACATTTGTGTTAAGACTATGTGTTTAAATATCGTGATGTAATAACATTTGCCATGATACTTCTGTTATAATTTGTGAACTTAAGTGTGATTGATCTCTGGGCGCACATAAGGGTAAGCATTCCATTTGGTCGATAAATGGGTGTGACATTTCCCTTCTTTCCTATTCCCACACAGACAATCCAAATTCAGCCGCGTGACGGTCCCACACTTATAATGTTTTATTCTTGTTTTTATTTGTGAACAAGTGATGTTTAATAGCTTAGGAATAGTTTCAAGGCAAATTTTATGCAATTTTTTCAAAACAATTTGAATTTTTTTGAATTTGGTCCAATATTTCCGATATATCCTGCTTATCCTATTTATCCATGACATCCGATAAATTTTTATTTTTGATAATGAAAACCTTGATGGTACCATGTACCTGAACCAATATAAACCCTGTATCTCGTGTGCTACCCATTTGATTCTCTATGCACATATACATTGATCCGTATTGCCAGATCATAGGAGACCATATTTGTTGGTGACTCACAACAATGGCATGAATACATGATTAAGTAAAGAAGAGGAGTGGAGACATTACACCTCTCTTTTTAGAAATGTGTAGCAACAACAAACGAGCCTTCTTTGCTATGTCCTCCCATGGCTGTAGGTCTGGTAAAAGAGGAAACAATAGCTCTTTGATAGGTGGCTCCAGCATTCTTAGTCCAAAGGACATAGTTTTATAACAGTAGGCGCCGAAAGGAGTGATGAAAGATGTCTTGCTCTAATCTTCTTCTCTTAATGCAATCTGATGATATCCTGAATAGCAATCGAGAAAAGATAGCAGAGCAGATCGTGCTATTGAATCGACAATTTGATCAATTCGCGGTAACTCGAACGGGTCCTTTGGGCAATGTTTGTTAAGATCCGTGTAATCGACGCACATGCGCCATTCTGCTGTGTTATTTTTCTATACTAGAATAGGATTTACTAGCCAATCTAGATGAAGAATTTCTCTTATAAAACCGGATGCCATTAATTTTGTAATCTTCTTCTTGATTGCTTCCTTTTTGTCTGGTGAGAATCTTCTCAACCGTTGCTTAATTGGTTTGGAGCCTTCATTGACATCAATTCTGTGCTCAGCCAACTCTTGGGACACCTGACATGTCGGTCGGCTTCCAAGCGAAGATATCTTTGTTGTCCCAAAGAAAGTTGGTGAGCGCGAGTTCATATTTAGCCGAGAGGTGGCGCTGATGGTCGCTATCTTCTCAGGATCACCAGTACCTAGGTCAATTTTCTTTACATCGGCTTCTTTCTGAGGTGCAAGGATGCTAGGTTTCTTTGCTGGGATTTCTAGCTCTTCCGAGTTCATTTGTGTGGCATGGTGGTAATTTCTTCTCTGCCATTAGTTGCTTGTGTTTTGGCTGCGATTTGGATTGCTTGAATGTCACAATCGAAGGCACGCTTCAAATTTCCTCAGAGAGAGTATTCCGTAAGGACCTGACATCGTGAGCAGGAGGTATGGGTAGTGAGGTATAGCCATGAACCAAGCGCTGGTCTTCCAAGGATGGCATGATAAGATGTTTCAAAGTCCGCAACTTCGAACTGAATGAACTCGGTCCGGTAGTTTGCTTGTGTTCCAAACGGGACTTGTAGAGTGATTTGCCCGAGCGGCATGGGTGCTTTACCGAGTACTATTCCATAGAAAGGTATTCCTGTTGGGGTGATCAACCAGGCAAAGTCTAGCCCCATCTTTTTTTTAGCGTTTCTGAAAATATGATGTTGAGTCCAGCTCCCCCATCGATAAAAAATTTGGTGACTGTCATCCCTGCTATAGTTGGATCTAGGACCAGTGGATATAGGCTGACATTTTCAACGCTTGTCCATTGATGTTCTCTTGAAAACTGGATTGGGTATTGTGACCAATTTAGGTACCTTGGGACCGCTGGTTCGGCTACCATGATGCTGCGGAGAGCTAGTTTGTCTTGGTGCTTGCTTCTGGAACCCAGAATTCTAGAAAAGATTACAGCGATCGTCCCCTTTGGCTGCTTGAATTCTTTGTCTTCTGTGTTGTCTTCATCTTTCTTTTTGTTATCCTCTTACTTATCATTGTTTTTTTTTCTTTTCTTGCGTACTGATCAATGAAGATTCAGCAGTCTCCCATTGTGTGGTTTCCTTGTGGGTGCCATATACAGTGCATATTTTCAATATCCTCGAACCTCCTGAATCTTTAGAATTTTTTCATCTTGTCAGCCATGGCGATGGTGTTGTCTGGTCCGTGTTTCTGGTCTAAATGACTCATGTTTGGAAAATTTCTCCGGTCCGAGTTGTTGTTGACGGTAATTAACCATCAACTTTATAAGTCAACAATAGTCAAGAGAAGGGTTAAAATGAGCTTCACCTTAGACTTAGGGGTTTTAAACTAATAATTTTCACGAGTTTTGGTGAATGTCTATTTCTGCAGGGGGTTATCAGTAAAAGATCAAAGGAGACCCACATGTCAGATTTACATAGAGAGAAATCAACCCTACTACGAAAAAGAATAATCTAGAAGACTCGAGAAGGCACCCCCACGAAGGGGAGGGCCATTTGGGCTGATAGGTGGGGCGCCCGCCCCCACATCATGGGCGGCCACCCAGGCCACGGAGCCAATCAGGTGCAACCTCACGGATCCTGCCTCCACCGCCTTTGAGGATGAATAAAAATCACAGACCAAAGTCAGTTTGATCAAAGGGCTGTGGTGCTTCTTAGAGGACTATATAAGAAAGGCCCCTGAATCAGGAGAAACCCTGCAGAGGGAGCCATCAGCAGAGCTAGGGTTTAGAGAGTTTCTCTCCACTAGAGAATTAGAATAGCTACTCCAAATTTTCAAGTTCTACATAGGTTTAGACTAGATAGAGGAAGAGTAGGGCAACTTGTGCTCGGGATTCGGATCTTCGTCATCAAAGTATTGGTATTATTTTGTATCATTGCTCTATGACTTTATTCTAATATCATTATGTTTCTATTTATTATGTTCTTAGTTTGCTCTAGTAGTACATTTGCTATGGTTATGATTGATAATGAGTTTATGTATTTGTTTGCAAAGCGCTTAGCTCTATTTGCGAGGGGGTTAAGTGGTAGATCACATGTAAGCGTGGTGCTTAGATGCTATTTACCTGCAAATGCATCCTATTGGCCGGGTCGTGTGGTAGTTCGTGGAAGTGACAGTTTTATTGAGTCTTATATAGTCCACCCCCGTTGATAGGACAGACAGAAACAACGTTATGTAGGAAGTCATGCTATGTCCTGGCTTTCTTCAGTAATATTCCTTATACATAAATGAAGAGTCTTTTATGCTATATATGATGGTGTGTTTGCTAGAGTAGATGAATGAGTTAGTAGATTAGAACCTACCTAGAATTCAATCTCTTGAACTAATTAGACGTCAACCTACCTTTATGATGAGTAGTCTGTCTCTAATCTCTGCGTGATCTATCCCTATGCTTTATAATTTATTTATACTTATTTATCATGGTTTATCCCCCTGCCAAAGTAAGTGACTGTGTGATTGATTCCTCATAAGTATTGTTATATTTTGCAAATCCATCCCTTTAGGTTTAAGTCTTTCTCTTGAGCTAAATATAAATTAACGATACCTGGAATATTTCCCGGTGAAGTGCTACGATGGTATTTTATTTGTACGCTTGCGGATCCCATTTTTATTCTAAGAGGAGCAGTTTTATAGTAACACTTCTGGTGCCATGCTAGGGATGACAACTTAGCTTAAGTGGTGTTAGAAGTGTCAACAGTTGTCTTTGTTGTTTACTCGGTTGTTTCTGTTTGGAAATCTTTCTTTCGTTTTTTCTTCAGTCATAATCATTTTTTCTACCGCGCGTCTGAATTCTTCATTGTTCCTTGTGTTTTCTT
Organism: Saccharum spontaneum; assembly: GCA_022457205.1. NCBI lineage: Eukaryota > Viridiplantae > Streptophyta > Magnoliopsida > Poales > Poaceae > Saccharum > Saccharum spontaneum. The sequence continues at coordinate 17,830,594 of CM039605.1, read as the reverse complement.
TGTAAAAATCTTGAAACTGCCATTTAGCCATGATTCCGTGGGAGAAGGCTTCAATTACTTCTCATTCAGTGATGTCATGTACTTGGGCGCGTAATTCACTAAAACACCGATAGTAATCTCTGAGGCTTTCGCCTCCCTTTTGCTTGAGTCCTTTTAGTTCTACATGTGTGATGGAGTGCGTAATGATGCCCATGAGTTTTTGCAAAAAGCCCTTTGCAAGTCCTTCCAGCCTTTGATTGACCCCGGGTTCAACTTATCGAACCATTGGAGGGGCATGTTTTCTAGGGCCATGGGAAAGAATAATGCTTTGATATTGTCATCTCCTCCAGCTAGTTTGATTGATTACGAGTAAATTCTGAGCCACTGTTTTGGTTCGGTCTTCCCGTCGTACATGGAGTGGTTTAATGGTTTGAACTTGTGAGGCAACCGTATTGAAGCGAGTCATCTTGAAAAACATGGGAATCTACCGTGCGTCCCGACTTCTCTATGCTCTGACTCAGTTCCTTTCAGCCAGTTGTTATTTAGCCTTGGAATGAATTGAGGTGGTGAGTGGTGAGATGCTCTACTCCCTTCTTCTCTCGGACGTTCAATTTGATTACCCTAGTCGTTGTCTCTCCTTTTTTTCTTGATTTTGGCTCCCGGTTGGCCCTAGTCTCTCGAAGGCGGACCTCCTTTGACTTTGCGCGTCTTGTTCATGCGATGCAGTCCTAGCAGGAAGCCTGGAAGGAGCTCTTCCGCCATGTACCTTCTGAGATGTTGTCCGGAGAACTTCTCGGAGGTGTTCTTGTTCTTCGTCGGGATGCAAAATTGCTTCGAGTTCTTCTAGTGGCTCCCGTATCTTGTTATATGGGGCTTCGTGTACTCTAGCTGCGCACCTTTCTTCAGCTTCTTTCTCTGATCTTCTCTTGTAGTACTCGGCTAGTTCTATTTTGTATGTGTCCTGTGCTTCTTTTCGTTGCCTGGCACGGCGTCTGCGACCTTCTTTCAGTCTATTCCATTTTTCTCTAGCTCATCGTTGGCCCTCAGATTCACCATCGTATTCAGACACGTTGGGTGATATGTTTGATTCTGATTCATCTGAAGATCTAACATCGGGTGTAGTTGGTGGCATCGGTAGTGGTCGCCGAATCATGAAGGCTTCTCGGCCTGGCACCAGGCTCGCCTTGATGTAGCTGCTGATAATTTCAGTTGGAGTGTTGGCATTGTGGAGCACACTATCTTCTTGGTAGGGTAGAGTGATAGCTTCTTCAACTAGTCAGGGATTGCTGTTCAGGGGATATGTACCCAGCCAGTGGACCAGGCAATCTTCGGGTGTTACGGTTAACACAAGACCTTCCTGTGCCCCGGTAAGATGCAACTTCTGCATCCGTCCAGCCATGCCTCGGAGTAAGTCTTGTTACGTCTTTGTCACGTTGTTAAGTCTGGTTGGGAAACAACCTAATTTCTTGGAAGAGACATGAAGTAGATTCGAACCGATCTGTTGTACGGTTGATGCTGTGTTCCTGAGTTTAATCGGAAAAGGACTTGGCTTGTCTTTGAAAGAACCCGGATAAGACTCCGAGAAGGAACCCGGCTCAGATGTCAAATCAGGATTGATCGTTGTCGGGGCCCGAGTTGGTTCGGACACCATAAGCTTTTCGAGATCCTTGGTCAGCTTCGTCGGAAGGGTGAGATCTTCGTGGGCTTCCGGAGCTTTGACGAGATGTCCATGGAGGTTGCCCTTGTCGTTCACCTCGTAAACCCATGATCCGAAGATGAAGATTGATCCCGTCGGAAAGATCATGTCATCGAAATCCGTGGAGCTCTTGATCGCAATTGCACCGAAAGCCCCTACCTGACGCGCTAGCTGTCGGTATTTGACCACCGATAGCCTGCCACGGGGGTACCCGGGACAGTTGTTCGGGCTTCGGTGCGTGCTAGAACTCGACGGTGAACGCTGAGACAGTCGATTTATACTGGTTCAGGCCCTCGATCGATGATCGAGTAATAACCCTACGTCCAGTCGGCGTTAGCCTTTGCGTTGATTGATTGTCTTGTATCGTTTGTTGTTACAGGGGTGCCCACAGCCTCTCTTTATATCGGTAGAGAACGCTGTGGTACGGTTATAATCCTAGTCGGATCCAAAGAAGGTGCCCTAAACTAGATATAGAAGTTACTTTCTATAGGAATCCGGCTAGTCTGGCCTATTCTATTCGGATTCGGTGTAGTAGATGCTACATCTCTCCTGGCTCCAGTTCGTGGGCTAGGCCAGGGCCCACGATTCGTAGTCATATTGTTACGGAACCCTGTGGGTCCCGTATCGACACTGAACATATTCTGAACTAGTGATATTAAAATATAGTAAGCTATTAACATGTCTACCCTGGTCAGCAACACATTGTTAGCTGAGCATCTTTTGTTTTCAGTTTTAACATTTGTTTTCAGCATGTTTTCTAAAATCTATATAAGAGGTAGGAGACTTTTGCTGAAGTTATTCATATGCAACAGGTGACTGGATCATCTTATGTGGGTTGTGAATCAACTAACAACGATGTTGCAGCAGATGAGAGACTCAATGGTGGAAGTAGAGTTGCCTTGGAAAACAAGAACTATCACAATCAAGCCACATGTGGAGGTGCTAGCGCTGGTGTCATTCAAGACCGAATGGTTGTGTAGCCGGTTCGTTGTTTCATCTTTTAAAGTGTTTGCCTGTGCATACACTTAGGTTGGATGTTGAGAGCTTTAGCTAGTAGTTCGTGGTGTGCATGTTGAGAGCTTTAGCTAGTACTACTACTAACCTTTAGCTAGTACCGGTGGTGTGCAAGAGACTAGTGGTATTGTATTTATGTTGATATATCTCCATGATTCTGTGTATATTATATAAAATATATTTGTTTCTAATTATATAGAAAAGGCTATAATATCAGTCGACAGGCAATCTAACACTGATAGAAAATGTATTTTTTCCTCATGGCTATAAGTCGACAAGGAAAATAAAAAACCGACAGGGAAAACATTTTTCTTGACAGTTTGACGACCAACAAGGTAATTGTCCTTATATCCTGTCGGTTTTACACCATCAAATTTTCCTTGTTGGTATTCTATGATTTTTTTCAGTGGCAACTGACCGAGGAAAGATTTTATCCTTGACAGTTTGTAATTTTCTTGTCCGTTCAGCACTGTCAGGCATTTTTTAAATTCCTTACCGAGCTAGCCCTGACAGTTATTCCTTGACGGTGTATCGTCATGGAAATTTGATTTCTGTTTTTCTGACAGTATTTTCAGTTTCCTTGACGGTAACTGCACCGTCAGGGAATTCCCATAAGGAATTTCTGCTTTCCAGCAGTGATCATCCATCCAAATCTAGGTGAGCCACGTACACATTGACCACCTCGTCATGAGCAGGTGCAACAACCTTTTATTTGGTTGCCCTGCCCGTCCAACCAATTCCCGAAGAGAAACTGATTGGTCGGAATGATGCATTGCACCCTGCTCTATTGTGTCGTGTAGGCTGTCCGTCCTTTGCGCATGCAGCGGGCCAGCCTCTCCAGGAATGAAGAAATTTTGCACATGGGGAGAGCTAGGCCCAACGACAATTTTTGCACATTGTCAGCCTGGTTAACACCCTGGCCCACCTAACCAATCACTTGGAGCTCGCATCAGTGGAGCCTGGACGGAGCAGATGTGGGCAACCAAATGCCGCAACCCCACCCCCCCCCCCCCCCCCCCCCCCCCAATCTCCTTATGTGCATCGCAATGTTCCTCAGACATCCTCCACTCCGCCCCTGAATGTCATGGCTACTGAAGATACCACTCCGGCTAACTCAACCTGTCACCGCCGAGAACACCACTCGATGAGTCTATGGTCGAGGGTGGCAGGTTCGCCTGTTCACCGCCGCCTGGGTTAATTTGTGCTTGCATTAAATTCAGGCCATGGTGCGTGCAGCCACAGGTTACCGCTCGATGCCGCACCAGACCATGTGTCACCGCCCCGCGGGGGGGTGGTGCGCTATCATGGTCGCACCAGGGCCCGTTTGGTAGAGCTTCTGCTCCAGCCAAAACAACTTTAGCTATAATTTATTTATTTTATTGATAAAGTGGCTACTTTTTGGTTAGAAAATTGTTTGGTAAAACAATCTTTTCTAGTTGATAAAAATGATGAAATGCCTATATTATCCATCTGTTTTTTTATTTTTTTCTCCTTTTATTGTGCTCCTTTCTTTCTCCTTTCTCCACCTTATTCGCACACATCGGCCCATATACCCAGTGCCAATTCTCTGCTCACCTAGTATCCCACGGCCACCCCTGCCTCCACCCTAGCGATTGAAAGGTTCTTCATCCTCAACACTGGCGCCAAGATGCCTCTGCCACCATCTCTGCCCCTTCCCACGTCGGTCTCTCCACTTTGAGCCACTTCTACCTCGCGTCGCTTCCGTTCCTCCCTGTGCCGGCCAGGGCGAATCAGACAATGGCCACACGCTGGGCCCTGGTATCAAAAGAGAGCCGAGTGAAGCTTTTTTTTAGCTTCACCTCCTACATCACTACTACAGAAAAGCTTTTGAGTGCAGATTCAACTTGACTTTAGTCACTAAATTACAAGGTCGGCGGAGAAGCACTAGTGGCTACCCAGTCAAATGGTTTTTTCTTCAGACTGTAGCGTATGGCACCAGACAGAAGTAAATTAAGATGAGTCAATGCTTAAAACGATTGTAAAAGCTGCACATGTTGTCTGGAAACAGATCTTTCTCAATAGCAGATCATTAGTATTATAATAAGATTTTACATGCTACCAAAAAACAAAGAAACATTTTTTGTATCAGAAATGTGAACATCATCCTCCTATTTCAAGTAAAGGATTAGATTTTTGTACTGTAACAAAATTACTTTTGTAAGGTAGAAGTATGCTAATATAAAAATTCTACAAAATTGAATTAGTATGCTCAAAACAATGCATAAGTGTCATTGCTATTTGCTAACATTTCAACATATTTAACAAATAATTTGGTCACCAATAGTGATGGCATCATTCCTTGATATTATTAGACAGGCTAATCAGTCACTGCTTTCAGAAGAGAAAAGAGACCACAACAAAGAATTCAAACACATTGCTTAATCTGCAACCGAAAACATCCACGAGAACGTTAGTTAGCTGAGATCAACGAGCAATCATCACATACCAGATATGCAGTTTACTGAATCCACCCTTCTACAATATATCTTCAGACCAAAGGATAATCAAATATTGTCTTACTAGGCTATTACTGATCAAGTAAACTAAGTACATAGAAAGAGGTCCCCATTCTAAATCTTACGAGTCTTGGCGGATTTCTCCAATATTTCTACAATGACAGCAGGACATTCCCTCTTGAGGTGTGCATACCCCAGTCTAGCAACCACATCACCTATTCTATTTGATGAGTTGATAAATCCAATACAAGCATCTTTGAGCTGGCTGCAGTGATGCTGGTCAGCTAGAGCCAAAGTGTGTGCCACGCTGTCAACATCAAGTCTCTTTGCAAGGATGCACTCGCACATTACCTCCATCCTTTCCAGGGCATACCTGTCAGCAGCCACAAGTAAATGCTTAACCATTTCTTCATTGTCATCTCCATCAAGGCCATCCATGGCAGGCAACGAATCCTTGTAGATAAAGTGAAGCAAAGCCTTGAAAACAGTAGGCTGCATATCTTCAATTGCTATGGTGTTCATCTTGCTGTCACTCATCGGTCCATATAGCTCGGCCATGAAGACCGGAGATCGCATCGCTAGCACTATCTTGTGAGCATGGAAAACCTGGCCTTTAACCTCAAATGCCACATCTGTTCCCTTTTGCAATTCCAGCAAACTTCCAAGACTATCCAATAAGACTGATGGCGGCACTTGGAAGTCACAAATTGTCTTGGATTTGGACACCGCCGTTCCTGCCCCCTTTATAACAGTGACATCGCACTCAATGACTAGACAGTCGTCCCGCACGTAGTGCGTTTCTAGTTCACTCTTCTCCATTAAATTTGAGGAGCCCCGGTTCGAGTCGCATTCACTGTTGAATACCCTATCGAGGGAGCACACGGAAATCGATATCCCGGCAACGTTGACCAATCTTAAGGCCTGGTTTTCGTCGTTATTTGACAATTAGTGTCCGATCATGATATAATTACGCTTAAAAGATTCATCTCGTGAATTTTATTTAAACTGTATAATTAGTTTTATTTTTTATCTACATTTAATGCTTAATGTATGCGTATAAAGATTTGATGTGACAGGAAATCTTAAAAAATTTTACAAAATTTTGGAACTAGACAGAACCTAAGTCGAAGAGCGCCCTCACCTTGTCGGCTGTGCTCAAGATCTCGAGGAAGAGGGACACAGGGTGTTCCAACCCTTCGGTGTCCTCCAGCCCTTCTCCGTTGGGAAAGAATTGGATGCACCAGTCGTGGCCACCAACGGTGAAGGTTGCGGACTGGATGAACTCATTGGGGTCGACATCCTTGTGCAGGCTGTATCCGGCGATCTCAAACACGTGCGTGCATCGATCTGTCTCCGGTTCGCACCTAGACACCGTCTTCCTTGTTGGCCTCTGGGATGACGCCATCATCGCCGGCGGCGGCTACCGCGGGGGCAGGAGCCCGAGGGGTTTACCCACCGTACCGCAGGAGACGGGGAGATTGGAACGGGATTCCCGAAGTGTGGAGGAAATGGATCGAGTGGCGGTGGCCGCCGGGGATAGAGCGGCGGCGCCGCGTCGGTTGTGTTAATTAGGGATCGGCAGAGACGGGAGACAGAACAAAGTTGCGATGGGGCCCCAGCGCAGGCCCAGTTACAAATTGGGAGTACGTATACAATTATGTCAAGTTCCGCCCCTCATAAGAAAAAAAAATTCTATCAAGTTCCAGTTCAAATCAAACAGGTTCGGTTAATAATAAGAATAATATAAATATCTCTTCAATTGTGTCCATGCATATTTTCAGAGTCAATTACATCCACCATGTAACAGCTATGTGGGTAGGTATAGATTGATTCAATATGTGAACACGTAATTTGGCTCGGGATATATTTTACATGATGAGCTTTCGATAGCTAAATTTTGTCTGTCCTTTCGGGCACGGTGGTACCTTTTGGACTACGGTAACCCTTTGTCCAGGATGTCAGGCTCTGCAGTTTCTTAAAAAAAAATCGCCGCAGCACCGTGACTGCGCTCCACCGCGCGTCCCCCGCCTTCCTTTCCGCTGCTGCGCCTGGTCACATCCCGCGCTACTCTGTGCCCTACACCTAGCCCCTATCTACTTTGCCCGTCACACAAGGAGAGGCAGGAGGCCTGCGCTTGCGCCCCATCGTGCGCACCCCTCGGCAAGAAGGAGAGGCTTGCTCATTGCGCCTAGAGTGTACGCCGGACCGTTGCTCTCCTTGTGCCTTTAACCCGAGCTTGTTGGCTACTAAAGTTCCCCATCAAGTAGGCTGTGACTGCTGGCGACGCTGTATTTTAAGTGTTTCAGGCGTTTTGGACTTATGTTTCAAGTGTTTTATCTGAATGTTGCAACTAGATCTGGGATGTTGCATATGTTGCAAGCCTATGTTTCAGGTGTTTTAGACGTATGTTTGAAGTGTTTCATCTTGATGTTGCATATGCTGCTATTGCTCTATACGCATGTTTCAAGCGTATGTTTCAAATGTTTAAGATGTTTCAGACTCATGTTGCAAGTGTTTTATCTAAATGTTGCAAAAGTAGATTGCGATGTTACATATGTTGCTATCGCTATACAAGCATGTTTTGAGCATATGTTTCAAACGTTTCTTCTATTTCAGACATATGCTGCATGTGTTTTATCTGGATATTTTAAAAGTAGATATGAGATAGCGCATATTGCAATGACGCAAGTGGCTGGCGGACAGCGGCCTGCTACTACTGGGGGCACCACCATGGGTCACCATGCGGATCTCTAAGGCCAGTAGACGCCTCCACGGCACGCATCCGCAAGCGGGGTAGGTGACTGGGACCCGCTTGAGGCCTAGGGATGGGCGTGAGTGCGGCATCGAGACGCAGGAGCACTGGTGCTGGATGGGATGCGGACTCGGGTCATGGGATGCGGCATCCGGACGTGCCGTCCGTCCGGATGTCCAAATGCTAGCCCTTCCGTGTACTGCTACGGATAGTTTGCACAAGGAGAAAATAAAAGAAAAATAGAAATAGGAGATACATGTAAGCAAGGAACATGCGCCGTGTGGTTTAATTTGTTGCTTCGGCAAATGTTTATAACTAGCAAAAGTGCCTGTGCGATGCAACAGGGAGAAATTATGTTTTGCTCTTTATATAAAATTTAATAAACATGGCTCTCTCTTCCTTCGTGTTGTCGTGTCAATCTAATTCGAGCACCACACTTTTCTTGTTTTTCTACTTACTTCTTCCATCGCATGCCATCTCCTCAGCAATTCTTGCGGTTATTGCTACCCACATTGCTCCAACCCAGGTGAGTCTAGTTGCGCTCTGCCAAGACATCGGAAAAGCGCATAATACAACTGGGGCTATAGCCATGGGACATCTGGAGACTCGGGGTTGGGCGACAAGGTCCGTACCTCTAGCGCCAGTGGCAAAGACATGCACGGGCCTAGCAGTTCAGTCATTCTGGCCAGATGGCCCTAGCATCGCCACGTCCATGCCCGATGGCGACTCAAATTCTCGCTGCATGTGTCTGGCGTGCGGACCGTTCTGGCACCTTGGACGACAAGCAGTCCATGCCCAAGCACTTCAATTGGGTTCTGGCACAGAATCTCCAGCAATGACGACATGGTGGTGTGACAAAGAACACTAGTCATCTTTGTGAAGAAAGGTGATGGCTGACATGCGCTGATCAACAAGGGTTTCGGGACGGCAGGAACTCCTCCTCAGATCCCAACCGTCCGAGCGATGCGCAGTAGCACTGGTGTAAACAGCGGAGGTGGAGTCAGAGCTCGCACATGTTGGTGAAGTTGCTATACGGTATCTGGATTCGGCACTCACGACAGCAGCGGAACCCGTGGAGCATCTCAATTGGTGAGACCTGACTATGGAATGAATCGGCGGCGAGATCCTCTTCCTCCGATTGAACAACATAATGGTGTGCGCTTGGCAATGCGGCAATGACTGTTGTAGCAAACAAATTTATGGGTTGCAAGCATATGCGAGTTTAATTCTAGAAACATAAGCCAATCCGGATGAAGAACGAGCTGAGCAGGTATGACATAGGTGCCCCATTTTAGTTTTAATCTGGAGTTTTTTTATTTTATTAGTAAGTTTGATTATTTCCTGCCTTCTTATTTTAGTTGATTTCTAACTTCCATATCTGCGGCACGCATACGGAGTCCGGCCGTGCAAAAGGACACTGAGGTATTTTAAAATAAATAATGAGTTCAAATATGAATCTTAACTTAATTTTTAATATTATATATCTTATTACCATGGAGAGATTTTTTATTTTTTTTTTGTTTTTTTATTTTGCCGTGCTTTTTTTTGTTTCGGACCTGCCACATATTTCTTTTTTGGTTTCGTTTTTCCTCTTTAGAGCACGTAAAAGACAAAAGCAGATCACGTGATTGGAAAATTAAAGGAAAGCGGAGGCTTTGCATGCACATGATTCATTGGAGGAAAGCAAATTGATTAATGTATCTTGGTTGATGACGTGGTGAAGATGCAAGCAAGGGAACATAATAAGAGGAAATATATATGCACATGCGTGCTAGTGCAGATTATATTTGGCCGGTTGAGCAAGAAGCAGCCATGCCTTTTGGACTCGTATATTCCGTACTTCTTCATTTACATGGCCAAATAAAATAGATTTAGAATATTTTAATTTGTAAACGAGAGGAAATTACGTGCCTTCTATGGAGGTCATGTCGTATCCAGTTAGGATTTTTATATATAAATTTAGAAGGAGTCTTACATCTTACATGTAATCTTAGTTGAGTAGGAGTCTTACTTACATCTTACGCGGAAATTTTGCCTCGTGCATTGCTACGGATACAACATACATTTAAAAAGTCATATTTTCTCGCTCATTCATTGTGGCAGAAGTGAAGTATCGATTACTTCTTTCAAATATTAAAGAACAATAACCAATGAAATCTGTAGATAGTTTAGCACACATGATAATATATGCGACAAGTTTTTTTGTTGACTAAACATTAGAATTTTTACAGGGAATTCATGCTTTAAAGTTAACCTTTTGTATTTCTAATACATTTAAGGAATTCTAGGACCCCCAGTAGGTATGTTGTCTTCACATTCATTATCCTTGTATGTAAGTAGTTGTCCCAGAACTTTTTTTCTGATTTCATATCCATCCTGCATGTACAATCAATATTGTGAGTTAACGAATCCATAATGTTATTGTATTATATAGTTATATGTATGTGTAAAACGATAATGGTTTGAATTATTGCGATATTTACCGTTAAAGATGGCAAGTTTAGTTCTTCGCCTTTCCATGTTGACATCAAGATTGAAACAATATAACCCGAAAGTTCCCTGCTATATATATAAAATTTAATTTAATAATATATTTGTAAATGTACTATTCAGTGTACCAAATAATTTTATCTCAAAAGAAAGGTTACCTTTTGCAAATTGGAATATCTTCTATCATTTTTTGACGCCACAGAAAAATATTTTCATTCCATCTAGACCCAGGGCATACAGTAGACATAGCTTTTGGTAAGTGCTCAGCAATCCATAAAAGTTTTTTCACATATCTTGCACTCGGGTTGTACTGGTACATGGGATCAAGAGGTGTAGGGTCTATAATGTAGATTTTTCTATTTTCTTTGTCAAGAATGAATAGACTAAATTCCCCGCCGCCTTGTGTTGGGATAAGAATCTGATATAGGATAAAGTTTAGAAACGATATAAAATTATTTTTCACAGGTATATTTTTGAACTGTAATAGTCAATTTTTATTTTATTATAGAATACGCTAGCTATTAGTAACTGTTCTGATAGGTACATGAGAGTGTTCTTACCAATTTGCATGATGAAACACTATAGTTTATACCAATTTTTTCCGAAAGTCCGGATGTCGTCCAAAATCCGTAATTATCTATTATACATATAAAATAATTAAATAAGGTGATTAAAAGAATTATTGTGTGTATATATAGAGAGAGATAGTGAATATAAGAACTTACCCAAAATTTCAAGTCTAGATAATGCTTTGTTATAATTCCTCTCTGATTCTTCACCATTTGGATGTCGTCGAACATATTTTTTCGTACGACCAAATTAAAAGTTTCTATGTCCATGGGCATATCATTGTTTAGAATTTGTTGCAGTTTCTTGAGAGTCAAGCTAATGGTATATGGTTTTGAGTTCTGTACCCAGACTTTCCTGTCAAGCATAATGAAAGAAAAGACAACGCATGCTGTTAGTACAACTCAATTTTAAAAAATGAATTAACAATGTGAGATGGCGCTTACTCCAAGGTTTTTGGACAATTAATTGATTTGATGTAGTCACAGAGGCCACCTAATAACTCACGCATACCCATCTTGGAAATAACAGATATTAGTGAGTAGTATTTATTTTCAGTAGACATTGGGCATAGTGCTTTTGTTTTTTTAGCATCTGCAGTTTCTAATAACAATACGTCATCAGTATTTGACTCTTCATTATTTTCTCGTAAGTTTGTCTCCAGTGGCGGTGTGTTTGTTTTCCAGCAATACAATATACCGGCCAATTTGTACCTAAAAAGATTAATACTTTCCTGTATGGTACAAATATTTATCAGTACGTATATTGAATAAATAGTCATGACAAAAGAAAACATATGTACCTGTGTAATTGGATGAGATAGTGCATCACTAGTCCAGTATTCCATGAATTTGAGCAAAAAGAGGCCGCAAGATGAACTGAATAGTTTAAATAAAATTTAGCATTAGCACTCAACATAAATAAACCAGATAATTTCTTTTTTTTATATATTTACCTGTCTTTTTGAAGTGGTTCGTGAAGTTGTTCTTTGACTTTCCATTCAATAATATGTAATTTTTTCCATTTTTTGTTAATCAATGTTTGTTGATCTTCAATAATGTCCAAATGATATTGTAGTCCTCGTAGCTGTATAAATAATAAGGTTTTCATAATTCGTTTTTAACACAATTGACAAATTAGTTTAAAAAAAGTTTGAGTTATTGGAGCATAGAAACAAACCACAATAGTGAGGTCAGCACGGTTGAATTCCCAACACAATGAATCGAGTACTTGAATCTCAGTCTTTTTTGTGTTCAAAACAGCTAAATACCAATGGAAGTCTTTCATATTTATTGGTAGAAAAAATCTATAATCAAGTTAATTGATTAGTTGCAGACATATATATAATTAGCAACTAAGAATATGCTATTTCTATTATTTGAAATTGGAGATAGATGTTACCATTTCATGATCAAGATAGTTTTTAACAATCTCAGTAATAAAATTTTCATCTTTAGTTATACCATTGTTGGCATCTCTTGTAATCAGTCTAGTAATAAAGGGGTTTTCAAAATATATCTTAGAATCATCCATATTTTGCTGTTGTACTTGATCCCTTATACAACATATGTAAGCACTGATCACCTACAAAAAAATTTTTGAAATACATTAAATAAATTATAAGACTGAATGTAAAATGAATAATTATTAGTTGTACTCACATCATCGTCTAACCATTTGCCTTGTTCTAGGAGACACAATAATTGATGTTGTTTCACAAATATTTCATCAATCTTCACCAGTATATCGTCTTTCGAAGATTCCGCAATTATTATGTGAGCACATAAGTCTAGATCGGTCAATGAATAATCTACATATATAATTCAATATGGATTAGCTTTATATCCTTGGTACTGTAATCAAAATTATACATGAAAAAGAACAAATAGAAATTTAAATTTTTAAAATACCTTGTGGTAGATAGTCATATGTATTACCAGCATTGTTTTGTTTTTGTTCCTTTGGTTGTTCATCATCATCCACCTTTTTTTCTTCTTCTCTTATCTGCTTATCTATCAATTCATAATCTGAAGAGAATTTCTCTCTAGCTGGCGATGCAGTTGTCTTTTCATCTGTTATTTTGTCTTCACTCATCTTTGCTTTCTTTAATGGTCGATCATCTAAATTCTCAAAAGTGCTTGATCCAACATCATGCTCCATTTGTCTGTTTTAAAAATACAAGTGTCAAGGCATATAGTCAGCAACCTGAAAATTTTAAAAACTCTTGTAAATTGTCAGGACAACTACCAGCTACTCATTAGGATATTTCTTTAGGACAAATAATAAGTTACGGATGTTTTTTCTAGGAGCATAACAAATATGACTATTATATTTGCATTCTGAAACTACAAAAACTTTATATTTGCCCTCCGAAACCACCTAGTGCTGTTCAAAGTGCTTTATGCAATTATGTTTTTATCCTATTCATTGGTGTCAAGCATCATAGACATAGATCCCACTTCAAATAGGGATATCAAATCAGCAATGTTCTATCAACTGAATGAAACAGATTAGATTCGATCAAGGTAATGAGTTTTGAGTGGAACACAGGTACACACCTGACCGATGTGTGCACACTGGACGGTGAGGTCGAGTGGCACGTTGAGGAAGATTTTGAAGAGCTTTGCGCTGATGAAGATTGCCTGCAGTTTTTTGAGCGCAGGGCACGTTGAGCACTAACCCTCGTCCAGCTTCTTGCCGGTAACAACAATTGTTGTCAATAGGACTCGGCTCTGCTGGAGGTTGTTGTCGCCAAAACTTTTGGTTTTGTGAAATCAGCCAAGAGAGGGATCTTGAATATATAGATAAGATATAGGAAGTTGGAGTAATTCGTTTTTGTTTCTGGTTCGAGAAAAAAAAAGTAAGAGTCCGTAAAGGACTTCACTTCTCCCGCCTATCTTCCACCAGTTAAGAGTCCGTAAAGGACTTCTCCCGCCAGTAAAGCCTCTCGTCCAATTCTGTTTTGGTTGCCATGCCAAACGAATAAACCTTGGTTGCCGTCCAAACTCAGCCAGACTCGATTCAAATACGTACGAATAGGATTATGGTTGCCGTGGTTGCCGTGCAAGCCTTCCAATCTGTTTGGTTGCCGTGCCATGCCTCCACGTAACCTTGCTGGACTCTGGCAGACAGATTTGAGCGGATGCCTCCACGTAACCTGGTTGGACTTCTTGGCAGACGGCAGACAGATTTGAGCGCCTGGCAGACAGATTTGAGCGGAAACAAAAATAGTGCAGAAATTTTCACGATTAAATATTAGGTATAGATATAGATAAGATTAGAAGTCTTACTTACATCTTACGTGAAAATTTTGCCTATTTATTATTAGGTATAGATATATATATATATTAGGTATAGATATGAGTTTTGTGCATGTGTGCATGCACTACGTGAGATATCTGGCATAGAAGGAGAAGTGGGAAGTTGCGTACATGCAGGATCGGATAATTAACGAAGGGATTAATGCCAAAGGAAAATTGACGCAAGGGCAAGTTCCTCAGGAGATATATGCGAATACGCCGAATGCGCACACACATGATGACCGATAACATGTTCTTTAGGGATTCATTTGGCGTTGCTGCAGAGTCGTGTTGACAACAAAAAAAAATGTCCATTCTGTGAAGTTGTCAAAATGTGTAACTCCGGATGAATCCGGATGAAGGAGTTATGCTACCTGCGATCTTGTATAACTCCCCGTTAAATGGAGCAAGAGGGTTACCGAATAATGGGCAACAAATTGAGACTCCCGAAAATTCGCATGATGACGTCACAATGTTAGATGAATTGGATATTTTGATGTCGGGTTCAATAGAGTTGACACGTACAATAAAGTGGAGAAGCAGAAAAGACTTATTGTCGACGATTTATCTAAACATCCGGATGATCACAAATTCTGAATCTTTAGAGTAAGTCATTCTAAAGTAAATTGTTTTGTTCTAATATAATTATTTCCATTGCCCATTCTAGGATTGCTACAATAAGTAATTTGTCCCTTGTCCTTGTTTTTTTAGCAAAGAGTGGGTCCGAAGTACACGACCATACCCAATTTCTTTAAGTCCTAGAAAAATTATAAATATTTTAGATGAGAATATAGAGATGGACCATGATTGCTTTAATATGGCTATTCGGATGGTTGTGTGGAACCAAGCTATCATGTTGAACAAACAAAACTACCACTTCATGGACCTCAAGTTTGCTGTAAGTTCATATTTATTACTCTTACATTATATAGTTCATCAAATAATTACAATATGTTGAAGAACTACCACTTCATGGACCTCATATTTGTAAAATCATCAGGAAATAACTCGGTTTGGACAAGATATCCGATGTTTTGGCCCAGCAGACCACAAGAAACTGCCAAAAGTACTTGAGCGCTGGCCTGATATGCAGTATGATATTAAAGATTGCAGCAATGTAAGAAATGATATGTGTACTCACTCCTTTAAAAATCTATTAATTTTATTTATCACTTATAGCCTGTGCATTTGTTTTTAGATTCTATTGCCATATTATCAAGACGGACTGTACACTTTATACATAATGGACATGGAAAACAAAATTGTCCACATTATGGATCCACTTCCAGATATTGTATGTTCTAGGGGTTATGATCAAAGCATGGCATATATACCTACATTCCACACTATTGCTAAAAGGTTCGATCTCGCAATGGGAAAGATAAATTCTAAGTGGAATGACAATATTTATCATTGGAAGCGAAAATACCCTACATGTGTAACAAAGGTTCCAAATAATAAATACCAGTAATCTCTTATAATATGTTTCATCTTTTTTATCACAAAATAGTTTTTTGATTTGTGTACAACAAATAAACAAATGCTCTTCTTCAGAAATTTGGGAGACTTTCTTGTATACAATTTCATGAAGTTCTGGGACGGCGTAAGATTGCCACCAATCAACAATGTAAGCATATATATATATATATATATATATATATATATATATATATATATATATATATATATATATATATATATATATATATATATTCTCTACCTATATTCCACACACTACACAGTAGGAAATTAATAACTTAACCTATTATTATCTATCATGCACAGCTATCAATTTCACTGAGGATGGAATTCTTGGCCGACATTTTGACGAGTCCTGCAAATGAATGTTTCGATAACCTCCCGGAAGATCTCCAATATATGATTAAGGAGTTAGGCAGAATGTAAAATACAATAAATAACATTACTATGAATTCTTATTTGCAAAATTATTCTTGAATTGTATAGAATGCTTAAATACAATTGTGTAAAAGTTAAACTGTGTCAAAAAATTCGTTGTTTTCATAAGCATCCCTAAGATAAAGCCGTAGCGTTAGCACGGGCATTGTACTAGTGTAATCTTAGTTGAGTAGGAGTCTTACTTGCATCTTACGCGGAAATTTTGCCTCTTTATTATTATTATTATTATTATTATATATATATATATATATATATATATATATATATATATATATGGTATAGATATGAGTTTTGTGCATGTGTGCATGCACTACGTGAGATATCTGGCATAGGAGAAGTGGGAAGTTGCGTACATGCAGGATCGGATAATTAACGAAGGGATTAATGCCAAAGGAAAATTGACGCAAGGGCAAGTTCCTCAGGAGATATATGCGAATACGCCGAATGCGCACACACATGATGACCGATAACATGTTCTTTAGGGATTCATTTGGCGTTGCTGTAGAGTCGTGTTGACAACAAAAAAAAATGTCCATTTTGTGAAGTTGTCAAAATGTGTAACGGACTTTACCATTGCGTTCCTCTCATCGAGATGGTCAAAAAATATATATCCAGATGAAGGAGTTATGCCCCTGGAAAGATGCTCCGCTGTCAGGACTCCTGACCCGAGTCGGGACTTCCGACGGCCGGGACTGCTGACCCGAGTCGGGACTTCTGATGACCGGGACTGCTGACCCGAGTTGGGACTTCTGACCCATATCGGGACTTCCGATGGTCGGGACTGCTGACCCGAATCGGTACTTCCGACCCATGTCGGGACTTCCGACATATGTTGGGACTTCCGATGGTCGGGACTGCTAACCCGAGTCGGGACTTCCGGCAGACCTAATAAAAAGGGTTGTTCGGATCTGACCTTCTGGATTCCGATCCGAACTGTTTTAAACTCGTGGAAAACTTCGAAAATAAGGCTTGGAGATGTTTCCTACTAGGATAAGACCACCCCCTCTATATATATGAGAGGATCATGGCCGATTGAGTTCCTATCTATCCAATCAATAAAACAACAACCAAAACTCATATCTTACCCTAGTTTTCTCCTCTCAACCCTCTACCCTGTTATTCGGCAAGCCTCTCCACGAGATTTGTCGGCATCCTAGGCAGCCTTGCTGGTCCTAGGAGATTCTCCACGTGCTTCTCCCCGACGGATCCTTCCGGGAGTAGTTCGGGAGTCGTTTCGGGCAAGAACGAGCTCTACATCGGCCCAATCGATCCCTCGATCGGTTACGCTGGTTACGCTTCGTCTCTTGTACGAGCGTCCAAGGCCCTCGCTGGTGTGTTGGCTTGGAGCAATCTTCAACGTCAACATACTTTTTGGTGACTCTGCTGGGGAAACTAAGGCGAAAGTTGAAGTTTCCATCAACCGGTGACATGGGATCAGATGGTGATGCTGCGAAGAGCTCGAGCGAAGTTCATAGCGACAACATTATCAAGCCCAAGTCTGTGGAGGAGCTCTCCAAAGAATTGCAAGCGCAGTTGCAAGCCAAGATTGCCGATCTCATGAATGCCTTCTTGGGGGGATGTTCCAAAGATTGGCATAATCATGTTACGCAATTCAAGGAGCCAAGCGTTGCTGATTTCATGGCTTTCACTTCATCGGCACATGAGGTAAATCCTAGTGATTCCCCTAAGTTCGATGATGGTCCAATTTCACAAGCTGAAGTTGCTAAGTTGGTTTTAGATCAACAAGTTTCACTAACACAAAAATTGCAAGAATCACGTGAAGCACTTGAGGCTAGAATAAATAAATTAGAAAGTAAAACAACCGATTCAGATCAATCGGGTGTCTTGCCACCACCTGAATTTGGTATGCCCTAAGGTTTCTTTAAGAATCAATCTTCTGTTAGTGAGTCTAGTAAATTAAAATCGGTTTCTTCGGCTTCTTTAGCTGATAAAACCGGTCATGTTGGAACAAGTGCAACAGGGTGGTGTTCAACAATTGGCTCAAACATTACGAACCGATTATAGAACATCGAGAGTTTTGGATGGAAATAATATTTTGCCAAACCCACCGAAGCCTCCTAGCAGGAATCCTATGCAAGAGAATATTCAGAATTCTCCTTCTACCGATTTTAACGATGTGTTAAATCGGTTTAAGGATGATTTTACCAAGTCTCTTGAGGAAAGTCTAGGTATTCACCTTAAAACTGCTAGAAACATGTACACCAAGCCGTACCCTTCAGCAATTGATTATATGCGAAATCCTGATGGCTGGAAGGTACCGAATTTTCAGAAGTTCAATGGTAGTGGTAATAAAACAACAATGGAACATGTTAGTATGTATCTTGCTCAATTAGGAGAAGCTAGTGCTCTTGATTACATGAAAATTCGTAATTTTTCTTTATCTTTAACTGGCACTGCTTTTGCTTGGTTTACTTCTTTACCACCATTGTGCATTAATTCTTGGGCTGAATTAGAAGAGAAATTTCATAGTCATTTTTACACTGGAACCCAAGAAACTAGATTGTCACATCTTACTTCTGTTAAGCAAATGCGTGATGAAACTGTTGTAGAATTCTTTAACAGAGTTAAAGAAATAAAAAACAAGTGCTTTCATTTGAGTATTTCAAAAAGAGATCTTGTTGACATATGCTTTAATGGTTTACATTCTATAATTAGAGAAAAGTTAGAGAATGTGCAATTTACTAGTTTCAATCACCTTATCGAGAGGGCCGTTTTTTGGGAATCACGCCTTAAAGAGTCTTGTGATACATATAAGACACATCGTTCGAACACACATGCTTTTAGTACTTATTCGGATGGTTCGGATGATGAAAATCAAGAATGCATGGCCGCTGAAATTAGATGGCCAACAGAGAATAAAATGGTTACATGTCCATCTCTCAAGCCGATTCATAAGAATCGGGGTGAAGAGATGAAGTTTACTTTTGATTTCTCTAAATGCGACCGAATCTTTGATGAATTGTTAAAATTCGGTTACATTAGAATCAATTACACATTGCCTTCGATTGATGAGTTAAAGAAAAGAACTTATTGCAAATATCATAATTCTTTTTCTCATGCCACTAATGATTGTAATGTTTTCCGTCGGCAAGTCCAATCGGCTCTTAATGAGGGACGATTGAGTCTTTCTATATGCAAGTTGATAAGGTCCCTTTTCCAATGCATGCAATTGAAGCAGGACCACCCTCTGTTTTGATTCGTCCCGAGCAAGCTGATACAATTCAAGGCAAGAATGCGCTTATCGGCGAACCACGTGTAGCACCGAATATCGAAACGAATTGGGGGCGCAAGGTGGTGCTAGAGAAGGATGATGAAGGCAAGAACAAATTAAAGATCACCGCTGGATCAATACAGTATTTGAGAAGGCAGCAGTGGTATGAAATGGTGGCAGCACAACAGAGGCCGGCTAGGCCGACTGGAGCAGTCGGCCAGGCCGACTCCACTCAACACCAGGGCCAGTCAGTTAAGCCAACTCAGGGTGTTGGCTTGGTCGACTGAACCTCCCTCTCAGCCAAGTCGGCTGAGCCGACTGCCCCAGTCGGTTTAGCCGACTCCCCTGGTTCCAGCAGCCTTGGCTCCTCCGGCGTTCAAGTTTTGCGCACATTTGTTCCACACAGGCCGGAGATTGATACCTGGAAGACTAATGAGAAGAAGAACCAAGGGAAATTCATGCCGAAGCCGCCATGCACCTTTGATAGGCTTATGGCCAAATACAAGCAAGAAAAGGCCGATTCCCAGAATCGACCGTTAAAAAAAGAGAATCCACACTGCCCAAGCGAGAAGATAAGAAGAATAAGCAATTGGCAATGATGCAACCAGTAGCTCCAATTCAAAAGGTTGCACCTCGTGTATCTTGTTGGGCCCCCCCGATTCCACCTCCAGTCACACCACAATGGGATCCTTATGGAGTTTGGGTGCCGTATCCTTCGCCTGCACCTATGCAAGGCCAACAAAGAAAGAAAGATCCTGCTGGTCTAGTTCAAAAACCTTTCATTTTTAGCCAATTGAACAATGGTCAATCGAGCTCTAGCAGTGTGAATCAAGGTCAGATGATTACATTCAAGACTCCGGCTTCACAAGGTTCAGAAAGGGCACCAATGCGACAGGTTTATGTGCCTAAGAAGGTTGAGGCTCCTGTTATTCCTCTGCAAAGAGTTAGGCCTCAATCAGTCATCACAATCGGCTCTATGGAAGCTCCTGTCATTAATCATGATGGGCCGATTATAATTGAAGAAAATCCAGCGCAAAAGCAAGGTGACATCCCTAAAAAAGTTGCTGGAGATAAGAAGGAGCGCACCAAAATTGATTCTAAGTATCTACAACCTAAGTGGTGCCCACTGGGGTTGAATAAAACTCAACGGCGCAAGTTACAACGTGCTCAGCATAGGCAACAGGAGCGAGAGAAGCTCGCCAAGATGGAGGGTGAAGTGGTGAACTCCGAACAAGTAAGAACCCTTTAGAAGATCGACATGCCGCCGCTGCTGCTACCAACCCGACTAAGCCAGCCCCAGGGCCGGCTAAGCCGGCACACCCTATTGCAGATACGGCTGAGCCGGCCTCAGGGGCAGCTAAGCTGGCCCCATCTACCGCTGCTGCTCTGGAAGCTCTAGAATCATCTAAGCCAACTTCAGAGTCGGCTGAGCCGACTCCCATTGTCCCGATGGCCTATGAGGTGTTCTCCGTTGACTTTGCTCGTACTGTTGCTGCTATGGTTGGCATGGAGATTCCTGAGGTCCCGAAAGAAGAGATGGTTGACTTTGAACCTACCCCAGAGAGGGAAGTCAATGTGGTTATCTTGTCCGCCGATTATTATATCGTCGAGGATGATTTAGCCGCTGCGGTTTTCAACTTCCCCATAGAAGATGCTACATTCAAGAAGCCTGGAGATCCTGTTAACCATCTCAAGCCTTTGCATATCAAGGGCCATATCAATGGTGCTCCAGTTCATGGCATGTTGGTGGATAGCGGGGCAATTGTGAATGTGATGCCATATCCGCTTTACAAGAAGCTTGGTGGCACTGATGATGAACTGATCAAGACCAATATGATCATCACCGGTGTAGGAGGAGTCACTCCCATCCCAGCCAGCGGAATTGCTAACATGGAACTCACTGTTGGAAGCAAGACCCTGGCTACTGTGTTCTTCGTGGCAGATGTGCAAGGTAGCTACAACTTAATACTTGGGCGTGATTGGATCCATGCCAATTGTTGTGTGCCATCTAGCTTGCACCAGTTTTAAATTCAATGGGTGGGAGATGCTGTGGAGATTGTGCATTCAGATTCATCGGCTGATGTTGCTACAGCCGATGCTCCCACGCTCGGGGGGCATGATGCTTTTGGTTGCTTGTCTGGTAAAGATCTTTCTGGCTATGAATTTATTAGTGCTACTAGGAAAGGGTTTGTTCCTGTATCATTGAAACCGATTGATAATCGGTTCAATATCATCATGTAATCTTTTATTAATGGATTCTAATAAAGAATGGTTAAAACATCGTGTTGAACAGTATCGGGCTAATAAGACCGATGCATGTGAAGCTATTGATGATTTTGATGAGCTCGATAAGTTGGGCCAAAGATTTACGTCGGTCGACCCTTTGGAGCAGGTTGATATTGGGGATGGCTTTGTGCCCCGACCGACATTTATAAATCAAAACTTGGAAGCCGATTACAAATTTGAGCTAATCGTGCTTCTTAAGGAATATGTTGATTGTTTTGCATGGAATTATACAGAGATGCCTGGGCTGAGCCAAGAAATTGTCGAGCATCGACTCCCCATCAAGGATGGATTCAAGCCATATAAGCAACACCCCCGCCGATTTAATTCTACAATTTATGATCGGGTTAAAGAAGAGATTAATCGGCTCCTGCAAGCGGGGTTCATTCAGCCATGCAGGTATGCAGAGTGGGTCTCTAATATTGTGCCTGTTGAGAAGAAAGATTTTGGGAAGATCAGAGTTTGCATTGATTTTAGAGATCTAAATAGAGCTACTCTGAAAGCTGAATATCCTATGTCTATAGCCGATATGCTTATCAATGATGCTTCAGGACACCGGGTTATTAGCTTTCTTGATGGTAATGCCGGTTATAATCATATTTTCATGGCCGAGGAAGATATGTCGAAGACGACCTTTATATGTCCTGGGTTTGTTGGTCTCTTTGAGTGGGTTGTGATGACATTTGGGCTAAAGAATGCAGGTGCTACTTATCAAAGAGCTATGAATTTGATTTTTCATGATCTAATTGGGGTGATTATAGAGGTTTATATTGATGATATTATGATTAAATCGGCTGCCCATAAATCTCATTTGGCCGATTTGCGTCTTGCTTTTGAGAGGATGCGCCGTTATGGATTGAAGATGAACCCACTCAAATGTGCTTTTGGAGTATCAGCTGGAAAGTTTTTAGACTTCATAATTCATGATAAAGGCATAGAGATTGATCCCAAGAGGATAGAAAAGATCAAGGGAGTTCAGGCACCTACATGAAAGAAAGACTTGCAAAAGTTCTTGGGAAAAGTGAACTACTTGAGGAGATTCATTGCTAACTTGTCCGAGAAGATTATTCCTTTTACCCCCATATTGAAACTGAAGGATGAATCTGAATTCACTTGGGGGCAGAACAACAAGAGGCATTTGAGAAGATAAAGGAATATTTGTCAAAACCACCGATTCTTCGTGCACCAAGGAGAGGAGTTCCTTTTAAATTATATATTGCCGCCAAAGAGAAGATTATCGGGGCTGTTTTGACTCAAGAAGACTGGTAAAGAATATGTAATCGCTTATCTTGGTCGCCGTCTTCTTGATCCCGAGACAAGGTATGCCATAGAGAAAAATTGTGCTTATCACTGTACTTTGCTTGTTCCAAGATGAGACATTATCTTTTGTCTAGTACATGTGTTGTTGCTTGCCAGGCCGATGTGATAAAACACATGTTATATCGGCCAATTCTTCGTGGAAGGATAGGCAAATGGGCATGCACACTAATTGAATATGACTTGACCTATGAGCCATTGAGAGCTTTAAAAGGACAAGTCCTTGCTAATTTTATTGTTGAGCATGATATTGAATTGGATAATGAAATCAATTACCTTACTTTTACTCCCTGGAAATTGTATTTTGATGGATCGGCTTGCAAAGATGGCCAAGGTGCTGGTATTGTGCTTATTTCCCCTAGTGGTGCTGAATTTGAGATGTCAAGTCGGTTAGATTTCTATTGCACTAATAATCAAACCGAATATCAAGCTCTATTATTCGGATTGATTATGTTGCGCTCTATGGGAGTAAAGCATGTTGAAGCCTATGGTGATTCCTTACTAGTGGTGCAGCAAGTTGCTAGAGAATTTCAATGCTTGGAAGGATCACTACGAGCTTGTCTTGATACTTGCCTTGGCATCATTGGTTCATTTGCCGAATTTCAAATTCGGCATGTTCCGAGGCATGAAAATCAAAAGGCCAACATGTTAGCTCAGCAAGTATCTGGCTATGACGTTGGTGGACGTAATTTTCATATTCAAGAACAGCAGATACATGAAGATTTATATTTTTGTCGTGTAAGTGCGGAAGAATCGGCTAAGCCGACTACCCTAGTCGGTCTAGCTGACCCTGATTCTCTGGCAAGCCAGTCAGCTTGGCCAACTTTACCAGTCGGCCTAGCTGACTCCCCTATTGCCAGCCTGACCAATGTGTATGATGAACTCTAAAATCGGCCTAGCAAAACTTCTAGTGTTGGGGCCGATTTACATGATTGGAGGACTCCCTTATTGGCATATCTACGAGATCCAAGTGCCAAAGTTTATAAAAGTGTTTGACGAAGTGCTTTCAAGTATGTGTTGTACAATGATGAGCTTTACCGAAGAACCACTGAAGACTTGCTGCTGAAGTGTTTGGGAACTGATTAAGCAAGAATAGCTATGGGAGAAGTCCATGAAGGTATTTTTGGTACGCATCAATCGGCCCCGAAGATGAAATGGTTATTGCGTAGAGCTGGTTTCTATTGGCCTACTATGATAACCGATTGCTTTCATTACTACAAAGGATGTGAAGAGTGTCAAAGGTTTAGAAATATTCAGTTAGTGCCTGCTGCTATGCTTCATCCTATAATCAAACCGTGACCTTTTCTCGGTTGGGGGCTAGACTTCATTGGCCAAATTCATCCCCCATCTTCCAAGGGACATCGTTTTGTGTTGGTTGCTACAGATTATTTCACTAAGTGGACCGAAGCTGTTCCTTTGAAGAATATGACACATAAGGAGGTTATTGAATTTATCACTGAGCATATCATTCATAGGTTCGGCATACCCCAAACATTAACTACAGATCAAGGGACATCATTTATGTCTAAGGAAGTGAGGGACTTTGCAGAATTATATAAGATCAAGTTGCTCAAATCATCTCCATATTATGCTCAAGCTAATGCCCAAGCTGAGTCTAGTAATAAGACGTTGATTAAGCTTATCAAGAAGAAAATTGAGGAGAATCCAAGAAGGTGGCATAAAGTATTGTCTGAAGCTCTATGGGCACATCACATTTCAAGGCATGGTGCTACAAAAGTTACTCCTTTTGAGCTAGTATATGATCAAGAGGCCGTGTTGCCTTTTGAGATAAATTTGGATGCATACAGGCTTGCTAAACAAAATGATCTATCAGCCGTTGTGTATCATGATTTGATGATGGATAACATCGATGAGGTAACTGATGTAAGATTAAAAGCTCTCGAGGAGATAGAGAAAGATAAAGCTCGAGTTGCCAGGGCATACAACAAAAAAGTCAAGAGCAAATCTTTCCAAGAAGGAGAATTAGTGTGAAAAACCATACTACCTATTGGATCGAAGAGCAATCAGTTTGGCAAGTGGTCACCAAATTGGGATGGTCCTTATAAAGTGATCAAAGTCATGAGCGGTAATTCTTATTTGTTAGAGACATTGAAAGGTGAATGTCTCAAAGTAGCATTCAACGGAAGATACTTAAAAAAATATTTTCAAAGTGTTTGGCAAGAAGCCTAAGTGCTCTCTAAACAATGGCCGATACATGTATCACCCTTAGAACAAAAAAAATGGCTGATGTATACATCGCCCTTAGTCACCATACAGCTGATGAGATGGGTACGATTGCTGTTTGGTTTAATTATGCTTGTTTGATCAAGTGTTTTTAAGTTTATACATCATAAACCTAAAAACAGGGGGCATATGTTGACAACCAAAAATGTTCATTTTGTGAAGTTGTCAAAATGTTTAACGGACTTTACCATTGTGTTCACATAGTTAATCCCAAAGTTTTTTTTTGAGGGGTAGTTAATCCCGAAGTTGATGTAGTGGACAATCTGATCTATATATTTGTTGGTGATAAGTTTTTATTTAAAGTGAGCCAGCGTTGTCGTCACGTGCGTGCAAGTGCTCGTTTCCAAAAATGTCTACAGTTAGTGCTAGTCGCTACCAGTATGGTGACTCGGATGGGGAACATTTTTCGCGCGAAAGTCGCGCGCTTCGCGGCTGGTGGGATTTGAATTCATGACCTCCCCTCGTGTGATACTTCTTTAACCACTGTGCTGTTGGCGGTCGTTAACTCAAATGTTTTACCCACCAAAATATAGTAAAATGATAATAAATAAAATATACCTAAGTAAGATAGATATCTATATGACAAGTTCCATGAGTTTTGGTGCTCTCGAATTATTTTGTAGGACATGTCAAAAATGCATATTAAATTAGGTTATATGGGGCATTTCTAATATTGGCGGAAACAGACGTGAAAAGATATTTGTCGGTACCAATACTATAGGGGTACCCACATTCAATGATAATGAAAACTAAAACAACCTAGCCACGACAAAACACCGCCCACTTCAAAATGCACGACAGGTCCGCCCCGTACGAGACCGGCTCGACGGGATGCCTCGACCGCATCCCACCTCCGACTCGTACGAGGCCCCCTCGACGGGATGCCTCGACCGCGTCCCATCTCCGACTCGTACGAGGCCCCCTCGACGGGATGCCTCGACCGCGTCCCGCACGACAAGGCACCTCGACTGAACTCCGACTCGCGTGAGCCCGGGTCGGGGCGCTCGACCCCCTCTCTTTACCTACCTCCGGACAAAAGCCTTAGCATTTAATGCAATTACCTACTACCACCTACCGGCATGGCTGCGCGCGTGGTCGACGTGGGAACAATACCAGTGTCAGTCCTCACTGTTTCACCACCCATCCCGTGATGGGAGGTGAAAAACGTCACTGTATCCACCTTACCGCACACTGTACGTCACTAGTTACCCTCGAGGGAGGATACGACAGAATCCGTACACCACGATCCCAGGGATTCAGACTTATCCGATAAGCCTCGATCAAGCCTCGACCCGGCCTCGACCCAGCCTCGACGCCTAACACAGCGCAACAGGGAAGGAAGGACGGTATGGCGCAGCGCTCCGGGTCATTTCAGCTTCTCATCCTCTGTAGCACCATGGAGTCCAGGGATGGCCTCCCATTTCTAAGGCACGTCGCTGCAGTCGCCTCAACAGTGATCGACAAAACATCATCTCAAGGCTCCCCATCGTCTTGACTTCCACTCGCCCTATAAAAGGGCAGGTCAGGGCTCTACAACAAGGACAACGGACAAGGAGTCAAGCCCCAGATAGCGATCAACATCTCAAGCAATCATCCTATATTTCGTTTTCCTCTTTTGAGACCTGGGCTCATCGCCCTCTCTCGCAAGCTTGTAACCCCTACGCAAGCACCTCGGTGCAAGGAAATACAACATCTCCTCTCCCCCGCTGGACGTAGGGCCTTCTTTTGCCCGAACCAGGATAAATCCCCGTGTGTTCTCCTTGCATCACCATCCAGGAAAGGGACACGCAGCATTTACTCGTTGGTCTAGGACCCCCTCGGGTCCGAACACCGACAGTTGGCGCGCCAGGTAGGGGATCGCTGCGTGCCAACGTCGCTTTCCCGCCTTTTTCCTGGATGGCCGACCCCGAACGCCCTATCCCATTGGCTACGGTGATCTGGTTCGGAAGTTTGGAGTTCATGTCGCTCGGCTATGGCTACGATATGGTCCTACTCCCGCCAAGACACCCTACCGACGAGGATTACGAGCTCTCCTAGCCTGGGGGAGCAATCCGCCGGTACCGTCGCTCCAGGCAGGCGCGAGCCGCCCGACGGCGGCGAGCCCGGCGCAACCATCGTCTCCACCTCGCGGAGGGTAATGGGGTTCCCCGATTCGACACTTCCCAGCCAGACGCCGGCCCAGATTTTCTCGTGGAAGGTCTGGGTAGGATGAGCCTGGCCGAGGACAGCATGCCAACGGAGAACCCCGCCGCTCCTCCGCCCGGTGCGACGCCGCTGCCCCGTGCATCTCTTCCGGCATGGGCAGCAACATCGCCTTCGCCGTTTCCGTTTGGGCTAGTTTCGGCTGCCCAGGTGTACGCTTCTTCCGTGAGCACTTGCATGAGTGCTTATGAGCAACTCCCTGGGCACCATCTACGCTCCACCCTGGACCTCGTCGCGTCCACGCCGGCTTCTGATTATCTGGACTATACTGAGGCGCCAGAAATAGAACCCCGTGTGATCACTTCCCCACGCTGCAACCCCGGTAGCGACTCGCAACGACCATGCATTCCCCCGTCATACTATTATTTCGGCGCCCCTGACTCCGACTCGGCTGATGACACCTACGATCCGACCCGCGAGTGCTTCAACGTAGATGTTGAAAGCGCGTCGGATTTGCAGGAAGAAGAGCCGGTCGGAGGAAGGCACACGGCCCCTCACGTCGGGCTCCCTGCCGAGCAAGGCGAGGCTCAACTCCTTGCGGATCAAGGGGTGCAGCTCGACCAAATTCGCGAGTTGCAGGAGAGGCTCGACGAGGAACGAGAAAACCTTCGTCTACTCCAACAAACTCTCGAGCATGAGCGTGCGGAACGCGCACTTGGCGGGAGAGCTCGCGGAAGAGCTCGCGACGTCAACCGTCGCATCGACGAGGACCGGGTAACCGACCCCCCGGTTTTCGCTCGAGCCAGCCAGAACGTCGTCGCCACCGCCATGCTCCTCTGCAACATGCCCGAGCCGTCGAACCCCGAAGCGCGCCGGGCTCGAGATGAGATCCGAGAACTCCTCGAGACCGCTGCCCTGCAGCAGGCCGAGAGCTCTGCCTCGAGGCGACGCGAGCCTGCCTCAGAGCGGCTCGCGGAGCCCTCTCGGCAGGAGAGAGAAGCCTCGGTTCATCCCGAACCTGCCCGACGGATCCGGATGGCTCCCGCCCCTGAGCCCGTCGCTCACGACCACGGACCTCGAGACACCCGTGGCAACATCGTCGAGCGCCGCACGCGCAAGCACGGTGACGGCGTGGCTCGGGGTTACCACGTGCACAGGGGCGGGCGTTATGACAGCTCGGAAGATCGTAGCCCTTCACCCGAGCCTCCGGGCCCTCGGGTCTTCAGTAAGGCTATCCGTGAGACGATACTCCCGGCACGGTTCCGCCCTCCCACGACTCTTGCCAAGTACAACGGCGAGACCAAACCCGAACTTTGGCTCGCCGACTTCCGCTTGGCATGTCAGCTGGGCGGGGCCACCGACGACCGAGTCATCATCCGACAACTCCCCCTGTTCCTCTCCGACACCGCTCGAGCCTGGCTCGAGGATCTGCCGCCCCAACAGATCCACGACTGGGGTGATCTCGTAAGGGTGTTCGAGGGAAACTTCAAGGGAACTTACATGCGCCCCGGCAACTCGTGGGACCTCCGGAGTTGCAAGCAGAAGCCAGGTGAATCCCTCCGGGATTACATCCGGCGTTTCTCCAGGCAACGCACCGAGCTCCCCAACGTCACCGACTCTGACGTGATCATGGCTTTCCTCTCGGGCACCACTTGCAAGGAGTTGGTCCGAGAGTTAGGCCGTCACACCCCCCTCACTGCCAACGGGTTGATGGACATCGTCACCAACTTCGCCGCCGGCGAGGAGGCAGTTGGTGCCATCTTTGGCGGCGAGCAGGACACGGGGAAGCAGAAGACCGACGATCCCGCGAGCTCCACCCGAGGCTCCAGGAGGAACAACCGCAAGAAGAAGAAAGGACAGTAGGGCAAGCTCGAGGCCCCGGCCGACGAGCTTGTCGCCGCTACCGAACGCAAGAAGCCTCGAGGCCCCCCCGGCGGGGGCATCTTCGACAAAATGCTTAAAGAGCCATGCCCTTACCACAAGGGACCCATTAACCATAACCTCGAAGATTGTCATATGCTCCGCAGGTACTTCGAGGGCGCAGGCAGCAAGAACACCGACAAGAAGGAAGACCCAAAGGGTGATGACAAGGAGGAGGGGTTCCCCAAGATCCACGACTGCTTCATGATCTACGGAGGACCCTCGACCCGCCTCTCAGTGCGCCAGCGCAAGCGAGAGCGGCGAGAAGTTTTCTCCGTACAAACGGCAGTCCCTCGTTTCGTTGATTGGTCTGCGGTGGCCATCACTTTCGACCGTGATGATCACCCGGACTACATCCCCAATTCGGGAGTCTACCCCCTTGTTGTTGATCCCATCATCGCCAACACACGCCTCACCAAGGTACTCATGGACGGCGGAAGCAGCCTCAACATCATCTACTCCCAGACCCTCGACCTCCTGGGGATCGAGAGAGCACGCCTACAGCCTAGCGTCGGGGGCTTCCACGGAGTTGTGCCAGGGAAGCGGGCGGAACCCCTCGGACGGGTCGATCTGCCCGTTTGTTTTGGCACACCGGCCAACTTCAGGAAGGAGACCCTCACCTTCGAAGTGGTCGGGTTCCGTGGGACATACCACGCCATCCTCGGGCAACCGTGCTACGCCAAGTTCATGGCTGTGCCGAACTACACCTACCTCAAGCTCAAGATGCCCGACCCAAATGGCGTCATCACTATGGGACCCTCGTATGAACATGCCTACGAGTGCGACGTCGAGTGCGTCGAACACGGCGAGGCGGTTTTGGAGTCGGCGACTTTGGCCGCAGACCTCGACGGTCTCGCTAACGAGATTCCCGACCCAAAACGCCACGACGGCAGCTTCGAGCCCGCGGAGGACGTCAAACTCGTGCCCCTCGACCCCGCTGATCCCAACGGGAAGGCGCTGAACGTCAGCGCCACCCTCGACCCGAAATAGGAAGCCGTGCTCGTCGACTTTCTCCGCGCAAATGTCGACATTTTCGCGTGGAGTCCCTCGGATATGCCGGGCATACCCAGGGAAGTCGCCGAGCACGCCTTGGAGATCCGGGCCGGGTCCAAACCGGTGAAGCAACGCCTGCGCCGCTTCGACGAGGAGAAGCGCAGGGTCATCGGCGAAGAGATCCACAAGCTACTGGAGGCCGGGTTCATCAAGGAGGTTCACCATCCCGAGTGGCTAGCTAATCCTGTATTAGTTAAGAAAAAGAGTGGGAAATGGAGGATGTGTGTAGACTATACTAGTTTAAATAAAGCATGTCCAAAGGTTCCCTTTCCTTTGCCGCGCATTGATCAAATCGTTGATTCAACTGCGGGATGTGAAACTCTTTCGTTCTTAGACGCTTACTCCGGTTACCATCAAATAAAAATGAAGGAGTCCGATCAGCTCGCGACTTCATTCATCACCCCGTTCGGCATGTATTGCTACGTTACGATGCCCTTTGGTCTCCGGAACGCAGGGGCAACGTACCAGCGATGCATGTAGCACGTTTTCGGAGAACACATCGGACCAACCGTCGAGGCATACGTCGATGACATCGTAGTCAAGACCAAACGAGCCGATAATCTAGTAAACGACCTCGACGTTGCCTTCAAATGCCTTCGAGCAAAAAATATCAAGCTCAATCCAGAAAAATGCGTTTTTGGCGTCCCCCGAGGAATGCTTTTGGGGTTCATCGTATCTAAGCGGGGCATCGAGGCCAATCCAGAAAAAATCTCTGCGATAACCAAGATGGCCCCCATCCGAGATCTGAAAGGCGTGCAGAGGGTCACGGGCTGCTTGGCGGCGCTCAGCCGTTTCATTTCGCGCCTCGGCGAAAAAGCGCTCCCTCTGTACCGCCTCTTGAAGAAATCGGAGCATTTTTCCTGGACCCTCGAGGCCGAGGAAGCCCTCACAAAACTCAAGGTCACGCTCTCTAACTCGCCAATTCTCGTCCCTCCGACCCCAGGAGAACCGCTCCTACTTTACGCCGCGGCAACGTCACAAGTAGTAAGCACGGTCCTGGTCGTCGAACGGGCCGAGGAAGCTCACACCTTGCTCGTCCAGAGGCCGGTCTATTTCATTAGCGAAGTGCTCTCAGAAACCAAGGTCCGGTACCCTCAAATACAGAAACTGCTTTATGCGGTCATCTTGACACGGCGCAAGCTCCGACACTACTTTGAGGGCCACCCAGTTACTGTGGTTTCTTCTTTCCCCCTGGGAGAGATAGCCCAGAACCGGGAAGCCACGGGTAGGATTGCCAAGTGGGCGGTCGAGCTCATGGGCGAGACCTTATCTTATGCGCCGCGCAAAGCTATAAAGTCACAGGTATTGGCAGATTTCCTGGCTGAATGGACCGACACCCAGCTCCCTCCCGCACAGCTCCAGGCCGAGCTCTGGACCATGTACTTCGATGGGTCGTTGATGAAAACAGGAGCAGGCGCGGGCTTGCTCTTCATCTCACCCCTCGGGGCTCACATGCGCTACGTCATCCGTTTCCATTTCCCTGCATCCAACAACGTCGCCGAATACGAGGCACTCGTCACGGGGCTAAGAATTGCCATCGAGCTCGGGGTCCGGCACCTTGACGTTCGAGGCGACTCCCAGCTGGTGATCGATCAGGTCATGAAGAGCTCGAGCTGCCGCGACCCCAAGATGGAATCCTACTGCCGAGAGGTACGACGCCTCGAGGACAAGTTTCACGGCCTCGAGCTCAACCACATAGCACGCAAGTATAATGAGGCCGCCGATGAACTCGCAAAAATCGCGTCAAGCCGAACTACGGTCCCACCTGACGTTTTCGTAAAAGATCTCCAACGGCCATCCGTCGACCTCGGGCCAGATGGAGGGGTCGACGGGACGTCACTCGACCCCCCACCTGAGGCAGAAGCCCCCTCGACCGGGGCCGAAGCCATGCAGGTGGAAAGATCGACCCCACCATCTGACCTCGAGCCTGACTGGCGCGCGCCGTACCTCGACTATCTTATCCAAGGGGACCGCCCCTCGAGCAAGACCGAGGCTCGACGGATCGCTCGCCGGGCCAAAACCTTTGTGATCATTGGCGACAGTAGGCTCCAACGTTGCATCACAAACAAGGAAGGCAGGGACCTGCTCAATGACCTGCACTCGGGGGCTTGCGGTCACCACGCTGCGCCTCGAACCCTCGTCGGGAACGCCTTTCGACAAGGGTTCTATTGGCCGACCGCGGTCTCCGACGCTGTCAAGCTAGTACGCTCCTGTAAAGGTTATCAGTACTATGCGAGGCAGACTCATCTCCCGGCACATGCTCTACAAACCATTCCCATCACATGGCCGTTTGCCGTTTGGGGGCTCGACCTTGTCGGACCGCTGAAAAGAACGACTGGTGGCTTCACCCACTTGCTTGTCGCAATCGACAAGTTCTCCAAGTGGATCGAGGCTCGCCCCATCACCAGTATTAGGTCCGAACAAGCTGTGCTTTTCTTCACCGACATTGTCCATCGTTTTGGAGTTCCAAACTGTATTATCACTGACAACGGCACCCAGTTCACTGGTAAAAAGTTTCTGGATTTCTGCGACCACCATCACATTCGCGTGCTCTGGTCGGCCGTGGCTCATCCAAAAACAAACGGCCAGGTAGAACGTGCCAATGGCATGCTCCTACAGGGCCTGAAACCTAGAATCTTTGACAAGCTAAACAAACATGGCAAAAGATGGGCTGCCGAGCTACCCTCAGTCCTATGGAGCCTAAGAACGACGCCGAGTCGAGCCACGGGGTTCACTCCGTTCTTCTTAGTCTACGGGTCCGAGGCCATGCTCCCGACTGATATAGAGTACGGATCCCCAAGGCTGAAGGCCTACAATGAAAGAAATAACGACGCCACAAGACAAGACGCCCTCGATCAGCTCGAGGAAGCCCGAGATGTGGCTCTGTTGCATTCTGCCAGATACCAGCAGGGTCTCCGGCGATACCACGACAGACACGTCCGCCGACGTGACCTCAACGTCGGCGACCTGGTGCTACGACGGAACCAGAACACTAAGGGACGCCACAAGCTCACACCGCCATGGGAAGGACCATACATCATCGCAGAAGTACTGAAGCCGGGCACCTACAAGCTATCCAACGAGAAGGGCGAAATCTTCACCAATGCTTGGAACATTGAACAGCTACGTCGCTTTTTTCCTTAGAAAAGCCTCGTGGCTCTGTATTTTCTTTTTTCGTCAATAAAGAATACAGCAGTGTTAAAATTTTCGTCTCACGATGAGGAAGGATCGACTCTGTACTACCAGAACCGACCCTCCCTCGGGGGCTACACAGAGGGGAACCCCTCAGTCCCCGAAAAAATTTACACTCTTTTTTTTACCGCTCCTTAGATCAACGGTGCTGTAAAAACACCCTAAGGTTCAAAAGGACCCTCGGGCCAGGATTATCACCTACGCCTCCGGGGCTATGGTGCCTCCACTCACCCCTTACGCCTTCCAGAGGTGCAACTTCACGCTAGAAAGGTCTAAATAACGGTTCCTAACTTTGGAAGAGAACACACCCCCTGCCGCTTAGACCAGGTTCTCACACGATCTGCGAAGCCGCAAGAGCATCCTAAAGCTTAAGGGCAGTCGAGCCGCGAGATCACTTACGCCTCCGAGGCTACGGTACCTCCACTCGCTCCCCTACGCCAAAGGACGCAGCTGCGTGTCAAGTAAATCGTACGAGAGCACGATCCAAGCCATTAAGGGAAGAAAAGCTCGAATAAAACCAAATTAACCACGAACTGGTTCATGTCTCGAGTTCTTAAGGCCCCCACGGCCATTACGACTAAAAATCAAAATAACTAACTTATTACATGGGCCTCCGTGCCCAGATTTGGCTCACAGGCCTTCGTCGTCAACAGGCGGGACCACCTCGGGTTCAAAGAGTGAGGCCAGACGGCTCCCAGGCCCCTCCGCGGCTTCGATCAGATCCAAGCAGGCGTCTTCGTTCTCCTCGTCCGTCCGCTCCGGGTCTGTGATGAAGCCGTCGGCAACGAGCTCCATGTCGAACACAAAACCCGAGCGGACGACGGCCAGCGCCCTCTTCACGCCGTGGTGGAGGCTGTCCCGTATCTTCTCCCGGGCGAGGTGACCTAGCGCCGCCACCCGACGGATGAAGGAGTTCCCCGGAGCGTCTTCTCCGGTGTCGACGTCGGGCTCGACCCCCAGACCGTCGCACACCGAGGTGATCGCGCCCTCGAGCAGTTGGGTCCTCCGGGTCTCGGCTTCGAGGAGGCTCTGCAGGGAGTTGGCGGTCGAATGGGCCTCCCGGTTCTCGCGCTCCAGCTCTGAAACACAACAAGGCAGATTAGCACCTAACGCGATGCCTCAACTATATGGCCGAAACAAGCTACTTACCCCCGACGTGGGTCTTTAAACCCACAACCTCGTCGCGGAGCCCCCCGCACGTCTGCACGAGCCCCAGGAGGGCACTGTCCTTCTCACGGACGGTCGCCTTCAGTGCCTCGATCTCCTAGCGGGCGGTTTGGAGCGCCGCGTCCTTCTCTTGGACGGCCCCGTTCAGCACCGAGACCTCACCCTTCAGCGCGCCAAGCTGGGCCGTCACCTGCCCGATCTGGACGTTGAGGAGGTCCCGCTGATGGCCAACCTGGGAGACGTCCTCCTCGAGCTCCTTGACCCGCGCCGACAGGGGCTCGAGGTCCCGGCGGGCCTGGGCAGCCTCTTCCCGGGCCTTGTCCGCCTCGGTGCGCATCGAGGCTTCAGCCGCCCATGCCTGGATCGCTTCCTCCTTCACCGTCGAGAAGGCGGTGCGCAGTTCCGCCATCTCAGCGGACCGATCGGCGAGCCTCTTCTGGGTCTCCTCGACCAGGGCCCGTTGCCGGGACAGCGACGCCCACACGCCGCTCTCACCTCGGATGAAGAGCGACTTACGGCGGGAGGTCTCCTTCAGTTCCTAACTCAAGGAAAACCGAAAAAGATAATGAAACCAAAGAAAAAAGACACTAAGAGCCATGAAATAAGCTGACAGATTAATCGTACCTCGGTGGCATCCCGCATGCCCCGCGAAACGGCGTCGGACGCCACGCGGAGCAGCCGATCGAGATGTTGGCGGACGCCCTCGAGGTACTGCCAGCGATGCACCTCATCTCTGTCATTCAGAGTGAGGATGGGCTCGGCGTCGAGGTTCGCGGCGTCCCTAAACTGAACGGGCGGCCCTCCCCACCTCGGGATCTCCTCCTCAGCCCGCGCTATCGCCAGCGCGGCGAAGTCAGGCCACGACGATGACGACGCGGCCGGGGCACCTCCCGGCCCGGTCGAAGGGCCGGCCTCGTTGCCCTCGCCCGCAGCTCCCGCGACCCCCGCGGAGGTCGAGGCATCGGCCCGGCTCGTGGTCTCACCCCCCTCGGCCCCCATTATTTGTTTTCCCCTGTCTAGGGGGGCGTCGTCGAGGGCAACGACCACGGGCACCCGCCCCTCGGCGGTGACCGGCCCCTCGGCAACCAGCACCTCCGGAGCTGGCGCCTCCGCCGTCGACGCCTCTGGGGCCGGTACCTCACCTGACGGCGGCTCGGAAACCGGCACTCCGACCGCCGGTGCCCCCGCAACCGGCACCTCAACCTTCGGCGCCACTGCCTCCGGGGCTCCGGTAGAGGGCTTGGCGACCTCGCCCACCGCCGCGCCCACCGTCCGCACCGGCGGGTCCTGCTGTGGCTGCGGCCCCCTCGCCGATCCCACCTCCTGTCCCGCTGCCGGTGCGGCTCCCTCCACGGCCGCTTCCACGGTGGCCTCAGCCGAGGGCAGCACCTTGGGCTCCGCCTCGACCGGGCCGGGCGCCACCACCCTCGCCGGCTCTGACCCCGCCGCGGCAGGGTCGGGGCCGGCGACCGTCGAAGCACCTGCGGCCTCCTGCTGCCGACGGCGCTCCTTCGCGGCCTCGACCTCGCGGACCCAGGCCGCGTCCTGTTCCGCCGACCGGTTAAGGACGGCGGCACTGGCTCAGAGGGACTTCACGGGGGTGGGCCCCATGGTCTCCGCTTTCCGCTTCAGCCTGTAAAATAAAAGATAAGGTCGGTCTACGAATTCGAAAAAGAAGACAAGTCCCCTTAAGCTCGAAAACTCACCCGGAGATCGGCACCAGGGGCCTCGACCCCGCACGGTCCGAGCCGCTCGAGGCGGCAGGCGGTGGCCTCGCGGCAGCCCCACCCGCGGACCGGGCGCTCCGTGGGGCTCTCGCCGGCGCGCCACTGCGCGTCTTCTGCGCCTCCGAGGCCAGCTGGCCTCGGGTCTTCACGCCCGACGGTGGCGCCGCCGACGACGATGTCGGCGCCACCGCCCCCGTCCCCGCCCGAGCTTGCGGGGCCTGGGCTGGGGCAGGCGCCCCCGTCGACCCCGCTTGCTGGGTCCGGGGCAAGGCAGCCCCTCCTGCCGAGGGGCCCGCCTCCTTCTTCTCTTCTTCCTTCTTCTTCCTCTTCTTCTCCTCTTCCTCGTCGTCCTCCTCGACCTCCTCGACCACGATGACCGAGGAGGATGACCCCGCGATGGGCTCCAGCAGGGGGCGGATGTCGGGGAGGCTCCCCAGCCCGGTCGCGGCCTCGTACCGCGACAAGGCATCGTCATCCTCGCCGCTGCTGTCGTCGTCCTCCCCCGACATGGTCTCGGAGGGCGACGGCTCCAAAGGGAGCCCGTCGAGGGCCTGTTGGCGCCGGAGTTTCTTCCGCGCCTCCCCCTCCTTGGCCTTACGGGCTGCCCGCTTCTTGGTCGACTCCTTGACCGCCTTCTGCTTCGAGGCATGCTGCCGTCGAGCGTCCCGGGCAGGCTGGTCCTCCGGAACCGGCGGTCGCGTCTCCCGCAACGCCGACAAGTCCTGCACATAGGCGTCGACCGGGTTAAGGGGGTCCGAGAAACGAACAAAACCAAAAAACAAGCGTACCGACCCAAGGAACTTACCACGGGCTCGAACCCCTCAGTGGGCCTCATGGGGAGCCGGTCGGCTTCCTCCGCCTTGAAGGTCCCCACCATCCGGCGGGCTCGACGGAGCCCCTCCTCGAGGGTGAGGGCCTCATGGGACATCCGGCTCCCCTCCAGAGACGCCTCCGGAGTCATCTAGTCGAGGCGCAGGCGACGCCGGCACAGCGGCATCACCCGGCGGCGATGGAACGCCGTCGCTACCGCCGCCGCCGTCAGGCCTCGAGCGCGCAGCTGCTGCAGCGCCGCCAACAACGGGTCCAGACGCGGCTTCTCGACGTCCGGCACTCCATATACCCAGTGATCCTCCCGGGCGGTCAGCACGCGGCCGGTGTACCTCGGCAGCTGGTTGTCGTCGTTGCGGAGGTAGAACCAGCCCTCGTGCCACCCGCTGTTTGAGGAGATGAGGCGAGCTGGGATGTACTGGTCCGCCCGGCTCGACCTCAACTGCAGGACGCAGCTCCCTACCCGCGCTGCGTAGAGAACGCCCTTCTCCCCCGCCCTCCGCGCGAAGAGCTCGCCCTTGAAGAGGTGAAGCCACAGGTTCCACTGCGGCTCCACCCCGAGATACCCCTCGCAGACCGCCGCGAAGATGGCAGCCTGCGCGATGGCGTTGGGGGCGAGGTGGTGGAGCTCCACCCGGTAGTAGTGGAGAAGCGCCCGCATGAAGACCGACGAAGGGACGCCGAAACCCCGCTCGTGGAAGCATACGAAGCTCACCACGTAGCCCTCCGGGGGCGCCGGCTCCCGGTGGGCCGGCGGCGGCGCTATCCACTCCGGCCGCGACCGGTTCATCCTCGGCCGCAGCAACCCATCTTCAACCAGCTCCTCCAGCTTCCTCTCCGTCACCGAGGAAGAGGCCCAGTCTTCGGTGGGGAGGATTTGGCTCTTTCCGGCCATCGGCGCTGTCGGGAAGGGAATGAGCGGAGGGGAAGGCGGCGGCGGCAGTAGGAGTGTGGGCGGAAGGCGCAAGAAGGCTAGGGTTTCCTAAGGCTAGGGGATGGCAGGAGCGCAAGGAACCGGAGGGGAGCACGGACCCCTGGGTCTCGCCTTTATAGGCCGGGAGGAAGTCCAACGGCCGCGTGAAAAGGTAGGAACAGTTTCCCGCAATAAATGCGCTCACCTAACCGTCCCCCACGCCTTACAGGAACAAGGCACGTGGCCGTCCCCCACGCAGTAACCGAGCGCCACGCCGCCCACTACCGCGCCGATCTCGCCCTAAAAAGGCGCGTCAGGCTAACGGGCGGGGCGAGATCCACGGACGGATATTCCTAGATTCCCATAACGGGCTCCGGGCCCATTTTAAGTCTCGAGGGAACGGAAGCTGGCCCTCGACCTGGGTTCGACAGCTGCCCTCGAGCAACAGAGCAAGGGACGACCAGGGATGCGCCCGTACATGGCCAGGGCTCGAGCCACGCTCTCGAGGCACCCCGAGACGTATTCGAGGTCAAAGGATGAGGACGAAGCAGGAATCCCCTCGGGGGAGGCATCGAGCCCTCGGATCCCGTCGCAGGGAACCGACATCCGCACGACCACTCCTTGGCATCTTTGAAGAGTGCCCCCGGGCCCCAAGCCGACTCCTAACGACTGGAGCACAGACTCTCACTCGAATCTCCCCGCTAGTAGCTCACCGGAGATCGCCGGACTCGCCCGAACGGGGTAGTACGACGTTCCCCACCCCTCCTCCTCCTCTCCGAAGGAGGAGCATGAGGGCCGGACAACGAAAGACGGCAGGGACTCCGATCGACCTCGTGCGTGCGAGGCTCGGGGGCTCGGCCGCATCAACTACTCCCTGGTAAACCACGACTAAGACCTCGGAGGAGACTTTCTCAATACTCCACCGAGGCCTCGGGGGCTACACCCGGCGGGTGCGCTTGCGCGCCCCCACCGGAGAAGTCCTGAGAACGCTCAGACGCCCCCACTGGAAAAGCAAGACGGCGCTATGACTCCAGTTCATCGGCAAAAAGCCTCTAGGAGAGTGAACATACACTCACCTAAAGGCTCGGGGGCTACTGTCGGTACCAATACTATAGGGGTACCCACATTCAACGATAATGAAAACTAAAACAACCTAGCCACGACAAAACACCGCCCACTTTAAAATGCACGACAGGTCCGCCCCGTACGAGACCGGCTCGACGGGATGCCTCGACCGCATCCCACCTCCGACTCGTACGAGGCCCCCTCGACGGGATGCCTCGACCGCGTCCCATCTCCGACTCGTACGAGGCCCCCTCGACGGGATGCCTCGACCGCGTCCCGCACGACAAGGCACCTCGACTGAACTCCGACTCGCGTGAGCCCGGGTCGGGGCGCTCGACCCCCTCTCTTTACCTACCTCCGGACAAAAGCCTTAGCATTTAATGCAATTACCTACTACCACCTACCGGCATGGCTGCGCGCGTGGTCGACGTGGGAACAATACCAGTGTCAGTCCTCACTGTTTCACCGCCCATCCCGTGATGGGAGGTGAAAAACGTCACTGTATCCACCTTACCGCACACTTTACGTCACTAGTTACCCTCGAGGGAGGATACGACAGAATCCGTACACCGCGATCCCAGGGATTCAGACTTATCCGATCAGCCTCGATCAAGCCTCGACCCGGCCTCGACCCAGCCTCGACGCCTAACACAGCGCAACAGGGAAGGAAGGACGGTATGGCGCAGCGCTCCGGGTCATTTCAGCTTCTCATCCTCTGTAGCACCATGGAGTCCAGGGATGGCCTCCCATTTCTAGGGCACGTCGCTGCAGTCGCCTCAACAGTGATCGACAAAACATCATCTCAAGGCTCCCCATCGTCTTGACTTCCACTCGCCCTATAAAAGGGCAGGTCAGGGCTCTACAACAAGGACAACGGACAAGGAGTCAAGCCCCAGATAGCGATCAACATCTCAAGCAATCATCCTGTATTTCGTTTTCCTCTTTTGAGACCTGGGCTCATCGCCCTCTCTCGCAAGCTTGTAACCCCTACGCAAGCACCTCGGTGCAAGGAAATACAACATCTCCTCTCCTCCGCTGGACGTAGGGCCTTCTTTTGCCCGAACCAGGATAAATCCCCGTGTGTTCTCCTTGCATCACCATCCAGGAAAGGGACACGCAGCATTTACTCGTTGGTCTAGGACCCCCTCGGATCCGAACACCGACAATATTCAAATATTTACCATTGCAAAATAGTCTCAGATGTCAAAGTAGAGTACTCCCTTCATCCCGTATTATTTGCACATCTAGAGTTGAGCGTGGAAACCAAGACAGCTGCTAAAATGACGCTTTTGCCCCTGTACGAAAGTGACTGTACAGAGGCAGAAGGCATTCTCCGCATTGACTGGAACCATCGTCTACTTTTTTATATACAGCTGATGATGGAACGAGTGGTTGAGAAGGCTCTAGAGTCTGAACGGAGGGGGCGGAGTCAATTTTTTTCTGCTTCCGTGAGCTGGTTCACCAGCTGTTCACCTACTACTGCATTGGATCTCGTGCATGTGTAATTTTTGTGGAACAAATTTTGAACCATAGAAGTGCAAATATTTTGGGACGGAGGAAGTATGCCATTGCGAAGAGCTCATCAAGACGATGAAGATGGGATATTTTATTTGCTGCATTTGGAGGTTGTACGGAGAAGATATAAAAATCACAGCATTGACAGTGCTGACATCATCAACCTGCAAGTTAATTGGACGCGCAAAGAAATCAGCGGCAACCATCCATGAGGCTAAATCAAAATGTACGTACGCTGCCTACGAGTATTACAGCTGGAGCAGATGGACCCTAGAGGCATACGTATTCGTTCAGAGAAAGGCCAGGCAACGTTGCACGTATTCGTGCACTTGCACGCACGCGACAACACCGGCTCAGTTGGAATACACTGGCGCGTGGCAGGCCCAGCACCGTGTAGCAGCACAAGCCGTGCCCAAACGCAAGGCGCAAGCAACCTAGCGACGCAGGGTCTAGCCTACAAGACAGCAGGCCGGCCTCGTGCCCACACGGCAGAGGCCGGAGACATCAGATTCTTGGTTGGCTCTCGGCAATGACAGTGGGAGAGGCTTGGCGCGCTAGTTTCTGGCAGGCCACCGACCGGCAGGGCAGCATCCCAGCACCGTTACTGCAGTACGCTAAACACCAGTATGTTAGACTACCCGCAGCAGATATTCTAAAACGATACTCTAAAGCTTTAGAGTATGAATATAGAGTAAAAACTACTGCACTGAATACTCTAAAATAATACTCTATCCTTTCTCTCACTCTATATTTAAAGTAGTACAATGCTTACTCTATACTCTATAGTGACGGGCCCCACTAGCTAAACAAAGAGAAAAAAATGCTATAACTCACAAACAAAAATCCAAATTAAATTTCGATTACACCATTAAATTCGTCTCAATAAATCCTTCAAAACTAGATCACACATGGATATATTTAGATAAAGTGACAAGTGAGTCCCACAGTGGATAGAGTGGATAGAGGATGATATAGAGGATGGATGGGTGCGGGAGAATTAAGTATAAAGGAAAGAATCTTGCTGACTAGGACGTATAGAGGATAAATATAGAGATCCATGAGTGCGGGTAGTCTTACTGCAGGACGCTAAACACCAGCATGTCACCAGCGCCTTGTGTAAACAAAGGAGTAGCTGGACTGCTGGAGGCCCCACATGTCCCCGTTGAAGCCCAGCAGGTGCCGTCCAGTCCTGAAACCTTTAGAGCATGTCCCCTCTCCTCTTCCACTATAAATAGAGACTTTCTCCCTCGTTTGTAAAACACACCTCAAGGAGCAATTTCTTCTATTCTTCAACATGTAGGAGTAGTATAGCCTAGTCGGGAGTTAGGAAGAGATGCTCGGGTTTCAGAAGAGTCCTCGGAAGTCTGGTATAATCTTGTATCTTTCCTTTGTAAGACTCGAGTATTTAATATATTTTTATCTTCTCTAATTATTGCAATGTTTATTATGGTTATTTAGCTCATGCCTTGGTTAGCTAAGCGTGGTAAATATAGTTGTTTACACTGATCTCCGCTCGCATCGAGTGCTCTAGTTATAGATCGTGACTAGAGTAGTAATCGATATGCTAGACATGATGTTTAGTATATAGGTCACCTGAGATGACACCCAACCCTACGGATAGCTATGATAGCCCCAGGTAGTGACAGCCCTGACAGCCGACGTATTCCGCCATGTTCGGGTTGGTGTTTGCAGGACCATAGTCGGAGCTTCCTAGCCCCCTTCTCATCCCTGTTCGTACGTGGCTACTGTTCTCATGTCCCAAAGTGCTATAGTGTGATAGCTATGTCTTACCCATGTTTAGTTATCCCCTCTGGTTTGAACTAGAATAGAACCATAGCAATAGAGAAGTATATAGGAACCTACTCACCCATTGTTCTCTCAACTCAGCTTGTCTACTTTTCTATCTTACCGTGGAGTTCTCTTGTGTGTGTCATTTATCAACCACTCCTATTTTTATCGCTTATCCTCATATTAGTCTAGTCGGTATACTAGTTAGTAGATACATGATGGTTAATTATTAATTTCTTTAACCATTGCTTCCCCGAGGATAAATACTATACCCTAGAATACTCCTGGGTGAAAGCTACAACGGTATCCGTACACTTGCGGATTTCTCTGTTTATGTTAACAAATACCAACATGCACCTCACACTCACTAGTGTCTATAATGAATTTTCTTTCTTCTCGTATTATCCTCAACTGAGTTTCAA
The DNA here is from genome assembly GCA_022457205.1 of Saccharum spontaneum. NCBI lineage: Eukaryota > Viridiplantae > Streptophyta > Magnoliopsida > Poales > Poaceae > Saccharum > Saccharum spontaneum. Next base: position 17,787,595 of record CM039605.1, on the reverse strand, counting down.
TCGAGTGTTTGAGACCCTATTCGAATTCAAATCAAAAAGTTTTCAACTACAAAGTTGACTATTTAAGATCTATAACTTTCGTTTTTGCTGTTTGTCCATATCTGAGGTCGTCTAAAAAATTCGAATTTCAAATGTGAGAAATTCAAAAATACTTTTCTTTGACAAAATTATTTCAAATCAAAAAAGTTGCCAACTACAAAGTTGTATAACTTTTTGAAATATACAACTTTTGTTTTTTTGTTGTTTCTCCATCCGAGGTCGTTTGAAAATTTCAAATTTTAAATTTGAGAAATTCAAACATTGTTTTCCTTGACGGGATGATTTCAAATAAAAAAGTTGTCAACTACAAAGTTGTATAACTTTTTGGGATCTACAACTTTCATTTATGTTGTTTCTCCATCCAAAGTTGTTTGAAAAATTCAAATTTCAAATTTGAGAAATTCAAACGTAGTTTTCCTTGACAAAATGATTTCAAATAAAAAAGTGGTGGTAAACAAAAAGTTCAAAAGTTGTTATCCTTAGCTAAAATTTCAAATGAAAAAGCTATCAACTACAAAGTAGTATAAGTTTCGATATCTACAACTTTTGTTCTGGTAATTTTTCCATCCGAGATCGTTTGAAAAATTTAAATTTCAAATTTGAGAAATTCAAACGTAGTTTTCCTTGACAAAGTAATTTAAAATGAAAAGTTGTCAACTACAAAGTTGTATAACTTTTCGAGATCTACAACTTTCGTTTAGGTCGTTTCTCCATCTGAGAATGTTTGAAAAATTCAAATTTCAGTACATAATTTTTACTATTCAGCGTACATTTGTAGGGGCGGTTCTATATCCAGCTGCCCCTACAAATCCGATTTGTAAGGGCAGCCCAATAAATAGGGTCATTTGTAGGGGTGGCTCGTTTGGAAACTATTTGTAGGACGGCTGAATATAGAGCCGCCCCTAAAAAAGAGACATTGCTACAAATCATTTTTGTAGCAGTGAATGAGAGCACACATGCTAAATCAGTGCCTCAAAAATGTGCATGTTCCGTATCACAAGAAACCTAAACAAATGAGCTATGCTTGATTACACATCTTAGTTTTTGCACAAAACTTTTATACAAGCTATCCCTTTTCTATTGGATTAATTTCACAAATCAATAACTATTTGCGCCTAGCTATCAAAGAACAACCACTCGTTGGATCATTTTGCAAAAGTATCTCTATGGCCAAAAGGCGTCCACATTCATCACTAACACATGGGTCGGCATAGTGCATATCATAGGCACTGAAGCTTTAGACATAATTAGTTGTAGTTATATGAAAGTCAACTTAAAAATATCATTAGTTTATTGCTTGACAATTTAATGCAAATATTTAGAGTTTTGTCTATGTTTTCTTTTGAGGTTGTAATGAGGCAAATCCTAGTCAAATGCACTTTGCCTTAGAATGCTTACAAATAAATCCATTCTCAAATTATTCTTGTATGAGGGGTGACGTTAGATCAAAGTTACAAATATTTCTCCAAATTCCCATGCACCCATCAAGCGTCATATATATCACACTTATCGGACATTGTAGCCAATCACCATGTGTGTTATATTAAGCGTCTAGGAAAAGATTGAACCATTGACTTTTAGCTTCAAAAGCCAACAGGTTAACTGGATAATGTTGGCTCTCCTTCCTTAATTGGCCAATCACCATGTGTTATATTAAGCGTCTAGGAAAAGATTGGACCATTGACTTTTAGCTTCAAAAGCCAACAGGTTAACTGGATAATGTTGACTCTCCTTCCTTATTAATTGGGCAACGATTATTATGACAGTCATATATTATTTAACTGTCATATATTACTACCATTTATCGTATATATGGTTTCAAAGCAAAAGACGGTCAGAAAATACTTTGCCCTGTTGGCCATTTTGGTCGAGTCCCCGATGGGTTAACATCTGACTCTTGGAATTGGACTATCAACCATTGGGTTGAAAACACGACAATTTAACTTCTAACTATTGGCAACATGTCAACCGTAGGCCATTTACAATCTCCTTGACTATCCATTGGCCACTGTTATTTCCTGTTGGCATAGCTTGTGTTTCTAGTAGTGTTTGTGAGGCCAAAACCATATTATCATGGTGGCCCATATTAAATATGCTTCGTAGTTTGGTGCAACTTCTAGTTTATATATGTTATAAAAATAATGAATTATGGCATCAGAATATGTAACATTGTGATATTTCATGTCGCTACCAATTTATCTGGTATTGTTATTTTGACAGGATAGTTGTTTCTAGGAAGGGAAGCATATAGAGAAATTGCGTACAACTGACAAAAAAACTGTATTTCCATGAATGGAGACCTACACAAAAATTGTGTACGACCAACAAAAACATAAATATCCCCTTGACAGTTGGTTGACGAAAAAATTACAAAACACCCACAAAAAATTAGTACTATCCCTAACGGTAAGCCTATAGGGATAACAATTGACCCTATGGTATATATATTTTGTTAACTCACTGTCAGAAAATGATTGTCTGAGATGAAGTTTCTGTTGGGAAACTCATAGGCAAAGTTTATTTCTCTGTCAATCTACCCTTGATAGGATTTAACGGTCAATTGTTCGACAGAATTGATTTCTTTGATGGGTTTTCTTTTTCCTTGACGATATTTCGACACATGGATAATGCGGTTTCTAGTTGTCTGTTACAAAGGTAAAATAACCCAAATTCGAGAAGGTGGAAGATATACTGCAAAGTATTAATTTAAGTTATCATATCTCATGGAACAAGGGGTGGTTCAGATAATTCTTGGAACAGATGCCTTGTCTGTGAAGAATGCAATTGAGGGCTCAGGTTATGATCTACAATGCATCATAGCAGCGGCGGAGCGAAGGCTCAGCAGTCCTAGGCCCTTGACTGGAGTGACCATTCACTAACTCCATTATTAGCTTTGTATTGTATAACTATTGGGTAGCACCATACGTACAGCTGCAGAGTGCAAGCGGCTCCCAAGCTCGTTGAAATTACTGTGCCTGCCATTGCATTGAAGACCTAGTTTGTGAGTTAAGCAGTTTGCTACAGTTAATTTTTATTAGTTTTGGGTTAGTTATGTTCCAAGGAAGTGTAATAAAATAGTGTATGATGTTGCAGTGCTTGGTTGGAAGTGTCCATGTGATACATATCTGATTGTATAGCTATCTACAATTCTAGATAAACCATTGGAATATGGAATGCAAAGTTTCAAAATGAATTTTTTTTTGCTTGTAGGCATGCATTTTCTCCTCCGCTTGCTTTACAGCTGAAATTTAGAGAAATGGCTCACATGCAGAGGGCACTGTGCAAAGTCAAATATTTAAAACTGCCTACTTTGTTAAAATCCTCTTCCAAAGCAACCATTGTTTTATATTAAGCTTTTCTTTGAGAAGAACTACATGCATTGTTAATATGTAATTCATGCGCGCTTATTTCCATTGAGGCATAAAAAATATTTTTTTCAACTATAACAGAACTGATTTAGATTTGTATTGATCTTTGAATACTGAAGCTAGGGTACTAATAAATGAGTGCGGATTTGGCGTCCTGCTGGGCTGGTGCCCTCCCTACCTGGAACGTTGGCTGATCACCTTTCAGAAAATGCCCAGACGGTCAGACGGAGAGTAACGGTATGCAACGTTTGCATGGTCCGGTAAAAAGTTACATCTGTACTCCTATAACTTGTGTGAAGCACAATTATGTGTTTAGGTTGTAGGCCGAACTATTATTATACCATAATTTTTCTTGTTTTGGCGAATCTATATGGATTTCATTTTTTTTCTGTTGAACATTTGTTTCTACAGTAGAATAAATTTTCAGCTTTAGATGAGGCATGCATTCCATTTTTTCTGATCAGAGTTTTATCTACTATAAATTTCAATCATGGCTTAGTTTCCAGACTTTGTAAACAATCACACGAACTAGTCGAAACAGTGATTGGAGAGTTTGCTATGGATAGCGACAAGTAAAGGCACATATGATTTCGTTAACTTAAATAAAGTGGGAACCATCAAGTAAAGCTTTGTAATGCATCAGCTGAAGCACAAACTGAAACTCAATACAATCTTGTGTTACATAAAAACTAGGCAGCTATTCCAGAGAAATCCGGTATATGACCAAATGTTATCTGTTGTAAATAGTTTTCACCCTTCCGTTAAAGGCTTAAAGCACATGGTCTCAATCGCATCCAATGGCTCAAATAGGGAGGGCGCCAGCCCCCCTGGGCTCCATACTATTTTTGGGGTGCTAATATACATCCTGTCTCAGTGGCCTTCATTTCATAAGGTAGAATTATTGTACCAGGTATGACAAATAGCACATTTGTTATCAAAAGCAAAGCAGAATTAACAATGGGGCTGACTCGATGAAATGTTGAAAATTCTGCATGTTCTTGCTCAAAAGGCAGAAAACGTTTTTTAATTGCTTCCTCAGAATTCAATCCTAAGGTTGTCAAAGGCACCAACATCCTGCTACTTGCTGCAATTAGGATGATGATATGGTTAATCCAAGGAGGCCGCAGCTGTGCATATGGAAGAACATGATGCAGAAGAGAACAAGGATCATCAGCCTAACGAAAAGTAATGGATTAGCTGCCAAAGAAGTCGGCGTCCTGTGATTGGGTCACTCCTTTTTGCAGGTGATGTTTGTTGTACTTGAGTGCTTAGGTCAGATAATTTCTTCTGCTTTTTCTGTTGGCCCTATACCTGGGTCAGGTGTTTTGAGTCTTCTCTTCTGCTACTCTAAACTCTATAACTCTGTTATGATTTCCGTGATAATGAAAATAAGGTTATCCCGGTTCGAAAATGTGTCATGCCAAAAAACTGAATAGAGTGTGTGTGTGTGTGTATATATATATATATATATATATATATATATATATATATATATATATATATATATATATATATATATATATATATATATATATATATATATATATATATATATATAATAGGATATAGTCAGTATAGTTAGTACAAATGATAACTTTAGAATTCAGTAAAAGAAAAAGAACCTGTTGCTCATAAATTGCAATTATGTTCCTGATCATTAGTGTCTCATCACAATTCACAATAAATCTGGCCAAGACTCATGATAGCATGCCCCACTGATGTAGAGTGGCTACCAAGTGATTCTTTTAAGTGAAATGATATACTAGTTATAAAAGAAAATTATTCACAAAACTATATTGCATTGCCTGCAGAATAGATTCTCTAATATATATAAGATAATTAGTGAGCTAGCATGTATCCAGTGCAGTGGGCACACTCTCATCCTGCTTTGTTTCAGTGAATGCTTTGCTTCGAGAACAAAAAAAAAACCCAAAGAAAGAGCAAAGAAATCGGTGAAAAATTAAGTCTCCCTAATCAGCCATGCTAGAAGTTTTGCACTTGCTTTGGTCCGCACATGGTCGGATGATCCTTTCTCATGATTAAATCTACAAATCTTGTAAAAAATGTTACTGGAAACTAAAGCATACAGTCCAACTTCCAGTTAAATGGTCGTGTTTGAACTAATCTAAAATTTTCTGAAGCTAATCAATAATGAGCTCCCACCATACAAAATCTTGCAACAAAAGACTGATTCGTTTTTGCCACCATACAAAATCATGACCACATCACTCTTCCTCCAGGCTTTCTTTCCGCACTATTATGAACAGTCAAATAATGGGAAAAAATCTATGGACTCACTAACCACATCACTTTTGATTGCAAACGGTGTATACCTTGGAATGTGGGGCCTGAGCTATGTGCAGCACAAGTTGAGGATTAGAGCTTTTTTACATTGAAGAATGTATTGATCCTAGAGTGGCTAAGGAAAGAGCTTGTACCAATGTCATATCTGTTGTTAGTGGTGCTGTCAATCCTAAGCAAATTGAGTTGGAGTTTATGAACCTCATTGGTGCTGATGTTTGGAGGTGGAATGCTAGACCAGTTGTTGAAGGGAAATTTCTGTTAAGATTCACTACAACACAAATGGCTAACCAGTGGAGCTTTGTGAAGAATCTAACAATGAGGAGTGGGGCTCAAATTCAAATTGACTCTTGGTCCCCGGCAATGGATGCTAAAGGGGTTCTTCAAACAAGCTGGTTCAGGTTACTAAAATCCCAACTGATCAGAGATCATATAGGACTTTAGCAAAAGTTAGAGGTTTAGTTGGCAAAGTGATGGAGGTGGATGAAGAAACTCGATACAGATATGACTATGTCAGGATGAGAATTGCATGCAGAGATGTTTCCAAGGTTCTTGAAACTGCTAAAGGTACTCTTGGTCTCTATGTCATTGACTTTGGATTTGAGAGGGAAGTACCTGCTGGAGGTGGTGAAAGAACTCTGAAAAGTGGCATCAAGGTGGGTGAGGATGCTCAACCTCCCCCCAAGAGAACAAAAGCTGATGCAGCTCCTGAAGGATCAGGACAAGGTGCTAGGGAACTTAGACGCAAGGCTCTAGCAAACAAGTGGAGAATTATTGGTCTGCCCCTCCAAAGCTAGACATCAGATCTCTTGAACTTCCCAAGTTCATGGGTGATGCCCAGAAAGCTTACAAAAGGCACATGGTTGCAGCGGGCGACTCGCCGGGCGCCCAAGCGAAGCCTCCAGATCCCGTCGGCCCGGCGACCTGCTCGACGCCCGCTGCAGCTCTGGCGGCCTCCTGCGCCAATCCGGCAACCTGCTCGTCGCCCGCTGCAACTCCGGCGGTCCCTGTCGGTCACCTACCGGCGACCCCCTTCGCCAGTCCGGTGACCTATTGCTCGGCGCCCGCTGCAGCCCCGGCGAACCTCGCTAGTCCGGCGACTTTCTGCTCGGCGCCCGCTGCAGCTCCGACCTCGGTGCAGTCGCGACTGGATCGGGCAGAGGATGGGGAGCGTGATCTGAAAGGTGGACGCCGCTCCTGCTCGGTGCCGGACGTGGCGAAGCCTGCAGCTCCGACGGCTCGCACGATATCGGACGCGCATCAGGCTCCCGTTTCGGAGAAGCAGGACATTGACTTGTTCTCCGGCGTGGATCCTGTCTCCCCAGACAGGGCACAAATTGGCGTCGACAATGCTCCACTCGTTGACGGTGCCGTCGAGGATCTAGGCGCGGATAGTGATTCAGTTGAGGATCCAATTCGGGAAGAAATGCTACGACGCCGCCGTCGACTGACCCTGGCACCTCGGCCTATCTCCGCTCTGGCAAGATCGAGACTGGTGGCTTCCGCTGTTGAAGCACCTGTACATTCATCGGACAACCAGCCAGAGGTTGAAGAAGCGCCCGTGACGTCGGCGGAGTACGGTGAGTTTTTCCATTCAGCTTTTTTGGCAGGTTTTAACTCCGACGAGGCAGCTGGTTACGCACTTGAAAAATGTTCCGGCGATTTTAATGTCAAGAAGAATAAATTCTATGCACTTTCAGAGGAAAATTTGTGTGAAGATTTTTGGAATCAAATCGGCTTCCCAAAGGGATCTCGATGGTGGGAGTCTGACTCTATCGGACAGCTCCCTTGCCAATCGACTTTTGCTGGTTCTCGATCTTCAAACGAGGCTGATATTGCGGATCGGGAAAAAACTCGATCAATCGCAAATCAACCTGCTCGTTCAAAAATTTCCACCGGATTTGCTCTCCGGCGACCTGGGAAGGTTCGTCCTTGGAGGGGACCCTTGCCCAAACCTCGTTCGTCAGCTGCAGTGACGCTGGCCACATTCATGCCGCCTGAATGGGTAACTAATCCCGATCAGGCTGCCGTGAATACCGCGTTCTGCGTGACAGTAAATTCAATTGCAAAACAGAGTCAAGATCTACGAGTCCTAGTTGAGCGGGCAAAAGCCTTTGGCCGGTCCAGAGGTGATCTGGTACGACCGTGTCTTCGGCGGACCCACGTGCGGGTGACTCCGATAGACACAAAAACACCAAATGCCAACAGCGCTCATAACCTAGCGACAGATCATACGCGAGCAGCCGTCATTCCATCTCGCCCTACCTACGCCGAGATGGCGGCTCGTCCACCGCCACCACCTCCTCCACGCCCTCCACAGATTCGCAATTTTCACCAAAACAGACCTCCACGCCGGTTCGATCGGCCTCAGAGAGGTCGTGGCACTGGACCGGGCGTTGGTCATGGATATGGTGGCCGTCATCCAGGAAGAAATAATGCAGCAGGGCGCGGAGATGGTCGTGGAGCCCAATCGGGCCATGACTGGAATCAACGTGGCCACCAGCAACACTTTCAGCAAGCAGAATACCGGCCTCGTGGTCGAACTGAAGCGCCTTCTGCTGCTGTGGAGGCAACAAAGCAGCAAGACAAACCGGAGGCGTCAGGTTCGCATCCACAGCCCTTGGCTTCCACTGATCTTGCGAAGCCGAAAAAAGTCAAACCTCCTCATTGTTTTAGGTGTAAGTGTAATGGGCATTTAGCAGACTGTTGCAAGGCGGATCTAGATTGTTTTATTTGTAATAAGAAGAATGCACACATTTCAGCAAAGTGTCCTCTTGTCAAGCTTCCAAAACCAACAGCGTCCATGCTAGGTTTTGCTAAGAATGAGTTGGGTTTTTTCCACATACCAGATTTTGAGTACAATTTGGAGACCCCAAAACCTTCTCCTACTGCTTTGATAAAGGTTACCGGGGGGGAAATTGATGCAGTCACAGTTCAGACAGAGCTTGCAAAATTCATCACAGCGGACTGGAACTGGGAAGCGCTCCCTCATGGGGATGACTCTTTCCTGGTGGAATTCCCGTCTGAGGATGAACTCAAACGAAGAGTCGACATTGATTTTTGTTTGAAGAATCATGGGGTCACACTGACAATATCAGAGTGGCAGGATGCCGGTGACTCTATTCCGGCTTATCATCTTGATGAAGTTTGGGTTCATGTTAGTAAAGTCCCTCATGCTTGGCGCCATTACCTTGGTTTTTGGGCACTCGGTACAGTCATTGGTGCCACTCTAGAAGTTGATATGCTCACTTATAGGAAAAAAGGTGTGATTCGGATTCTGGTGGGGATGATGAGCAGAGAGTATTTACCCTTTACCACCGATGTGGTTTTTGGAAAAGTAGGACATGAAATAACTTTCAGTTTGGAGGAGACAAATTTTGAGCCAGCAATTCCTCCACCGAACCCAGATTACTCTGATCGGGATGGGGATGCACCTGGAAAAGATGATGCAAATCATGGGCGTGATGGTGGACAGGCCCAGAAAAAGCAGAAAACTCTAGAGAACACGTCATCTTCATCTAATGCCCCTACTGGAGGTGGACCTGTGCCAATGCAATTAGCGACTGCGATGTCACTGCTCGAGAAAAAAGGCCTAGGGAAACTGAGCCAGTTACTAAGCCTAAATGACATAGCTAACCTACCAGCTGTGTATGTTACCCCTCCGGCCAAAAATGTCAAAGGCAATGCATGTTCAGGAAAGAGTCTTCATGGCAATGCATGTTCAGAAAAGAGTCTTCATCCACCAGAGAAAGCTAATAGTGGTGAACGTACCTGTACTGAACCCGGTTCGGAAGCTACAGACCGTTCATTAGTGACTGGGACACAAACTTCGCCCTCAGATCAGTCAAACTCGCCCGGGCTCAGCAAAGAGGTGACACCTACTCAGCTCATGCCAACCTCGCCTAGGCCAAAGGTTGGGACAAATAGCAGATCGACATCACCTATTCCTATGCCGGGAAACACTGATAGCAGTGTTAGATTGGAGACATCTCATAGCAGCAGTTCTGCTCCTCCCTTTGGACAGACAGTTAAGCCTGCAAAATCAGGCGATCTGTTGATGTCAAGGTTGATGACTCCGGCGTCGGCAGCTTCAAGCAAGCCGGGCAAAGATGTTCCAGTGAATATTAGTGATGGTTCAGGGCGACAATCCCCTTCAGGTACAAATGAAAATTTGTTATCTCCTTTGAATTCAACTGAAGGGCTTCGACGTAGTACACGTACTAATATCCAATCTGCTGATGGAATTTCCACAGCTGACGAGGATATTACAAGCAAAGCTATGCGAAGGGCTGCCATCCGAAATTTGGATTGCCCTTCGGAGAAGAAGTTGGCGGCTGCACAGAGTGTGGTGCCGCATTCGGTTTCATCTCCATTGATTCCACAGCCTGGTACGCACAGCTCCTGCCCTGCTATTTCCTTTATTCCTATTTCGAATGCTTCTTGTGTTAGGAATCTCAGTAACTTAGGTTATAAATTAGGTAATAGCAATGCAGAGTGTACTTTATCTATCAATGCTTTAAAAAAAATAGAAGTTGATAGAACGATTGTAACACCACATACAAAACAGTTGAAAAAAGGAGATATGAATGCAGGGGCTACTAAACCATTGATTCTTGATGCTAGTGATGACGAGGCCGCCGTAGATGACGACCTGCTCGCTCATTTGATCAAGGATGTGTCAGAGGTGGATTTTGAGGACATGGACCCGGACACAAAATTATGTGATCTGAAGGCCACTGCCAGAAAATCAAAATCTACCTCGAGAAAACATAAGATCCAGAAAAGGATCATAAATAAAACCTAGTTTACCAATGAAAGGTTTCTTTTGGAATAGCAGAGGTTTATCGGACCTAGCTAAATTCCGATATATTTCAGAGGCAGTAAAGGACCATAGTCTAGATTTCATTGCTATCATGGAAACAGGGAAACAAGACATGTCAAAGACGAATTTGGCACGACTCTCAGGAGGTGCAGATTTCGTTTGGCATTGTCTTCCACCTCGTGGTAGATCTGGTGGAATCCTTCTTGGAGTCAATACAGAAATGCTACATCTTTCCCTGATTGTAGAGGGGGAGTTCTATATTAAATTCCATTTATGCAACAAGGCAGATAATTTCAAATGGATCCTTATGGCAGTCTATGGTCCAGCCCAGGACGATTTTAAATCGGCCTTTTTAGCTGAACTAGTTAGAGCATGCCAACAAAATCCTTTACCCACATTAATTGGTGGAGATTTTAATATTTTGAGATCTAGCAAAGATAAAAATAATGACAGATACGTTGACCGTTGGCCTTTCCTGTTCAATGCTGTTATTGATAGCTTTGATCTTCGGGAAATTGATTTAACGGGACGACAATTTACTTGGGCCAATTCACTACCTAAACCCACATATGAGAGATTGGATAGGGCTCTTATGTCAACTGAATGGGAGTTTAAGTATCCTTTAGTCTCGCTACAGGCCTTGGATAGGGGAGTGTCGGACCACACACCCCTACTCTTAGATACAGGAACACCGGCCTTTAAGGGGAATGGAAAACAGTTCAAACTTGAACTAAGTTGGTTCACCCATGACGATTTCAATGATCGAGTTATTGAGATCTGGAATAGACCGGTAAAAGGTAGGAATTCAGTCCAACGTTGGAACAATAAGTGTAGTTCCTTACGGAGACACTTACGCGGATGGGCTTCCCATATTAGTGGAGTTTATAAGCAAAGAAAGGTCGAACTTCAATCAATAATTAACGACCTAGACATTGCTGCGGAGGTCAGGGATTTGACTGAACCTGAACAAGAAAATCTTGCTCAATCTCGGGATCAACTGACCAAATTACTTAGAGAAGAGGAAATAAAGTACTATCAGAGGGCAAAGGTAAAAGATGTCCTTTTGGGTGATAACAACACTAGATACTTCCAAATGGTCGCCAATGGTAAACATCGGAAAAAAAGAATTTTTTCCCTTGATCATGAAAATGGCATTGTTGAGGGTCAGGCAAACCTAAAAGCCTATATCACTAGGTTTTATAAGGAACTTTTTGGAGAACCTGAGGTTAGTTCCTTTACTCTGGAGGAGGACAGGAACTTTGATATTCCTCAGGTTACACAAACTGAGAATGATGTTTTGACCGCACCCTTTACTGAGCAAGAAGTGCGAGAAGCCATTTTTGATATGGAACATAATAAAGCACCTGGTCCAGATGGTTTTCCAGCTGAATTCTATCAGAAATTCTGGAATACCATCAAAGCGGATCTAATGCAAATGTTCCATGACTTATATGCAGGGGATTTACCGCTTTTTAGTTTGAACTTTGGGATAATTACCCTTGTCCCAAAAGTCCAAGAAGCGAACGTGATTCAACAATATCGACCGATCTGCCTGCTTAATACGAGCTTCAAAATTTTCACAAAAGTTGCAACCAATAGGCTAAACTCAGTGGCAGACCGTGTTATTAGTCCAACTCAAACAGCGTTTATGCGAGGACGAAACATTTTGGAGGGTGTTGTCATCTTGCATGAGACTGTTCATGAGTTGCATCGAAAGAAACAAAGTGGGGTAATTCTTAAGATAGATTTTGAAAAGGCGTATGATAAAGTTAAATGGCCCTTTCTCTTTCAAGCACTACGAATGAAAGGGTTTTCGCCCAAGTGGATAAATTGGGTTAAAACTTTCATTTCGGGTGGGAGTGTAGCAATTAATGTTAATGACGATGTCGGGCATTTCTTTCAAACTAGGAAAGGCCTTCGACAGGGTGATCCTTTATCCCCATTGCTTTTTAACATTGTAGCAGATATGCTAGCTATTCTTATGAATAGGGCTAAAGTGGATGGGCAGATTAGTGGAGTAGTGCCGCATCTCATCGATGGTGGATTATCTATTCTACAATATGCTGACGATACAATTCTTTTTATGGATCATGACCTTGAGAAAGCCCGAAACATGAAGCTGGTGCTTTGTGCGTTTGAGCAAGTATCGGGTTTAAAAATCAATTTTCATAAGAGTGAATTGTTTTGTTTCGGAAATGCCCAAGACCACCTTGATCAATACGTCGAGCTGTTTGGCTGTAAGTCTGGTGACTTTCCAATTCGGTATTTGGGAATTCCTATACATTTTAGGAAGCTTAGGAATGCTGAGTGGAGAAAGGTTGAAGAACGTTTTGAGAGGCGACTGGGTAGTTGGAAAGGGAAACATCTTTCAATTGGGGGACGCTTAACATTGATAAATTCAGTGCTTAGCAGCCTACCAATGTATATGATGTCTTTCTTTGCTTTGCCAAAAGGAGTCCAAAAGAAATTGGATTATTTTCGGTCTAGATTTTACTGGCAAGGTGATGAGCAAAAAAAGAAATATCGGCTAGCTAAATGGAGCATATTATGTCAGCCCAAAGACCAAGGTGGTCTGGGAATTCATGATCTGCATATTAAAAATATTGCTCTACTTAGTAAATGGTTGTTCAAGTTACTTACCACAGATGGGACTTGGCAGCAATTACTCCGCAATAAATATTTAGGCTCTAAACCATTAATACAAGTGGAATGGAAAAATGGGGACTCACATTTCTGGTCTAGTCTTATGAAGGTAAAGCGAGAATTTTTCCGCTTTGGATCCTTCATTGTAAAGGATGGAACACAAGTACGTTTTTGGGAAGACAAATGGCTAGGGAATTCGTCTTTACAGGAACAGTACCCGTGTCTTTACAACATTGCCAGACCTAAACATGTTACCATTGCGGAGGTTCTTTCTGGTCCATCACCAAACCTATCTTGGCGAAGAGATCTCATTGGTCCCAAATTAGTAGCGTGGAACAATTTGTTGCCCCGTATTGCTAATATAGAGTTGGCCCATGAACAAGATGAGTTTTACTGGAATTTACATCCAAATGGAAAATTCTCGGTGAAATCTCACTATCAAGCATTATTACATACCGATATCCCAAACATTAACAAACTCATTTGGAAAGTAAAAGCCCCATTGAAAATAAAAATTTTCCTGTGGTATCTACGACGAGGAGTTATATTGACAAAGGATAACCTAGTAAAGCGCAATTGGCAAGGTAGTAAAACTTGTTGCTTTTGTCACAAAGAAGAGACAATTAAGCACTTGTTCTTTGACTGCCGATTTGCTTGTTCAATTTGGTCTTTTATTCAGGTTGCGACAGGTCTTTTAAAACCCCACAATATAGATCATATGTTCAATGGCTGGCTAAGAGGTGTCAACAAAGATGTCAAGCTTTTACTCCTGCTAGGAGGAGCTGCGACTTGTTGGTCTATTTGGCTCAGCAGGAATGATATTGTTTTTGAAAAGAAAAAATTTGTTTATCCTATGCAGATTATCTATTTGGTTACCCACTGGCTACGTACTTGGGCTATTATGCAGAAGCCGGATTTGCAGGATACAGTTGTAGCGGTATCGCAACAATTGACGCAGGTGGCCAAGGAATTTTTCTCCCAGGCACATGGGTGGCGGTCTAGTTTACGAATTGATAGTCACTAGATTGTGTAAGATTTCTTCTCCCTCTTTGGCTGTGTGCCTCATGTTAGGCAGAGGCCGGAAGTTGCCCTCTTTGGCTTTGTATCAACTCGATGTATTGCTTCCGAGGTTCTAATAAAAGCTTCCTTTATCAAAAAAAAAATATTCTTGATACACTTGACTCTTCTGATCCAAGGAGTGACTCATTCATTGTCAAGGTTCAGAAACTAACTGGATTAGAAGATATTCAGTCTAATCATACGGAGGAAGGGCATTCCTCCAAACATATCTGGTTTGTGAATGATACCATTCTGGACATGAATCCCAAGGACATTATGACAACAACAGCTTATGAAAGCAAGCTCCCTGACAAGTATGTGGAACATACTCATTCTGATAACACGGGTGACAAGATTTTCACCAAAAAGGATGGCATATCAGTGAAAGGGGATATGTCTTTATCTCCTGAAATCTTCATTCCTGACGATACCATTATCAATACCCAAGAGAGTGTTGGGGCAGAAATGGCAATTGATGAATCTTCTTTGGGATTTGTGAAGGTGACTGACAGTAAGGAGGATACAGTAACCTGTCATGATCTGAAATCTGGAGCAAATGGTGAGGAGGCACCTCAACAACAGCTGGAAAGAAGGAGGTCTGATCGGCTCATGAAGGGAACCAATCTCTATACCATGGAAAAAGTGGACAAGCTGGCTAAGAAAAGGAACCTTGAAGGTAACTTATCAAATGAAAACTCTTTCTCAGTTTTACCTATTGGAAAAATTGTTAATATTTTTGCTGATATGGGGATCTCAGTTAAGAATGATGATTTTGCAACATTTGATTTGTTAAAAACTCTTGAAACTGCTAGACACAGATAGAGAAACACTCTTGAAAATCAGAGAGAGAAACGGAAACTATGGTTGATAGACACAGATAGACATTGGGGCAAAGTAGATAGCAGAATTGGCAATCTAGCTAGTTGTTCTTAAATTATTTTTTGAATTGTATTTGATGCAAAGGATGGCTAGTCATTGGTATTTTGAATCGTCTGTTCATATTTTCATTTGCCTGCTATCACATGAGCCATTAGCTGCCAAACTCTGTGCAAATGTTCTGCAACAAGCATCCATAGTATCTCTAGTTAGCAATTTTTCAGCAATGTTTAGATGCCACTGCAGCCCTAGTTATTGTAAAAGTTCACGTAGGATAAGTTTTCTGCCTGCTTCACCACCATAAGAAATAGTTTATTAACATAATTATACAGAAGAAGCAGCAATTTACATGACCTCAGGACCACTGAATTATTAGTTTTCAAAATTTGCAACTTAAACATTATTTGCCAGTTTCCGTTCCATAACACTACAAGACCTCGAATCTTAGAAAAAAAATGAAGAACAGATTTTCCTGGTTGTAGCTTACCCAACAATATCTCCTCTGCTGTGAAAAGAATCTAAGACCACAACAACCACTATACTCTTTATCACTGATAATTAACCAGTACGTACATAAAAAATCTATTAACCACAGCATCTATATATGTCACACCCAAAATTTTCTATTTTGGGTTGTGCATGAAAAACACTAAATAAAATAAATAATTTCAATGTTTGAATAAATTTATTAGATAAGATAAGTTGCTGCTAATTTAAATATAGAAAATTGTGATTTTAAACTTTTTCATATTAATTTAATAATGTGGTGTTTGTGTGATGCTTGTCTTTGGTGTTGGTGAGTGTTATTATTTTTTTAAAATACCATAGGATGACGTTTATTTCTCATCGGAATTTTTTTTGGTATTTTCTAGATTTAAAATTTCAATTTCCGTGAGCTTAATCTTTTTCCTTGATCTCTTCATCCATCTTTTCATGAGCTCAAACCTATTTAGTTGAGTTCCTTATCTCCACAAGAGTCTCCAGGATTTTTCCCGTGATTTTTCTGAGCTCCGGGCTATTTTTCGCGGCCAAAAAGGTAATTCTAGATTTTCTGGAATTATTTTATTCGCGGAATTAAAATAATTCCGAAATTAAGAAAATCCGAAAAGTTTCCAAACCCTACGACTATATATATGCCGGCGTAGCCCTCGATGCCCTGGTTTCAGAAGTACAACCCTTATCGCGAGCCGCCGCTCGTAGCTCCCTCCACCTCTCGCCGAAGTTCTGCATCTACAGCTTGCGTTCCGGCGAACTTTCGGCGATGGTTCGGCGAGCGTTTCTGGCCACCTCGGGCATCTCCGGCGAATTCCGCTTCCACCCCGAGGTTCATCTCGATCTTCTCTACGCCGTCATGTGTTCCTTTCCGCGAATCCATCACCGTTTGATCGTTCCCCATGTCCTCTTTTTCTTCTCCGGCGAAGAACCACCATGGCCGACCAATCTCCGTGGCTGCGCTCTGGTTGGCCTGTTGATTGGACGTCGCCACAACCGGTTCTACCCCAGCCCCATGCTGCCGGCGCCGTGTTTCTTTGGCCATCTAGTGCTGCGGCTTCGCCCTTGGTCGAGTGCACAGGCAAGGCAGCAGCACTTCCATCAACGCCGGTTGACAGGAAGCTGAGTTCGCCTGGCTAGTCCTGCGTCCGACCGGCTAGGTTTCCGCTCGCGAGTGCGGCCGGCGCTGTTGTGGCTCTCCACGCCGAGGTCTTCTCCTGCAGCCCAGCCGAGCTCTTCCCTCCTCTACGACCGAAGCTTCAACGAGCAGAATTTGTTCAGCACGTGCATACTCAAAGGTAGAAGATGACATATTTACGGTTTTGCCATCTATCGTTTTTCCTCCGCCGTTTATTCGTTTTACGTCCGATTTGAGTAGTTCGAGTTGCGTTAGGTTCGTGTAGTCGTGCTCTACGTGATAGTACCAACATTGGTCATGTCTCACAATTATAAATTTATTGATTTAAAAACTTTTTGATTAATAATTATTTAATCGCTGTTAATTAGAAAATAATTAAGGGTTGCAATTTCATTCGTGTCGTGTTTGTGTCGACGTAAACTGTGTATTAGTAACGATGTTTATCATGTCATTTGATTATGAATTTATTAATTTAAATAGTAATTAGATTAATATATTTATTTAATAGTTTTCCAATTAAAAGCAATCCCGGTTTAAATCCGTTCTTGTTGTTTTGCAATAGTGCCGACAACGTTTAACATGTCTTACATCTTTGAAATTTATAAGTTAGATATTAATTTGATTTATGTTTGTGCAATTGAGTTTCTAATTAAAGGCAACACGGGCGGTCTGTCCAAAATTAATGTTAATCTAATTAATGTTAAACTACATGTCTTTTGAATTATAAGATGATTAGTTCAACCTTGAAACATAAGTGCTTTTGTTCAGTTGCCACATGTTTTCTATATATATTTCAATATTAAATTGATTAATATGATTAATGTATAGTATATTTCAAATTGAAATTTACTTAGTCTAAGTACGTTGCATATATGATAGACTTGTGGAGATAATTTTACGTTACAGTACGTATCTGTTCTTCATAGTTATACGACTTTAATCCTCGAGCATTTATTCGTTTGAAAATCTGTTTTGCTCCAAATAAGTTGCATTAGATTCGCATCGATGTTCTCTGTGCAGTAGCACTAATATTTTTCATGTCATATGCTTTTCCATATATAGCTGAATATTATATTAATTAATATGTTTGTTATTAGTTTTATAATTAAAAATAATATATAATCTTGTCACGTCAGTCCTTTGTAACTAAGCATGAACTTAGCTATGACAACTTAAATATGTTTAAATTATAATTTACTTAGCCCAAGCACATATCTCATATAATTGGAATAGTTGTTCACACATGTTCTTTTATCTCTGCAAAGTCGGCAATACCTATAAATAAAATATGACCAGGGTTAAACCTAGCTTTGTAATTCAATTGATTAATCTAATTTTAGAATATTTCTTCAGGATGTTTATCACCTTATTTCAATAACTAATATGCATTAAGTTTATAGTCGGTCTTCTGCGTTATGTGTAATCGTCTCGATAGTCGTCTGTTCTCTTTAATGGTAGCTCTGTTATCCGTTGTTCTTGCGTTCTCGTAACCGTAGCAACAAGCCGTGACGTTTAGTGTGCTTTCTTTTAAAGTGTCTTCTTTGTATGATGTTTGTTCTTAGATGTGTTTGTTGTCTGTTTGCTGTGCTTGGTTGCTGTAAGTAGAGGAAGCGTGGTTCATCAGCGCTGAAGACTAGGAGCTGAGGACCGACAGTCGAAGCAAAAGTTAGAGACCGAAAGATAGCAGCTGAAGATTCTGAGCAGTCTAACCTTGGGAAAAAGGCAAATATAACATGGGACCATCCTTGTTACCTATTCACTATAATCAATATCATATGCATGTGTCTACCTTGACAACCTTAGAGATTATAACTTAGCTATTGATATCTTGTTTCCTTGTCACCTATGGGTTGTGCATTTGGGTAGCTTTTGCTAGTGCTTAATCATGAACAATGATCTTGTAATTTTGATTAATAGATTAAGCAATCAACCTTTAATGATGATTTTATTACTGTTGAAAAGGGGGCTAGAGCAAGGGGTTATATTGTTGCTCTAGTTTCTCTCCATAAGGACTTATCTGTACGTGATCATCCGGGACATACAGTACAGCTGTGAGGGCTATATGGCTCTGGCTCTAGTTGTTCAAGAGACCTTTTCTAGCTTATTAGTGGTTACCTTAAATGGCGTAAGAATGGCTTGACACGTTGGGTGTAGTGCGAGCCCCTGGCCTAGTGTGTATAGGCTGCGGTTGTTGTGCCACAGGGAAGGGGGGTTCTACATCTGCCTGCCGAGTGAATCTAATGGCCCTAACTTGTTAGACGAACTTTTGAATGGCTTTATATGATTTCCGGTGTTTTGGGGAGTCGCGAACCCATGCATTTGGAAGTTATGACTCACAGTGAAAGTGTACACCTCTGCGCAGAGTTAAAAACTGGTATACTAGCCGTGCTCACGGATACGAGCGGCCTTGGAACATCTACAGATAGATGATCACCATTGTTATATCATGCTTAACTACTATTGATTATTATTATGCTCATGTTAACGCTATTCATTATCCTTATTACAATTGATCATTGGTTCATAAATGGGAAGTGGATTACCTTGATGCTACTCAATTGTTAAATATATGATGAATAAAAGCTAAATGCAGTCAAACAGTGTCTAGCCTTTGTGAGCCTCATGAACCCTGTGTTATACTTGTTGAGTTCGACATGGACTCACTCTTGCTATTTCCCCCACACTCCAGTGTGTAGTAAGATGCTACTCGGAAGAAGGACAAAGGTGTAGTGGAGTTTCCAGAAGACTAGTAGAGGTGCTAGGCATATGTTACCCCCAGTCAGCCGTCCCTGAGAAGAATGGAGCCTGAAGTTTAGTCACCGTTCCGCGATACTCTGATGTAAGTGTTAATATAGCTATGTATACGTTATATAATAACATTGTTTCTGATACTTTTTCATTCTGACATATGTGTGGACTTCCTGGGCACACATATGATTAGCCTGGTTTTGTTCTTTAGAAAACCAGGTGTGACAGAGTGGTATCAGAGCGGTGTTGACTGTAGGACGTATGCCAAGTAGCACCGGACGTATTATAAAACTCATTTTACTATAAAACTATTTTGTCATCCCTTGACTCATTGATTTTGACTATTTCCTGTTCCTTGTCCTGTTGTGTCCTTTCCTTGATAGCTTCCTTTGAGCTATTATTTCTTACTCCCTTGGATTTTGTTTTATGTTATTTTTTTTTACTAAAAGTTATCTGATCTCATCTTGTTCTAAAGTTCGATGGCCTTTCATCATCCATACTCTTCCCTTAGGATGGCCACCATTGTTGAAGAAGCACGTGTAGTACTGATGATGTGATGTGTGCTTGTTTTGCTTGATGTGTTGCTTGTGTGTTGTCCTTATTCTCGTGTTTTGAAAATGGCTCGGAAGGTATAAGTCTTGAGGAGTAGCTCGATCCATGATAAGTGGGGTAGGTTTTATGTAATACTCCGCATGCTGATTTCTATAGTAGTCTACAATGTTTCTATTATATCTCAAGATATGGACATGAGAAATTTATGAAATTTTACTGGGAATAACTAGACTTCTGTATCTTTCCAAACCCACTGGACTTACCTTATTATCTATTATGAGCTAAGAGATATACCTGTTCCAAGTTGGGGTCACTGCGCAGTCTGGAATCCTGAAACAGTTTCGGTTAAGTTCAGTTTTTGACTACCTTATGGACAGAATCTGGAAAAGTGTTGTGAATAAAAGTCGTAGATAATTTCATAAGCTTTCCAACCATGTAAAGATCACTTCATTTGGATCTTTGTAGCTCGAGTTATGTCAGATTTACTGGACTGCTAAATTGGAATTCGCCCAGAAATTTTCTGCATTACTTCCTTATCTTGTATAAGTGAATATATCATTGGATATATTTGAATCTCATTGATTTACCTTGGAATTTTACATTAGAGATGATTATGGTTATCTAGTATAAAAGGAGATGCAAGTTACTTTGGTGTCCTTTAGTTTCTTTTTCTTAAGGGGGTAGCAAAGTTGTGAGTGTTGCAAGATGAAGGTTTCGTATGTCCTATTGCTTCACTTGGAAGAAGTGGTTATCTCTATGATTAGAAGTCTACTCATGTGCTAGTGTTGTTTGCTTGGGATCAATTCTTTGTTGGATCGTCTACAAGAAGCTCGGGTATTCGTCAGAACTGGTCTTCACTTCAAGCTATCATTAGATGGGAGTTCAATATTCAATTCAACATACTCTATACAAGTTAGCATGGACGACATAGGAAGAAGATGTTGGAAGTCTATAGTTAGTTTCATAAAAACTTAGATGCCATCACCCCCGTATCAAGTATGTTTAGTAAGTTTTAAGTGAAGGACTTATCATTAGCAGCAAGCCTTAAAGAAAGTGTTGCCTTCAATGACATTGCTAGGTGAAACAAAATCTTTGTTAAGTGGGGTAGTGTCCGCTACCATCAACAATCTCAAGCAACAAGGTACGAAGAACTGAAGATCAAACCTTATCTTTCTTGTCATCTTTTGGCTATCATTGATCCATGTCTTATATCTCATCAACGCAAAGCAAAGAAGCATGAAGACTTGAAGATTAGTGTTATCTATCTCTCTAATCTCTTTGAATCTCATTTTTATCTTATCCTGTCTTTTTAGAGCAGTCTGTCTTCCATAGCTTATATCTCTACTTTTGGATGCCCAAAAATCATGGATAAATTCTGGACAATAGTAGACTTCAATATCTTTCTCTGACGGTAAGAACCGCCCTGATAGCTATTATGATTTGGGAGTTATGAAAATCACAAGGCGACGCATTTGTGCTGTCAGCAACCTGGAATAGTTTCTGTTGTGCACAGTTTTCGACTACCTTAACTGCAGAATCTGGAGAAGTGTTCTATAAGGAAGTTGTAGTAAATTTGATAAGCTTTCCAACGGTATAAGCTATAATATCATTGGATTCGTAGAACTCGAGTTATAACTGTATTTCTGCACTGCCATTTTTCTGCTCGCAAGGAAGTGCAGGTTACTTGTTCTTGCATATTCTCATGAGTCTCTTTGATATGATAGAAGTACATGATGGTAGTTATCAATCAGAAACAAATGCAATATATCCATTGGTGTTCTCCAATTGATCTCTTCTTAAGGGATTTGCCGAACTAAAAGACGATACATGATGGAGGATTTATACGTTCTATTTTCGTCATCTGGAAGCAACAGCTATCTACATGGTTGCAAAGTCATTATCGAGCGTAGGTATCTCTTCTCAGGGTTGGTAACCTGTTAGAACCATCTACAAGGATCATAAGGGTCTAAAGGAGATATTTACAAAGTTGGATTTGAGCTTGTGGCATCATCATCATTAGATAAGAATTGATCAGAGAAGAGTGAAGACTTGCAGATCAATTTTATCTTTCTCCCTAGTCTCTCCGAATCTCGGGACGAGATTCCTGTTAAGTGGGGTAGATTTGTCACACCCAAAATTTTCTATTTTGGGTTGTGCATGAAAAACACTAAATAAAATAAATAATTTCAATGTTTGAATAAATTTATTAGATAAGATAAGTTGCTGCTAATTTAAATATAGAAAATTGTGATTTTAAACTTTTTCATATTAATTTAATAATGTGGTGTTTGTGTGATGCTTGTCTTTGGTGTTGGTGAGTGTTATTATTTTTTTAAAATACCATAGGATGACGTTTATTTCTCATCGGAATTTTTTTTGGTATTTTCTAGATTTAAAATTTCAATTTCTGTGAGCTTAATCTTTTTCCTTGATCTCTTCATCCATCTTTTCATGAGCTCAAACCTATTTAGTTGAGTTCCTTATCTCCACAAGAGTCTCCAGGATTTTTCCCGTGATTTTTCTGAGCTCCGGGCTATTTTTCGCGGCCAAAAAGGTAATTCTAGATTTTCTGGAATTATTTTATTCGCGGAATTAAAATAATTCCGAAATTAAGAAAATCCGAAAAGTTTCCAAACCCTACGACTATATATATGCCGGCGTAGCCCTCGATGCCCTGGTTTCAGAAGTACAACCCTTATCGCGAGCCGCCGCTCGTAGCTCCCTCCACCTCTCGCCGAAGTTCTGCATCTACAGCTTGCGTTCCGGCGAACTTTCGGCGATGGTTCGGCGAGCGTTTCTGGCCACCTCGGGCATCTCCGGCGAATTCCGCTTCCACCCCGAGGTTCATCTCGATCTTGTCTACGCCGTCATGTGTTCCTTTCCGCGAATCCATCACCGTTTGATCGTTCCCCATGTCCTCTTTTTCTTCTCCGGCGAAGAACCACCATGGCCGACCAATCTCCGTGGCTGCGCTCTGGTTGGCCTGTTGATTGGACGTCACCACAACCGGTTCTACCCCAGCCCCATGCTGCCGGCGCCGTGTTTCTTTGGCTATCTAGTGCTGCGGCTTCGCCCTTGGTCGAGTGCACAGGCAAGGCAGCAGCACTTCCATCATCGCCGGTTGACAGGAAGCTGAGTTCGCCTGGCTAGTCCTGCGTCCGACCGGCTAGGTTTCCGCTCGCGAGTGCGGCCGGCGCTGTTGTGGCTCTCCACGCCGAGGTCTTCTCCTGCAGCCCAGCCGAGCTCCTCCCTCCTCTACGACCGAAGCTTCAACGAGCAGAATTTGTTCAGCACGTGCATACTCAAAGGTAGAAGATGACATATTTACGGTTTTGCCATCTATCGTTTTTCCTCCGCCGTTTATTCGTTTTACGTCCGATTTGAGTAGTTCGAGTTGCGTTAGGTTCGTGTAGTCGTGCTCTACGTGATAGTACCAACATTGGTCATGTCTCACAATTATAAATTTATTGATTTAAAAACTTTTTGATTAATAATTATTTAATCGCTGTTAATTAGAAAATAATTAAGGGTTGCAATTTCATTCGTGTCGTGTTTGTGTCGACGTAAACTGTGTATTAGTAACGATGTTTATCATGTCATTTGATTATGAATTTATTAATTTAAATAGTAATTAGATTAATATATTTATTTAATAGTTTTCCAATTAAAAGCAATCCCGGTTTAAATCCGTTCTTGTTGTTTTGCAATAGTGCCGATCGAAGTTATGTGTTAGCAACAACGTTTAACATGTCTTACATCTTTGAAATTTATAAGTTAGATATTAATTTGATTTATGTTTGTGCAATTGAGTTTCTAATTAAAGGCAACACGGGCAGTCTGTCCAAAATTAATGTTAATCTAATTAATGTTAAACTACATGTCTTTTGAATTATAAGATGATTAGTTCAACCTTGAAACATAAGTGCTTTTGTTCAGTTGCCACATGTTTTCTATATATATTTCAATATTAAATTGATTAATATGATTAATGTATAGTATATTTCAAATTGAAATTTGCTTAGTCTAAGTACGTTGCATATATGATAGACTTGTGGAGATAATTTTACGTTACAGTACGTATCTGTTCTTCATAGTTATACGACTTTAATCCTCGAGCATTTATTCGTTTGAAAATCTGTTTTGCTCCAAATAAGTTGCATTAGATTCGCATCGATGTTCTCTGTGCAGTAGCACTAATATTTTTCATGTCATATGCTTTTCCATATATAGCTGAATATTATATTAATTAATATGTTTGTTATTAGTTTTATAATTAAAAATAATATATAATCTTGTCACGTCAGTCCTTTGTAACTAAGCATGAACTTAGCTATGACAACTTAAATATGTTTAAATTATAATTTACTTAGCCCAAGCACATATCTCATATAATTGGAATAGTTGTTCACACATGTTCTTTTATCTCTGCAAAGTCGGCAATACCTATAAATAAAATATGACCAGGGTTAAACCTAGCTTTGTAATTCAATTGATTAATCTAATTTTAGAATATTTCTTCAGGATGTTTATCACCTTATTTCAATAACTAATATGCATTAAGTTTATAGTCGGTCTTCTGCGTTATGTGTAATCGTCTCGATAGTCGTCTGTTCTCTTTAATGGTAGCTCTGTTATCCGTTGTTCTTGCGTTCTCGTAACCGTAGCAACAAGCCGTGACGTTTAGTGTGCTTTCTTTTAAAGTGTCTTCTTTGTATGATGTTTGTTCTTAGATGTGTTTGTTGTCTGTTTGCTGTGCTTGATTGCTGTAAGTAGAGGAAGCGTGGTTCATCAGCGCTGAAGACTAGGAGCTGAGGACCGACAGTCGAAGCAAAAGTTAGAGACCGAAAGATAGCAGCTGAAGATTCTGAGCAGTCTAACCTTGGGAAAAAGGCAAGTATAACATGGGACCATCCTTGTTACCTATTCACTATAATCAATATCATATGCATGTGTCTACCTTGACAACCTTAGAGATTATAACTTAGCTATTGATATCTTGTTTCCTTGTCACCTATGGGTTGTGCATTTGGGTAGCTTTTGCTAGTGCTTAATCATGAACAATGATCTTGTAATTTTGATTAATGGATTAAGCAATCAACCTTTAATGATGATTTTATTACTGTTGAAAAGGGGGCTAGAGCAAGGGGTTATATTGTTGCTCTAGTTTCTCTCCATAAGGACTTATCTGTACGTGATCATCCGGGACATATAGTACAGCTGTGAGGGCTATATGGCTCTGGCTCTAGTTGTTCAAGAGACCTTTTCTAGCTTATTAGTGGTTACCTTAAATGGCGTAAGAATGGCTTGACACGTTGGGTGTAGTGCGAGCCCCTGGCCTAGTGTGTATAGGCTGCGGTTGTTGTGCCACAGGGAAGGGGGGTTCTACATCTGCCTGCCGAGTGAATCTAATGGCCCTAACTTGTTAGACGAACTTTTGAATGGCTTTATATGATTTCCGGTGTTTTGGGGAGTCGCGAACCCATGCATTTGGAAGTTATGACTCACAGTGAAAGTGTACACCTCTGCGCAGAGTTAAAAACTGGTATACTAGCCGTGCTCACGGATACGAGCGGCCTTGGAACATCTACAGATAGATGATCACCATTGTTATATCATGCTTAACTACTATTGATTATTATTATGCTCATGTTAACGCTATTCATTATCCTTATTACAATTGATCATTGGTTCATAAATGGGAAGTGGATTACCTTGATGCTACTCAATTGTTAAATATATGATGAATAAAAGCTAAATGCAGTCAAACAGTGTCTAGCCTTTGTGAGCCTCATGAACCCTGTGTTATACTTGTTGAGTTCGACATGGACTCACTCTTGCTATTTCCCCCACACTCCAGTGTGTAGTAAGATGCTACTCGGAAGAAGGACAAAGGTGTAGTGGAGTTTCCAGAAGACTAGTAGAGGTGCTAGGCATATGTTACCCCCAGTCAGCCGTCCCTGAGAAGAATGGAGCCTGAAGTTTAGTCACCGTTCCGCGATACTCTGATGTAAGTGTTAATATAGCTATGTATACGTTATATAATAACATTGTTTCTGATACTTTTTCATTCTGACATATGTGTGGACTTCCTGGGCACACATATGATTAGTCTGGTTTTGTTCTTTAGAAAACCAGGTGTGACAATATATTTTTGAAATGAATGCTACACATACCCAATAATTAAGCTAATCATTTTGCATGTGCAAAATTTCTATGAACTCTCAGAAACTAAAGAACATGTCTTAGTAATCTAGCTTATTGACAACATTTCCTGTGTAAATAAAGTCAATACCATATCAATCATAATCAACCAGTGCATATCTCTGCTCAAATGACATCCGCAGGAACAGGTCACTGCATTATTTGGATCATACAATAAGACGAACAAATAACTCTGCAGCATGATAAAGTATCAATCCCTTACCATCCTAATCATGGGCTTCAAAGTACAAAACTGCTTGCATATGCAGTTTTACATGAATACTTATATATATAGATCTCATAAGAATGTGTTTGTCAAGCAAGAAAATGACTCATGATTACCGGCAACAAATCTCTACATTTGTTTGGTGAAGTAAACCATATCTGAAGTCGATTTGAACTTTGGTTGCTCTTCATGAAATTTGGAAACACTGCCGACAATGCTGAGGTCCCCTAAGCGAACTCAAATTCTTTTTACAGGTTATTATTCGTTTAGAACTACCCATTTTAGTGACATGTGAGGCACCAAGAATATTTCTTGGAAAGAAAGAAGAGTGCTATATATGCACCAATCCACAGATTATCATGTAGAGCTAAGAAAGAAAAGTAGAGAATTGGGGTTGACTAGATGACATTGTTTCAGAGACTGGGAATGTTTTGTTCCTGAAACAAAAAATGCTAGTTTTTTTTACATAACCGAGTCAAACAAGGGCAACTTGCTTCTGAATGAACAACAAAAACATCTGGCAAAAATTTAGAAGTGTCATATTATTCCAGCTATGACTCAAACAAGATGCCTTCATTGCCTAGTTGTGTCAGGGTAAATTGAGAGCGGAAGGAAGACTAACAAATGTTGGAGAGGGGAATTGGAACTCAGAAATGAATAAAACTCTGATTCTCATATCCAGGAACACTTGCATTGGCATGAAGGAGAAGCATGAAGCAGGAGAATTTCAAGTCGTAGGACTATATATCTATATTCACATCAATCTTTGTTTACATATATGGCGGGCATGCTGCCCCTTTGGAATGCCGAGACAGCAATAATAGTGATGCCTGGTAGCTCTGGCAAGGTTAGCAAGAGACATGGACACAAGGAGTCAGTAAGCCAACCATTCTTTAGCCCATGTGATTGTTGTCCAATATGACACATGATCACAACAGCTATTGGTGACAAGTGAGAAGAAGGTTTAGACATCTAGACATATCCCAATTCCCAACAAATTTGAGAGAACAAGTTTCACTTCCACAAGACACTCTTAATCTCCATGAAAAAACACAGCGTGCCTCTCTCCATGAAAAAACACAGCGTGCCTCTAGAATGGACTGAAATAAAAAAAATCCTTACATCTAAAAATGTCTCATGTTTTCATGTTTATCATTTTTAGATTGCTTACGTTGGCCACCAACTGGCTATATGCTTCTATATGAGGGTTTACGCTATCCATAAATAAAGTTTAGAGTGGTCACAAATGATAAGGATAAAAGGGATATATTGGAAATCAAACAAAAACCAAAATGAATTTAAATAAATTTAAACAAAACAGATAAATAGGATATATCAGAAATATAGGCAAATTTTGGCGAAAAAAGGAAACCCCATTTTAAACAGCTGTACCCTTGTCCCAGCAAATATTGTCCCCACCATTTTAAACAAAACTGAATCTATTTCCCGTGCATCCCAAAAAGCATAGACCGACATAATATAAACATACTAGCTCAATCCGATCAATAAAAGATGGTGTTGTAGTTAATCTGTTCTCAGAAGTTCAAAGAGAACTAAGCAACGACAGATACAACCAGACATTATTCAGCAAGCTAATCAGCACAACCAGTTCCAGTGCAGATCCGTTCCGATAGTAAAGCAAGAAGCATTCATCTATCACTGCAGCAGTGCAGCTAACCTATGAGCAAAGCAATGAAATTAAGCAACGACGACTAGGTTTAGCCATAGCCAGACCTATGGGCAAAAATGACACTTTTAATCAATCACGCTTCCATGCAGGCTGTCGGTTAGCGCTTCTTCCAGCTGGTCGACGTCGTCCGAGAGGGTGAGCTGGTACTGCACAGGCAAGAACATATTGAAATAACGTTTGAGATCAGGGTGCCCGCGGAGCAGAACCTTCAAGCGGTCGAAGGTGCCTCTCGCGCCGATGCTGCAATTAATCCACAAGCAAGACATCAGCCCGATGCAGATCTCGATCCATGACACACATCCCATGAGGATGCCCGTGGTAGATGGTGCATTTCTCGAGCAAGATCTAGCTAGAGTTCCAGATCTGCAGGCTAGCAAGCGGTTGCAAGGTTCGATGGGCACCGATGGATCTACCTGTCGATTTGTTGGAGGACATGGAAGAACTCGTGGTACTTCGCCCGGCCAAACGCACGCTTGACGCTCTGCGTGAAGTCGACGTAGTCGTCCATTGTCATCACTCGCGGCTCGCCAGTTTCAGCCGGTGGCACCGCCGCGGCTGCCCCCCTTATTCCCCATGACCAAACAAACAGATCGGATGGAAAATTACTAGATCAGATTACCAGATCCGCGAAGAAGACTTGCGACGGAGGAGCTAGAACGTAGGTGAAGCTACTCACGGGTTGCGAGTTGGGGACGACGCCTTGGGCGCAGCCTGCTCCTCGACCTCCTGAAGCGCGCGCTTCATGCTGTCCGTTCCCTGAATGGTCACCAGTCACACCACCAGGCCGGGCTGCCACGGCCGCGTAGGATATATATGGAGAGGGCATAGAAAGCGACAACCTCGCCAGCTAGCGTTCTCCAGACGCGAAGTGATAATGATAGAATTCGGAGCACAGCACAGGTTGGTGACGGCTGTGAACAGCATTTGCTAACTATGCGACTACTGGCTGTGGACAGCATTTGCTGACTACGACTACTGGCTGTGTCCAGCAGGAAATTAAACGCATACACGTCAGGGTGAATTGAAGGGGTCTTGACTGTCATGTGG
Source organism: Saccharum spontaneum (assembly GCA_022457205.1). NCBI lineage: Eukaryota > Viridiplantae > Streptophyta > Magnoliopsida > Poales > Poaceae > Saccharum > Saccharum spontaneum. The sequence goes on along the minus strand of CM039605.1, from coordinate 17,758,393 downwards.
TCGTGCTGATAGTTTAGTTACATACAATTGAAGGAGCGGAACAGAAGGGTACTCTCAGGATCAGGAACAAGGACGAAGCAAAATCCTGGATTTGGACAGATTTTATCCGTAGGCTTCAGTCGTTAATTTTAGGTTCAACTAATGTGTAGTACAGCCTATACTCCTAGGTTGCTTGATTGTAGTGGGTTTATATAATTGAAATATTTTGTAGGTTATAATTAATGGCCCTTTTTTGTTTAATTCTGGTTGTTTTGTTGCTCTTCTTAATAAAATACAAGCCGAAATACACCCAAATAGTGTTTTCCTACAACACGGTGTTGGTCCTGAATTGGCATAGCTTGGTGCGTGTAAAGGCATGTGGCTCACCATACAGCACACGCACACAATAGTCACCTATTTAAGCTCAGTGAATCTCCGGTCAATTTTCATGTGAAAACAAATCCTTTATTGTACCTTGCCTTTATTACGGAACATGTCGTTTATTTGATTTGAATGAAACAAGTTGGCCCAAGCCCAACTAAATCCAACAAAGACAACTAACTCTAGTAACTACACAGTAAGTTGCACATCCCATTGCAACAAACAACCATATTTGCTACATCCTCCATTCCAAATTATTAAATGTTATTTGGTTTTTCTAGATACATTACTTTTGCTATACATATGTCTAGATGCATAGTAAAAATAATGTATCTAGAAAAGTCAAACATCTTATAATTTGGAACGGTGGGAGTAGTATTTAATAATGCTAGAAGATATTGTAAACCATAAGCTACATTTTTATATGAGAAGTAAAATTAGTTGGCATATTATATATTGTACAAATAATTGAAAAAATACTTAAGAGCTCGTTCCTCAAACCATTACACGTATAGCCACCTACCATTGCTGAGACGATATACAATGAATTTCCTCTACGGGTTAATCCTTTGTTATACCTAGCATTTATTGGATTTAATTAATTGGATGGGGCCCAATTAAATTCAATAAAGATTACTAACTCCAGTGACTATGCAACAAGCTGTATGCCCTACTGTAACACCCCAGGTGTTATAGTGCTAATTAATCTGCCATGTCATCATAATGCATTGCTCATCATACCTGTTAGGTTAACCTTGTTATGCATCAACTAAAACGAGTTTACTTAATTAGGTTGAATGTGTTTCTCTGTGGTGTGCTCCGAAACTGAAAACCCTAATTTCGAATACCACCGCAATTACTTAGTACATGCCCTGCGTAATTTGAAGTGCGTGACTGTGTTGCACACTAGTGTCAAATGTAGGGTATGAGCTTAAGTACAACATCTAAAATGAAGCTCCAAAATTGAGTTTGAATTAGAATCCCAAAACTTGTCGCGAGTTTTCCTATTCGAATTCAAATTCAAATCTGGAGAGAAATGTAAAAGAATTTCAAAAGCTAATTGGTCAACCAAGAGTGGCATTTGGTCAACCATGTCATGTTGGTCCAAATGATGCCCTTGGGTGAGGTTTTGATCACTAAGTAATCGCAAATCAAAGTAGAAACAAATTCCAATTTGAAATCCCTCCGAAAACCCTAAATTTCAAAACCCTGTTTTACCCCTTTTGAAATAATTCAAAATCTAAGCAAAATTTGGGAAAAAGTTCAAAACCAAGTTTGTAGAACTTTTCAAGGGCTACAACTTTGGTGTTTTGAGTTTTCAAAGTTTTAGTGTAAAATGTGGAGCAATTTTGAAAATAAATAAATTTCCGATTTAATTCATTTTTTGTCCCCAAACTAAGATTTCAAAATGGAGGCTGAATTTGAAAAAGTTTTGAACAGCAAAGTTGTAGGTCTGGTTAAGATATACAACTTTGATGTTTGGAGATTTTGAAGTCTCAATATAAAATCAAAAGTAATTTCTAAATTACCAAATCTGAAAAATGTGTCCCTTTTTGAATTTAAACTCAAATTTCAAAATCCAGTGAGAATTTGAAAAAGTGTTCAATATCAAACTTGTAGAGCTTGAAATTTGAAGATTTCATACATTGGAAGATTTTCAAGTTGTTATACAAATTTGAAAGTAATTTGAAAAAGCAGTTTGAATTTCAGATTGGGGGGAGCTACAGTACACGACGTATCACCGCCGGGCACCGCGCGGCATGGGCGACGGCCGACCGCCGCCGTGGCCGTTTCCACGCCCTTCGCGCGCGCCAGGAACGCCAGCGCAACGACGAGCGCCTTACAGAGCCGATCACAGTGCCTAGACCTATATATACGTGGAGGTCACCGAGTTCGTTCTTTTCTCCTCCGTTTAGCCGTCGCCGCCGTTGGTTTTCGCCGGCGAAATTCACCACTGTCACTGCACCGCCAGCCACTCCCTCTTGCAGCTAGCTTCGCCTTGCCTTCGCGCACGCACTGAGCCCCATTGCAGAGCCTCATTTCAACCCGAGCTAGGTAGGGCCGTTTTCTCCCTCGCGGTGGTCACTGTCGCCGCCGCGATCGGGCTCTCCGTGGCCAGCCTGTCTCGGTGAGTCTCTGGCTTAACCGCTTCATGTTCAAGGTCCTACCCGATGCTGTGATGCTCATCGCATTGTTGGTTTTCCTTTTTGTACCCTGTGTTCGTCGGAACAGCGCCTTGTCACCACCGTCCGGGTCGCCCTCACCGCCTCACCGTCGACCGGGCACTCCAGACCACCTCTACCCCCTCCAAGTTCGTCAGTGAGTTCACGGTGAGCTCCTGAGCGTGATGCTCGCCTGTTTTTAACCGCTACCGCCGTGGGAAGGGGGGGTCATCCGCCTTGCCGTCGTCCCGAGCCGCCATGGCCGTCGGGAAGGGTGCTTGGGAAGGAGAGCCTTAGCTTTTAGGGTTGCGGATGATTCGCGGGGATGGCTGGATCATGTAGGTCGCTTAGGTTTGTCGACCGAGGCATCGGTCATCGGCCAGTCACCGCGGGCGAGCGCGCGGACGCGAGAGAGAGAGCGCGAGCGGGAGGAAGAAGATGACAGGCCGGCTGGGCTGGGCTGGGCCGGTCGGGCGCGCGAGCGCGCGGGCGCGTGAGCGGGCCGTTCGCTGGGCCGGACCGCGGGGAAAAAGAAAATCGGCCCGATTTCGTTTTTGTTTTTCTTTTTCAAATAAATGAATGGTGTTATTATTTGTTTATTTCATTAAAAATTGTGTAGAGTTCCAAAATTCATGAAAATTTTTGTGTAAGCTTTTCAATGTATAAACTATCTAGGAAAAATATTAAATCATGAATTTGAATATTTTGTGCAGTAGAATTAATTGGTTCCAATAAAGATTAAATGCAACTTCCAGTAATTTTAATAATTAATTTATTTATCCAAAAATTATGAAATTTATTATGACACTATTATAAATCACTCTTAACCCATAGAAAAAGTTTGAGCTTGTTTAGATAAAGTTTGATCAACTTCTAATTATGCCCTAATTATTTATATAGAAAACAAATGTTACTTGGAGAACTTTAAGTGTTGTGTGCCTTTTGATTGAGTGATGTCCTTAGGTCACTACCCTTTTGTGATCTCTGGCACTTTAATTTCGTGATTGAGCTCGTTAGTAAATTGTTAAGTTAAAAGCTGGTATCGCGGGAAATCGTCGCTACTAGTTAGTAGGTTTTCTGTTTACGACTGTACCGTGAAGGGAAGTTGTACTCAAATCGTAACCGTGGCATGTTATCATCAAGCATCATGTTTATCATCGAGCATCATGTTAAAGCATGTTATGTATTCGTGTAGTCACCGCTTTCGAGGAAGCCGAAGTCGTCGAGCAAGCTTCCGGAGAAGAGCGGTCATCGGTGGGTTCCGAACCAGACGGAGGAGTTCACGAGTCTGAGTCAGTCGTCGTGTCAGAGCAAGGCAAGCCCCGGTGCATTTAAACCCTACCTTGAATTTTACAAATGTTTTATTATTTATATTATGATTTATTGCATTAAGTAATTAGGAGTTGAGTGATAACCTAATTGCTGCATTATCATCCTTGATTATTGCGATATTACCCTTGACACCTGTTTTATGAAAAATGCGTAGTATGCTTCGCTATGCTTAGAAGTTAAGCTTTTAAATGAAATGTTTACATAGCCATGACGGCATCCTTAATGAATATTGAAAGAATGTGAATAAACTTGTAAGATCGGGCGGGGTTTTGGCCACTGCTAACGTGCATTGGGAGAGGAGTCCCAATGTATTGTTTCCGCCTTATCAGTTAAGGACCGTACGTTGTTGGCCCTCGCGTCATGGAGTTTTTATTAGTACTAGCCATGTGCCCATGGCAGGTAAGCCTTACTTTGGTTAGTCCATTACGAGAACGTCTAACCTCGCACTGGGAGTGGAGAGATGGCAAGAGTAACGTGTACCCTCGGGGCTAGAATTGGGCCGGGTTCGAGGAGTACTGTGCTCTCGGGTGGCGATGGACACGTTCTGGTTTTGGGTTATTCGGGTAAGAGTTGATATATGCTAGATTCGGTTCTACATATGTCGTGTGGTTAGGAATCCCCAGCTGGGTAAATGAAGCGGTTCGAATCGTCGTTGCTCCACGAGAAAGGAGTCTTGGCCTTGCACCAACATTGTAGTTAAGAACTGGAATTGAAAGAAAGAATGAGAAAGGTTTTGATGATAATTACTTTGATCTAGACTAGGATCACCTAGATTTGGTTAATGAACCATCAATGGTAAAAGTAAAATGTTGAAGATAAGGACTTACCTTAGTAAGCTTCTCTGCAAAAGAAAATTTTGATTATTGATCTACCCGTACCTTGATTCCCTAAAGCTAGCATGCCCTTGGAGTCTTTGTCTTAGTCGGGTAAGTCTTGTTGAGTACTTTTGTACTCAGGGTTTGTTGAACCCCTTGTTGCAGGTGCGGTTCATGAACAAGTCTGCTTCGAGCCTTGTTGCATGACCGTCATGGTTGAAGAAAGCGACGACGAGTAGACTGTGTGGCCTTTGGGCAAGGCATCTCGTTTGGGTGTTGTAATAAAGTTACTACCGATACTTCTCTACTAATGGTTTGTAATAATGTTACATAAGGTTTGAGATTTGAAAACTGGTTTGTAAACCTATATTATTGTAAGACTTCCGCTACTTTACTCTGTTGAATATTTTGAATAAACTGTTGTAATATTGCGATACTCCTGTGATTGGATCCTGTTTGGAGGAAAGCAGGCCTTTTACGTTATGGTGAACATAAGTACGACTGTCAGAGGTCATTATGGCAATGACGTGTACTTGTGGGCCATCATAATTAGGAGGTTCTGTGACAGCTGGTACCAGAGCATAATCACTCGAGTTATTGTAGTATTACTTTGCAAAACTTCAAAATAATTTGGGTCAAACAAACTTAATATTGATATTTTGGGTCCAAATTGCTTTTGCTTATCTTAATCTATTCTATAGTTTCCTTAGCTCATATTTGAAAGCTTCGTAGTGTAGTATCATGTATAGTGCCCTATGTTATAAAGTTTGCGTGTGTTACTTAAATCTTTCTGTTAGATCGTAAGAACGATGCATGCATCATATTTAATTAACCTGCTTAAGTTACCTTCCCTTTTAAAGTGGTTTGGGTTAAGTAAGGTTCAATCCTATTCATGCTAACCTTCAGATCCCCCTATCTGTTCTCATCGTCCTAATTCTATCTTGCTTTAGGATGGCACGTGTGAAGACAACTCCTCGCAAGAAAACGGGTCCCCAGGGAGTGTCGCGTCATCAGTTGGCCGCCAGAGTTGATGGAGCAAGCAGTAGCCGTAATCCGAACCCAGATTCGGAATCTGAGGTTGCAAGGCTTACATCAGAAGTGGAGCGACTGAAGCGCAACATGCGTTTTTGGAAACAGTTCCAGAACGAGTCTCTGGAAAAGGAGGCAGAAGCCAGAGCTCGTGTTCGGGAGTTGGAGCTTTATGTGACACACCTGGAGCAGTACAATACTGTTCTGCATGAGGAAGTCCATAGGCTAAATGATCTGATGAATCCCGATCATCAGCCCCAGGCAGTAGAAGATGATGTTGGTGCCGTGATTGTTCCTGGGATAGAGGACAATAATGAAGATGAACCCATGGTGGAAAGTGGGGATGATGCAAGTCATGTCACTGGTGCAAGTGCTCCAGAGGTTGATGATGGAGTGATCGTGATCAGCGATGATGACGAGGAGTGAAGTGTTGATATGGATGGCTATGTAATATAGTAGTCTTTCCTGCTTTCTAAGAACCTTAGTGGGTAGTTTCTTGCTTGCGAGCAAGTTTGTAATGAAATAATGTAAGATAAGTTTGTATGTGTATACAAGTACTGTACTAACTGCTTTTTAATTCAATAAAGCGATGTAAATATATGGTTTGTGTACAACAGATGGACGGTACTGGAACTTTCCAGCAAGGGGACAATACTCCGAATCCCCCACCGTTTCCACCCACCTTGGCAGAGGCTATTGCTGCTTTGGTTAATGCCACTACCCTGTTGGCTCAGAATCAGAATCAGAATGGAAATCAGGGTTGTCGAGGCCGTAACAATGGAGGGGAAACCACCTATGTGGATTTCACCGATACTCGTCCACCAGTGTTCTCAAAGGCGGATGAGCCGCTAGAGGCGGATGACTGGCTCCGTACCATGGAGCAGAAGTTTGAACTGTTACAGTGCACGGAGCACCAGAAGCCCGTGTTTGCAGCGCAGCAGCTTAGAGGTGCCGCAGGGGCGTGGTGGGCGAATCTGGTCGCCGCACGGCCTGCTGGCCACCGTGTCACTTGGCAGGAGTTTCGTGAAGCCTTCAGAGCACATTATATTCCAGATGGTGTTATGGCCATGAAGCTAGAGGAGTTTCTCTCGCTGAAGCAAGGGAACCAGACAGTTCTGCAGTACGTGGGTAAATTCAATCATCTGTCCCAATATGCAGGAGAATATGTGAACACTGATGCGAAGAAGAAAAGCTGTTTCATGATAGGGTTGAGTACCAGAATCTAGGAAGCATTAGTCACCTGTTATAATGCTACATACCATGAGATAGTCAATGTGGCTATTACGTCAGAAGAGAAGTCTCGACTGCACAAAGAGTCGAAGAAGAAGAAGCCAGTGTTTTCAAGCCCGTCTGGCGGCATTAAGAAGCGCCAGAAGTTTATTTACCACCCTCAGAACCATTTCCGCCCAACCCATCGTCCACCGCAATACCAAGCTCAACCGCAGACGTTTTACCGTCCTGCCGCAACCCCGCAATATCCACCACAGCTGAATGCCCCTGGTATTCGAAACCAAGCTCCAGCCACCCATAACTTTCCCTGCTACAATTGTGGAAAGCCAGGCCACTTTTCCAAGGACTGCCCGTATCCAAGGCAGTACAATCCCAACTATCCCAAAGCTCCCGTACCACAACAGCAACAATCTCAGAGCAAGAATAATAATCTGAATGTTCAGAAGGGTAAGGGTGAGAAGAAGAAGATCGGACGTGTATTCTATACTCAAGCAAGTACCATCCCAGAGGGAGAACCTGTTATGATGGGTATGTTCCCTGTTGCTAATCATCCAGCAGTACTGTTATTTGATTCAGGTGCATCGCATACATTCATAAATCGCACCTTTGTTGTTAAGCATGACATTCCAATTTTGGGAACACAAGAAGATTTCTTTATCCAGTCGCCCGGGGGACGACTGTGTACTAAGGAGATGGTACGTGACGTACCTATAGAGTTAGGTGGGCATATATTTCCTACCTCAATGATAATATTACAGAAACAGGATATAGATGTAATCCTGGGTATGAATTGGATGTACCAAAGAGGAGCCCTTATAGATGCACTGCACAGAACTATAAGGTTGAACCTGCCAGATAATAAATCTCATCTTCTTATCCAACTTCCTATTCCCAAGAGAACAGTTGAAAGGATATGTGCAACTTCAGCACAAGAAATTTGTGATATACTGGTAGTCTGTGAATTTCCAGATGTGTTTCCAGATGATCTACCAGGTCTGCCACCAGACAGAGATGTAGAGTTTGTAATTGAGTTAAAACCGGGTACTGCTCCAATATCCCGGAGAGCTTACAGAATGCCACCCAATGAATTGGTAGAACTTAAGGATCAATTGCAAGAGTTACGTGACAAAGGTTTTATTAAACCCAGTTCCTCACCATGGGGATGCCCAGCTCTGTTTGTCAAAAAGAAAGATCAGACTTTAAGGATGTGTGTTGATTACCGACCGCTGAATGAAGTAACCATTAAGAACAAATATCCGTTGCCGCGCATTGATCTACTCTTTGATCAGCTTGCAGGGGCAAAGGTATTTTCAAAGATCAATCTTCGATCAGGGTACCATCAAATCAAGATTCGACCTGAAGATATCACAAAGACTGCATTCACCACCAGATATGGACTGTATGAATACCTAGTTATGTCTTTTGGTCTCACCAATGCACCGGCACATTTCATGTATTTAATGAACTCAGTTTTCATGCCGGAGCTTGACAAGTTTGTGGTTGTTTTTATTGATGATATTCTGATATATTCCAAAAGTAAAGAAGAGCATGTCGAGCATCTCAGAGTTGTTCTGAATCGTTTGAGAGATCACCAACTGTATGCCAAGTTCAGTAAATGCGAGTTCTGGTTAAGAGAAATGCAATTCTTAGGTCATGTGTTGTCAGCTGAAGGAGTAGCAGTAGATCCTGGCAAGGTGAAAGATATTCTGAATTGGAAACCACCAATCTCAGTTCATGAAGTCCGAAGTTTTCTAGGAATGGCGGGTTATTACCGTCGATTCATACCTGACTTTTCAAAGGTAGCCAAGCCAATCACAGAGTTGTTGAAGAATCAAACTAAGTTCATATGGTCTCCAGAATGTGAGAAAGCATTTAGAATTCTAAAGAAGTCATTGACAACTGCTCCAGTTTTGGCACAACCAGATATAGAAAAGCCATTTGATGTTTATTGTGATGCCTCGGGTATTGGCCTTGGTTGTGTATTAATGCAAGAAGGCAGAGTCATTGCTTATGCCTCGAGACAGTTGAAGCGCCATGAAGAACATTATCCGACACATGATCTTGAACTGGCAGCTGTGGTTCATGCATTGAAAATATGGCGTCATTACTTGTTAGGTAATACTTGCCACATGTATACTGATCACAAGAGCTTAAAGTATATCTTTACTCAGTCAGAATTGAATATGAGGCAAAGAAGATGGCTTGAGTTAATAAAGGATTATGATTTAGAAGTACACTATCACCCTGGAAAAGCGAATGTGGTTGCTGATGCACTCAGTAGAAAGAATCATTGCAATTGTATGACTGTGAAGCCAATAGATTACAGTTTGTGTTACGAATTGGAAAAGTTGAATATTGAAATAATTCAACAAAGTCAGTTGACTAATGTCACAGTAGAATCAACACTCAAAGATCAAATTGTATCTGCTCAGAGAACAAATTCTAGAATAGCTCATATCAAAGAAAAAATTAGAACTGGTCAACAGACAGATTTTAGTATTGATGATGCAGGTGTGCTGTGGTTTAAGAACCGGCTAGTGGTCCCAAAGATTTCAGAGTTACGTCAGCTCATCCTTGATGAAGCACATAATACAAGGTTTTCTATTCATCCAGGGAGTAATAAGATGTATCAAGATTTGAAACAGAGATTTTGGTGGACCAAAATGAAAATTGAGATTGCTAAGTATGTTGCCAGATGTGATACTTGTCGCAAAGTGAAAGTTGAACATTTGAAGCCAGCAGGAATGTTACAACCCTTGCCCATTCCATCCTGGAAATGGGAAGATATTAGTATGAATTTCATTACTGGGTTACCCAAGACCTCAAGAGGCTTTGATTCAATTTGGGTCATTGTGGACCGTTTGACTAAGTCAGCTCACTTTGTACCTGTGAAGGTTGACTATAGAGCATCTAGATATGCTGAAATATATGTTGCTCGAATTATGAGTTTACATGGAATACCTAAAACAATTATTAGTGACAGGGGTACTCAGTTTGTTTCGCAATTTTGGAGACAATTTCAAAAGTCATTAGGTACTAAACTTCTTTATAGTACAGCCTATCATCCACAAACTGGGGGACAGACCGAAAGAGTAAATCAAATTTTGGAAGATATGTTAAGATCCTGTGCTCTCACCTATCAAGATCAATGGGATGAATGTTTACCGTTAGCAGAATTCTCATACAACAATAGTTATCAAGAGAGTATCAAAATGGCACCATTTAAAGCATTGTATGGCCGCAGGTGCAGAACTCCGTTGAACTGGTCAGAACCAGGAGAAAGATGGTTTTATGGAGTTGATCTGGTGAAGAAAACGGAAGAAAAGGTTAGGCAGATACAAAAGAATTTAAAAGTTGCTCAGTCTCGATAGAAGAGTTATGCAGATAAAAGGCGTAGACCCTTGATGTTTAAAGTGGGAGATTATGTTTATCTGAAAGTGTCACCCATGAAAGGAGTTAATAGATTTGGAGTTAAAGGCAAACTCGCACCACGTTATATTGGTCCTTTTCAAATCCTTGAAAAATGTGGGAAGGTGGCATATAGATTAAAGCTGCCTGAACAACTGTCAGCCGTGCACAATGTGTTTCATGTATCACAAATGAAGAAGTGTCTGCATGTGCCTGATCAAGTTGTTGATGTGGAGGGGGTTGAACTCGAGCCTGATTTAACCTATTCTGAATATCCTGTCCGAGTTTTGGATCGAAAGGATCGTGTTACCCGGAGTAAAACAATTAAATGGTACAAGATACAATGGGATCAACATTCAGAAGAGGAAGCCACCTGGGAATCGGAGGATTACCTGTTGGAGAATTTCCCTGAGTTCTTTGCTTCTATCTAGGTTGCAATTTCTTCTTTAAACTATAACCTATCCTTTTAAAATCTTTGTAATGCAGAAAACCCCTACCTGTTTTGTAGACAAATCTTGGACGTGTTTGCTTGACACGTTTCCTTTTCCATTACTTAACTCAAGGCTTTAAATCTCGGGACGAGATTTCTTTAAGGGGGAAGGGCTGTAACACCCCGGGTGTTATAGTGCTAATTAATCTGCCATGTCATCATAATGCATTGCTCATCATACCTGTTAGGTTAACCTTGTTATGCATCAACTAAAACGAGTTTACTTAATTAGGTTGAATGTGTTTCTCTGTGGTGTGCTCCGAAACTGAAAACCCTAATTTCGAATACCACCGCAATTACTTAGTACATGCCCTGCGTAATTTGAAGTGTGCGACTGTGTTGCACACTAGTGTCAAATGTAGGGTATGAGCTTAAGTACAACATCTAAAATGAAGCTCCAAAATTGAGTTTGAATTAGAATCCCAAAACTTGTCGCGAGTTTTCCTATTCGAATTCAAATTCAAATCTGGAGAGAAATGTAAAAGAATTTCAAAAGCTAATTGGTCAACCAAGAGTGGCATTTGGTCAACCATGTCATGTTGGTCCAAATGATGCCCTTGGGTGAGGTTTTGATCACTAAGTAATCACAAATCAAAGTAGAAACAAATTCCAATTTGAAATCCCTCCGAAAACCCTAAATTTCAAAACCCTGTTTTACCCCTTTTGAAATAATTCAAAATCTAAGCAAAATTTGGGAAAAAGTTCAAAACCAAGTTTGTAGAACTTTTCAAGGGCTACAACTTTGGTGTTTTGAGTTTTCAAAGTTTTAGTGTAAAATGTGGAGCAATTTTGAAAATAAACAAATTTCAGATTTAATTCATTTTTTGTCCCCAAACTAAGATTTCAAAATGGAGGCTGAATTTGAAAAAGTTTTGAACAGCAAAGTTGTAGGTCTGGTTAAGATATACATCTTTGATGTTTGGAGATTTTGAAGTCTCAATATAAAATCAAAAGTAATTTCTAAATTACCAAATCTGAAAAATGTGTCCCTTTTTGAATTTAAACTCAAATTTCAAAATCCAGTGAGAATTTGAAAAAGTGTTCAATATCAAACTTGTAGAGCTTGAAATTTGAAGATTTCATACATTGGAAGATTTTCAAGTTGTTATACAAATTTGAAAGTAATTTGAAAAAGCAGTTTGAATTTCATATTTGGGGGGGGGGGAGCTACAGTACACGATGTATCACCGCCGGGCACCGCGCGGCATGGGCGACGGCCGACCGCCGCCGTGGCCGTTTCCACGGCCTTCGTGCGTGCCAGGAACGCCAGCGCAACGACGAGCGCCTTCCAGAGCCGATCACAGTGCCTAGACCTATATATACGTGGAGGTCACCGAGTTCGTTCTTTTCTCCTCCGTTTAGTCGTCGCCGCCGTTGGTTTTCGCCGGCGAAATTCACCACCGTCACTGCACCGCCAGCCACTCCCTCTTGCAACCAGCTTCGCCTTGCCTTCGCGCACGCACTGAGCCCCATTGCAGAGCCTCATTTCAACCCGAGCTAGGTAGGGCCGTTTTCTCCCTCGCGGTGGTCACTGTCGCCGCCGCGATCGGGCTCTCCGTGGCTAGCCTGTCTCGGTGAGTCTCTGGCTTAACCGCTTCATGTTCAAGGTCCTACTCGATGCTGTGATGCTCATCGCATTGTTGGTTTTCCTTTTTGTACCCTGTGTTCGTCGGAACAGCGCCTTGTCACCACCGTCCGGGTCGCCCTCACCGCCTCACCGTCGACCGGGCACTCCAGACCACCTCTACCCCCACCAAGTTCGTCAGTGAGTTCACGGTGAGCTCCTGAGCGTGATGCTCGCCTGTTTTTAACCGCTACCGCCGTGGGAAGGGGGGGTCATCCGCCTTGCCGTCGTCCCGAGCCACCATGGCCATCGGGAAGGGTGCTTGGGAAGGAGAGCCTTAGCTTTTAGGGTTGCGGATGATTCGCGGGGATGGCTGGATCATGTAGGTCGCTTAGGTTTGTCGACCGAGGCATCGGTCGTCAGCCAGTCACCGCGGGCGAGCGCGCGGACGCGAGAGAGAGAGCGCGAGCGGGAGGAAGAAGATGACAGGCGGGGCCGCGCTGTCAGAGAGAGAGGGAGCGAGGCAGGCCGGCTGGGCTGGGCCGCTGGCTGGGCCGATCGGGCGCGCGAGCGCGCGGGCGCGCGAGCGGGTCGTTCGCTGGGCCGGACCGCGGGGAAAAAGAAAATCGGCCCGATTTCGTTTTTGTTTTTCTTTTTCAAATAAATGAATGGTGTTATTATTTGTTTATTTCATTAAAAATTGTGTAGAGTTCCAAAATTCATGAAAATTTTTGTGTAAGCTTTTCAATGTATAAACTATCTAGGAAAAATATTAAATCATGAATTTGAATACTTTGTGCAGTAGAATTAATTGGTTCCAATAAAGATTAAATGCAACTTCCAGTAATTTTAATAATTAATTTATATATCCAAAAATTATGAAATTTATTATGACACTATTATAAATCACTCTTAACCCATAGAAAAAGTTTGAGCTTGTTTAGATAAAGTTTGATCATCTTCTAATTATGCCCTAATTATTTAAATAGAAAACAAATGTTACTTGGAGAACTTTAAGTGTTGTGTGCCTTTTGATTGAGTGATGTCCTTAGGTCACTACCCTTTTGTGATCCCTGGCACTTTAATTTCATGATTGAGGTCGTTAGTAAATTGTTAAGTTAAAAGCTGGTATCGCGGGAAATCGTCGCTACTAGTTAGTAGGTTTTCTGTTTACGACTGTACCGTGAAGGGAAGTTGTACTCAAATCGTAACCGTGGCATGTTATCATCAAGCATCATGTTTATCATCGAGCATCATGTTAAAGCATGTTATGTATTCGTGTAGTCACCGCTTTCGAGGAAGCCGAAGTCGTCGAGCAAGCTTCCGGAGAAGAGCGGTCGTCGGTGGGTTCCGAACCAGACGGAGGAGTTCACGAGTCTGAGTCAGTCGTCGTGTCAGAGCAAGGCAAGCCCCGGTGCATTTAAACCCTACCTTGAATTTTACAAATGTTTTATTATTTATATTATGGTTTATTGCATTAAGTAATTAGGAGTTGAGTGATAACCTAATTGCTGCATTATCATCCTTGATTATTGCGATATTACCCTTGACACCTGTTTTATGAAAAATGCGTAGTATGCTTCGCTATGCTTAGAAGTTAAGCTTTTAAATGAAATGTTTACATAGCCATGACGGCATCCTTAATGAATATTGAAAGAATGTGAATAAACTTGTAAGATCGGGCGGGTGGTTTGGCCACTGTTAACGTGCATTGGGAGAGGAGTCCCAATGTATTATTTCCGCCTTATCAGTTAAGGACCGTACGTTGTTGGCTCTCGCGTCATGGAGTTTTTATTAGTACTAGCCATGTGCCCATGCAGGTAAGCCTTACTTTGGTTAGTCCATTACGAGAACGTCTAACCTCGCACTGGGAGTGGAGAGATGGCGAGATTAACGTGTACCCTCGGGGCTAGAATTGGGCCGGGTTCGAGGAGTACTGTGCTCTCGGGTGGCGATGGACACGTTCTGGTTTTGGGTTATTCGGGTAAGAGTTGATATATGCTAGATTCGGTTCTACATATGTCGTGTGGTTAGGAATCCCCAGCTGGGTAAATGAAGCGGTTCGAATCGTCGTTGCTCCACGAGAAAGGAGTCTTGGCCTTGCACCAACATCGTAGTTAAGAACTGGAATTGAAAGAAAGAATGAGAAAGGTTTTGATGATAATTACTTTGATCTAGACTAGGATCACCTAGATTTGGTTAATGAACCATCAATGGTAAAAGTAAAATGTTGAAGATAAGGACTTACCTTAGTAAGCTTCTCTGCAAAAGAAAATTTTGATTATTGATCTACCCGTACCTTGATTCCCTAAAGCTAGCATGCCCTTGGAGTCTTTGTCTTAGTCGGGTAAGTCTTGTTGAGTACTTTTGTACTCAGGGTTTGTTGAACCCCTTGTTGCAGGTGCAGTTCATGAACAAGTCTGCTTCGAGCCTTGTTGCATGACCGTCGTGGTTGAAGAAAGCGACGACGAGTAGACTGTGTGGCCTTTGGGCAAGGCATCTCGTTTGGGTGTTGTAATAAAGTTACTACCGATACTTCTCTACTAATGGTTTGTAATAATGTTACATAAGGTTTGAGATTTGAAAACTAGTTTGTAAACCTATGTTATTGTAAGACTTCCGCTACTTTACTCTGTTGAATATTTTGAATAAACTGTTGTAATATTGCGATACTCCTGTGATTGGATCCTGTTCGGAGGAAAGCAGGCCTTTTACGTTATGGTGAACATAAGTACGACTGTCAGAGGTCATTATGGCAATGACGTGTACTTGTGGGCCATCATAATTAGGAGGTTCTATGACACCTACTGTAATGCACATCATATTTACTAGTATTTAATAATGATAGAAGATATTATAAATCATAAACAAAATTTATAATTAGTTGCCACATTTATATTAGAACAAATAACCCAAAAATACTAAAGATCATGTTCCACGAACCATTCCACGCAATAGCCACCTATCTTAGTTGAGTCAATATACACAATGCATTTCCTATGTGGAATTATTTTTGAGAAACACATAGAAATTCATTTAAAATATAGGAAATAGTAAATCTATTCAAAAAAAATTTGAAACTCCTACATAACAACATTTATATAGGTTGTTGCTTGTAAAAAAAGTTTTGGATTAGAAAAGATATTTTTTGGTTGACTCACATGGTGCCTTATCTATTTACTTGGTAATAGAAAAAATAATAAGTCATTATCTACACTATAAAGGAACAATGAAAACAAAGCTAGGTACACACTAAATTATGTCCTCCACTGAGATAGTTTAACCTTTGTGTACCGTACCACACAATTTGTCCCCAGGAATACAATAACATTAAAAATCAAAGGCTCACAATCCTCCATCAAAGGCTTCAACTCAATCCAAGGGCTGTGGTTCTTTCTATCATCCCTTAAGCTGGCTTCAACACTGCTGCCCCCCGCACCCGCCCCTTCAACGCAAAACGCTCCGGCCAGGTTTTCCCATCCTTGTGCCCCCATGCTCCATTTTCTTCTCTTCTGAAAAAAAGAAATGTCGTCCCCGTGAGCAACGGAGGTGGCGGTGGCTCGGTCGGAGCCCCTACCAGCGGCAAGCGGTGCAGATGGGGATGGCGCAAGGGCAGCCTCGACGGAGTAGCACAGGGGCCATGCCACGGTGACGCGGTCAGGCCCTGACTGGTGGCGCGGCGTGGTGGCACAGGCGGCCTGGGCGGTGGCGTGAAGCACAAGCGGCACGCGGCGTAGGGACCCCGTGCAGGTGGCGCAGCGTGGGTGTCCAGCGCAGGTGGACCGGCGCGGTGGCTCAAGCGGTCCCATCCGTTGGTAAAAGAATGCTTAGACATTGCTCTCTTCAGGTGACAGAAGGAAAAAACTTGCTGATTCGTGACTTAATATATAATTGATTGTCATTGAATTTGTGTTTTTATTATGCTTTGAAATTTTTTTAACTGTGTTGATCTTCACAAAGATTTATGATTTAAGTTTTTGAAACAAATGAAAAAACCTTGGCTATGGTTGTGACCATTAATGTTCGTAAATTCTTCCACGTTTTGATTAGGGAAACATGGACTTTTTTGTGCCCTCCATTTTTATTCATGAACAATTATCAAAATATACGTTATCTTTAGGTTGGTTGATTTGTGTTTCTAGATGACACTGTAACGTTAGCACGGGCAACATACTAGTTACATAGTAAAGGGTGTTTCGCATTTGGCCCATCAGTGATTCAGCCTGTCTTAGTCCATGTCGAAGCATACTTGCTCTTATGTAACACCCGAAAATTTGCTTCTTTGGAAATAGGGCCAAATTAATTTAATTATGAAATTTGGTGCTCATGAAACATAAGAAAAATAATATTTTTCATTAAATTAAAATTCATCATAGGGTTTAGCAACACTGTTGTGCATTCATGCTGGTTGCATATGCTTTCATGAACTGAGTGGCTTTGATCAAATCTGAAAAATGATTTCAAATGTTTTTGAATCAAGTTTGGAATAGCTTTGAAATAAAAAAAAACTCCCTTCGCACTGTTTTGGCCCAAAGGCCCGCTATCTCTCCTTCCTTTGCCAGGCAGCCAGCAAGCCCTAGCCGCCACCCTATAAAGACCAAGCTGCCGCTCTTAATCCTTTTTCTCTCTTCCATCACGCATCAAGAACACCAATTCGAAGCCTCTCGTGCCCTAGCTAGGTGACAACACCGCCGGGCAGCCTTGCCGCTGCTGCCTTCCCAAGATTGCTGAGGGGCTACTATCATCGTCAGTTCAGGCGTAGGCTGCTACCCTCGTGTGGTCTGCCACGCCCTCACGAAGACCAGCTGAACGTCACCGGCCCTACCACATCGCAATGTCAGGCGTCGTGCCATCTACCTGCAGCTGCACGCCAAGCTCACGAACTCATTTGTGCCATCAGGAGCATCACGATATCGTCCTGAAGCAGTTTCGTACTCGGAGTCCTCGTTATTCTGTCCAGGATTCCAAACTTGTTGGGTCATCTTGGTGGCCATCGACCTGAGCAGCATATCTCGTGCAGTTGCCACCACGCTCCTATTCCAGCTTGTGCTGGCCACTGCCCTTGTTGATATTGCTGGTGTCACACCCATTTTTAAGGACAAAAATAGGATGCATAAAGTACTCATGTGCGCCCCAGATCATGATCGCACACATAAGCAGACAAATTACATAGTATCATCACAGTGCTTATTACATAGCGAATAAATACTTAAGACATAGTCTTGAACGAGAAATAATAATATCTAATAATAATCTCCAGCGGAAACTCCACACAGGGACACGGTTGACTGGTTGACACCAAGACTAGTACTCGTTACGATAATCTTCATCATAATCTTCATCTGTTATGGTGGAAATAGCAAGAGTGAGTCCATGTCGAACTCAACAAATATAACACAGGGTTCATGAGGCTCAAATGGCTAGACACTGTTTAACTGCGGTTAGCTTTTAGTCATCATATATTTAGCAATGGAGTAGCATCAAGATAATCCACTTCCCATTAAAGAACCAATGATCAATTGCAATAATGATAACGAATGACATTAACAAGAGCATAATATTAATCAACAATAATTAAACATAGTATAACAATGGTGATCATCTATCTGTAGATGTTCCAAAGCCGCTCGTATCCGTGAGCACGGCTAGTATACCAGTTTTTAACTCTGCGCAGAGGTGTACACTTTCACTGTGAGTCATGATTACCAAATGAGTGGGGAGATCAAGCCCAAACACTAGAGAACCATATAAAGCCACTCAGGAGTTCGTCTAACAAGTTAGGGCCATTAGATTCACTCGGCAGGCAGATGTAGAACCCCCCTTCCCTGTGGCACAACAACCGCAGCCTATACACACTAGGCCAGGGGCTCGCACTACACCCAACGTGTCAAGCCATTCTTACGCCATTTAAGGTAACCACTAACAAGCTAGAAAAGGTCTCTTGAACAACTAAAGCCAGAGCCATATAGCCCTCACAGCTGTACTGTATATCCCGGATGATCACGTACAGATAAGTCCTTACGGAGAGTAACTAGAGCACCAAAAATAACACACAGGCTCTAGCCCCCTTTTAACAAAAATTAAACCATCTTAAAGATTGATTGCTGGATCCATTAATCATAATGCAAGATCATTGTTCTTAGTTTAAGCACTAGCCATAGCTACCCATATGCATACCCAAGGTTGACAAGGAATCAAGACATCAAGCACTAAGTTATAATCTCTAAGGTTGTCAAGGTAAGCACATGCATATGTATGATAATTTTGATGAATAGGTAACAAGGATAGTCCTGTGTTATACTTGCCTTGATCAAAGCTCTCCAAACAATACTGCTGACTTGGCTCAAAGTAATACTCCGAATCGTCCAAGTACTGCTCACCTTCTATACTCGATCATCAATCAACAACATACATGCATCCAATCAAACATACACGAGGCAAACAAATAGATATAATTAGAACAGTACACCAACAGTAACAAAACAGTAATAAAAGTTTATAAAACTCTTCTACACGTTTCTACGATCACACAGACGCAAAGATCACCAAAATCGGAGTTAAAACGTGAAAGTTATGAATTTTCTAAGATTTCCTATATATAAATAAATACTTAATTATAAACTCGAAAAATAAATTATCAAAACTAACTGTAAAACTACACTAACATGTAGAGTTCGCAAATACGAACCTAACGCAATTTGAACGGATCAAATCGGAGTTAAAACAAAGATTTTATGACTAAAACAGTTCTAGTGGCAAAACTGTAAATTACTGAAAACGTATTTTTGATTTAACCGGAAAGAAATACGCTTTCAAAACGCGAAAACGTAATTTCAGCTTTACGTTTTGGACCGCGGGTTGATTCCCGGAAAACTAAGGGTCTCTTTAACAAATTTACCACCGAAAGGGTATGATCTAATCTCGGCCGTAGATCACAAGATGGACGGCTCATGTTCATCTTCAAGTGCACAGTGCCTAGTCCGGTCACCATCTCCATCGCCGGCCGCCGGCCGCCATGGCCACCTCGCCGGAATACGTCGGCCCCGCCGTTCCCGACCGCCAAACAACCCGCGACTTGGTCCAATCGAAAGAGAAACTTCGCGCGAACTCAAATACACTAGAAGAAACTAACCAAGTGAACCACACGCGACTCACGGCCACAAGGGGCGGCGGCGCCATTGCCGCACCATCGGCAAGCTTCAAAACCTCGATTCAAAGCTTCTCTACATCAAAGAAGGGCACGGGAAGAAAGAGGAGGAGATAGCGATCTCACCAACACGAAGAAAAAGAGCCCGCACCGTCCCACAAGCTCCACCGACGACCAACCGAAACCGCCAACCACCTAAACCCTAAACCTCCGATTACTTGTGGTAGCGATCATGTTTTAGATGAAAAACGGAAAATAGAAGGTCCCCTCTTCCTATTTATAGCCTCAAATCACCGAAATCGGTTACCAAATCCCGGAAACAAGATTCGACTTCGTTTCGGTCGGTGGGCGTTCAACTCCGGCTCGTCTACGAAAGCTTGAAGACGACTGACAAAACGGCCCCACCAGTCAGCGGTAGAGGGAGGAAAGGCGCGGCTGCGGGCTTGACTGGAGCGGCTGCGCGAGCTGGGCCGACTTGGGCCGCGCGGCTGCTGGGCCCTGGCCATGAACTCGAGATGGGCTGCGGTGATGCTGGATCAGGCCTATCAGGTAAACAGGTAAGCTTCTTCTTCTTTTCTTTTTTTTTTCATTTACTTGCTTTCAAAAATATTTAAAATACATTCTAGTCCAAAATAAAATAAAATAAAACAAATCCACACCACACAATAAAAATATATGCAACAGCATGAATGCAACACAAAATTTATTTTATTATTATTTTAAATTGGCCATTATTTATTATCTAAATTATTCCAATTTTGTTATCTCTAAAATTTGGGTGTTACAAATTCTACCCCCCTTAAAAGAATCTCGTCCTCGAGATTGGACTGCTTACTCAAATAACTGCGGATATGATTTCCTCAATTCATCCTCTCTTTCCCAAGTTGCCTCTGCCTCTGAATATCGATTCCACTGTACTTTGCACATCTTAATAATCCGACTTCGAGTAACCCTCTCAGCAGTCTCTAAAATCTTAATTGGAAACTCTTCATATGTAAGATCCTCCTTAACAGTCAATTCTTCCAAAGGTATTTGCTCCTCAGGCACCCGCAAACACTTCTTAAGTTGTGAAACATGAAACACATCATGCACCCCAGATAAATTCTCGGGCAACTCTAATTGATAAGCAACTTCCCCACGTCTAGCAATAACTTTAAATGGTCCAACATACCTTGGTGCTAGTTTACCTTTCATGTTAAATCTCTTCACACTTCTCATAGGTGACACTTTCAAATAGACATAATCACCTACCTCAAAAACTAGATCCCTTCTCCTATTATCAGCATAACTCTTCTGACGAGACTGTGCCACTCTCAAATTCTCACGAATCACTCGTACTTGATCTTCTGCGTTTCTAAGAACATCTGTACCAAACACCTGAGATTCACCTGTCTGATCCCAAAACAATGGAGTTCTACACTTACGTCCATACAAAGCTTCAAACGGTGCCATCTTAAGACTCTGTTGATAACTATTATTGTAAGAAAATTCTGCATAAGGCAAACTCTTATCCCAACTAGTTCCATATTGCAATGCACAGGCTCTCAACATATCCTCTAATACCTGGTTGGTCCTTTCAGTCTGTCCATCTGTCTGTGGATGATATGCTGTACTAAAATTCAATTTAGTTCCTAAAGATTCATGCACAGCTTGCCAAAAGTGCGATGTAAACTGCGTACCTCGATCAGACACAATCTTCTTTGGTACTCCATGCAAACATACTATTCTTTCCATATACAAGGTAGCTAATTGTACTCCTGTGTATTTAGTCTTGACTGGTATAAAATGAGCAACTTTAGTCAACCTATCCACTATCACCCAAATAGAATCATAACCTCTCTGAGTACGCGGTAACCCCACTATAAAGTCCATACCAACTTCCTCCCACTTCCATTCAGGGATTTTCATTGGTTGCAACAATCCAGCAGGTCTCTGATGCTCTGCTTTCACCCTCTGACAAGTATCACACAATGCCACATACTCAGCCACATCTCGTTTTAATCCAACCCACCAATATTTCTGTTTAAGATCCAAATACATCTTAGTACTACCAGGATGAATAGAATAAGCTGACTCATGAGCTTCACGAAGAATTGCCTGTCTAATAGCTTGATCCTCAGGTACACACAGCCTCTTTCCAAACCACAAAATTCCATTATCATCCATTCTAAAGCCTGGTGACTTACCAATCACTATATCCTCCGCTATCTTCTTTAGTTTCTCATCCTTCAATTGACCCTTATAGATCTCTTGCTCTAAAGTAGGCTCTATCACTAATTCCATTGTATTAGTAACAATTCCCAAGTTCAAATATTCAAATTTAGCACATAACTCACTAGTCATAGACAATGTTCTCATCTCATTGGCATAACTCTTCCTACTAAGAGCATCAGCTACTACATTAGCCTTACCAGGATGATAGTGTATCTCAATATCATAATCCTTAATCAACTCTAACCATCTGCGTTGCCTCAAATTCAAATCTGACTGAGTGAAAATATACTTCAAACTCTTATGATCAGTGTATATATCACTCTTATGTCCAATCAAATAATGTCTCCAAATCTTTAATGCATGAACAACAGCTGCTAACTCCAAATCATGTGTAGGATAATTCAACTCATGCTTTCTCAACTGTCTAGAGGCATAAGCCACAACTCTGCCTTCTTGCATAAGAACACATCCCAAACCTTGACGAGAAGCATCACAATAAATGGAAAACTTCTTACTCAAATCTGGTAAAACCAAAACAGGCGCTGTAGTCAACCTCTTCTTCAACTCCTCAAAACTAGCTTGACATTTATCAGACCACACAAATTTGGCATTCTTTTCTAACAGAGATGTCATAGGTTTAGCAAGTTTAGAAAACCCTTCAATGAATCGTCTGTAATATCCAGCTAAACCCAAGAAACTGCGAATCTCGCTAACATCTGTAGGTGGTTTCCAATTCAGTACATCCTTCACCTTGCCTGGATCCACTGATATACCTCCATTAGAAACAATATGACCAAGAAAAGAAACTTCCTTCAACCAAAACTCACATTTACTTCGCTTCGCATACAGTTTATGCTCTCTAAGCTTCTGCAATACCAACCTCAAATGTTCAGCATGCTCTACCTCTGTCTTGGAAAATACCAGTATATCATCGATAAACACTACCACAAACTTATCCAAATATTCCATGAACACCTTATTCATCATGTACATAAAGTATGCAGGTGCATTGGTCAATCCAAACGACATAACAGTATACTCATACAATCCATACCTTGTAGTAAAAGCTGTCTTTGGAATATCAGAGGCACGAATCTTCAACTGATGATATCCAGAACGTAAATCAATCTTAGAAAACACACAAGCACCTCTCAACTGATCAAACAAGTCATCAATCCGGGGCAAAGGATACTTATTCTTGATAGTTACTTCATTTAGCGACCGATAATCAACACACATCCTCTGACCACCATCTTTCTTATCAACAAAAATGACTGGTGCTCCCAAGGTGATGAACTAGGTCGAATAAAACCTTTTTCTTGTAATTCTTTAATTTGTTTCTTAAGTTCTTCTAATTCATCTACTCCCATCCTATATGGTCGTTTGGCTATAGGTGCAGTTCCAGGTAATAATTCAATAAGAAATTCAATGTCTCGGTCAGGTGGCATATCTGGCAATTCATCAGGGAAGACATCTTGAAATTCCTCAATCACTGAATTCTCCTTAATAGTATCTTCAATCTGATTCACCACCGCGGTTGGTTGCTTCTGCATTGCTACATCCACATTGATTTTATCTCCATTAGGCGCAGTCACAACTACCACTTTCTGCTGACACTGAATCTCTGCCTGATTTTACATCATCCAGTCCATACCCAATATCACATCAATCCCAGATGTTCTCAACACTATAGGAGTTATCTTAAACTCTACCCCCCTTAATACCATACTAATTGGAAGACAACGATTACTGGTTTGCATGGTACCTCCAGGTGAATTTACTAAGAGAGGTTCTTTCATAGCTAGCATGGGTATACTATGCATTTTAACAAAAATATTGGATATGAATGTATGAGATGCTCCAGAGTCAAAAAGAACAGTTGCGGGAGTGGAATGTACATTGAACGTACCAATCATAACTTCTGGTGCATTATGAGCTGTATCAGAAGACACGTGATTCACCCTTCCAGCACCGGATTGTCTCTGGTTGCTCTTCTGACTCTGAGGAGTCTGTTGGTTTTGCTTCTCAGGACAATTATAAGACAAATGGCCCTCTTTACCACAGACAAAGCATCTAATAGGAGTGCTGGGGGTACTATTCTTTATGGGGGTAGCATTGGGATTTCCAGTGCGAGGAGTCTGTTGCCCAGTCTGCTGATACTGTTGACGCTGTGGATATGATGAACGCTGTTGCGACTGATTGTTTTGCCAATTTTGGGACCACCTCTGATTTGAATTGCGATTCCACTGGCTAACCGGTCCCTGAAACTTCTGATGAAAGCCATGCTGAGAATTTGTGCGTTGACGGTTGTTGCTTCCTGAGCCTTGCACCTTCATCTTTCTTTTTCTATCCATCTCCCTACGCTCATTATCAAGCACAATAGCTTTGTTCACCAGCTCTTGAAAACTAGCATAGCTATTCCCCTTCAGTTGCAAGCGAAGATCATAATAAATTCCCTTCAAGAACAGACGCTGCCTGTCTGCATCTTCCCTAACTTCATTGGGAGCATAGCGAGCCAATTGGGTAAACCTGTCATGATATTCACTCACACTCATCTGTCCCATCCTTAGGTTTCTAAATTCTTCCTGCTTCAGCTCAATTATACCTTCAAGAATATGACGAGCCCGAAAATCTCTAACAAACTCATTCCAAGTGATAGGAGGAGCATTGTCAGGGCGTGCAGCCTGGTACGACTCCCACCAAGTCTGAGCTGTCCCTTGTAACTGACCAGATGCATACAACACCTTCTCCATATCATTGCATTGGGCTATATTCAGCTGTTTCTCCACTGCCCTCACCCAATCATCTGCTTCTAAAGGATCAGCAGCATGAGAAAACACTGGAGGGCGTCCCTTCAAAAATTCTCCACGCTTATCCCTTACTTGAACAGGTGGTGGTCCTCCAACAGGGGGATTGTTCTGCATATGCTGCATAAACATCTGCATCAGCTGATTCTGAGTTTGCATGAGTTTCTCCATAGTAACGGGTGGATTAACACCCCCGCGACCTCTGCCACGACCTCTGCCTGACATCTGTTTCCAAAACACAGAAGATGAAATTCAGTGCGATCCAAGATGATGTATACAATAGATAAACAAAATCTGATTTTCTGGGCAAACTCCAATTTCAGCAACTCAGTAAAACTGTCATATCTCGAGCTACAGACGTCCAAATCAGATGATCTTTACATGGTTGGAAAACTTATAAAATTATCTACAACTCGTATTCACAACACTTTTTCTGATTCTGTCAATAAATTGGTCAAAAACTGAACTTAACAGAAACTGTTCCAGAATTCCAGACTGTGCAGTAACTCCAACTTGAAACAGGTATATCTCTTAACTCATAATAGATATTAAGGTGATTCTTGTGGGATTGGAAAGATATAGAAGTCTAATTATTCCCAGTAAAATTTCTTAAATTTCCCATGAACGGATTTTAAGTTATTTCTAAAACATCCCAGACTGATCCAAAAATCAGCAAAGGACAGAACTAAGTTAACCTCATATTCACTAATATATCTTGATCAAACTTAATATTCTTAACCATGGAATTTGTAGGCATGTCTACAACACTCCAGCACACATTACAAAGATCCAAATCACACATTATCATAATAACAATCCATCAATCACACAATTGTTCACACCACAAACTGACTCTTAAAACAATCCAAACTTAAAATTAACTCGCAACTACTATCGTTCTTATTACATAGGGATTTTTCCTATTTCCTAATTAAGCTTCTCATAAATCTTAGGATGACCTAACTCCGCCCTTAATTGGTCAATCTCCTTATAAGCTTGCTCCTTAAGTTCTTTTTCCTTCAGCAACTCATCCTTCAGGTCCACCTCATGAAGAGCCAATTCACGAGCTAATGCCACCGTAGCTTGTAAAGTCAAGGAGGAATCATCTGCAAGTGGCACGGTCCAAATACCCTTGTCATGCAAGAAACAAGGAAAGTGCCGAAGTGCACCCTTTAGCGTCTTGTCCGAGCGTAGACCATGGTAGTAAACAAATGCATTGAAAGCGACATCCTCCATGCTTGTCTCCACGGTTGCCCGGCTCACTCGGGTAATGAACTTTGACTCCACCTTAGGCTCCTTAGTGGTAGGATCCCTTTTCTTGACCCATAACTCCGTCTTCCAATAGGAATCCATCCATGGATGACTATACTCTGCACTGCGATACTTTAAAGTAGCTTCCCAGTCGTAGTAGTAGTTGTCCAAGGTTCTTGTCAACATATCATGGAAGAAAGCATCAGCCTTAGGAACCATGATATGAAACTTCGTAGTCCACCCCATAACTACATCCTCCATAGGTGTATCACCAACTCTTGATTCAGCATCAGATAGCTCTTGATCACCCTCTTCCTTTGGCTCCTGGGGTTTGAAACGGGCAACATATTGTGCAGCTGACAGACGGGGATGAGGAGGCATCTACAAGATTTAGACATAGATTAGATAGAATCAATGTATTTTCGCAATAGAATAAAGTAGAGGAAGCATAAAACTTTAGTAATTAACAAGGTGAAAAGAGGAAGCATGAATTAAGTGAAGTATGGATGCTATCAACGACCATTCTAACTAGGCTTGCGTCCTACAGTCAACACGGCTCTGATACCAATCTGTCACACCCATTTTTAAGGACAAAAATAGGATGCATAAAGTACTCATGTGCGCCCCAGATCATGATCGCACACATAAGCAGACAAATTACATAGTATCATCACAGTGCTTATTACATAGCGAATAAATACTTAAGACATAGTCTTGAACGAGAAATAATAATATCTAATAATAATCTCCAGCGGAAACTCCACACAGGGACACGGTTGACTGGTTGACACCAAGACTAGTACTCGTTACGATAATCTTCATCATAATCTTCATCTGTTATGGTGGAAATAGCAAGAGTGAGTCCATGTCGAACTCAACAAATATAACACAGGGTTCATGAGGCTCAAATGGCTAGACACTATTTAACTGCGGTTAGCTTTTAGTCATCATATATTTAGCAATGGAGTAGCATCAAGATAATCCACTTCCCATTAAAGAACCAATGATCAATTGCAATAATGATAACGAATGACATTAACAAGAGCATAATATTAATCAACAATAATTAAACATAGTATAACAATGGTGATCATCTATCTGTAGATGTTCCAAGGCCGCTCGTATCCGTGAGCACGGCTAGTATACCAGTTTTTAACTCTGCGCAGAGGTGTACACTTTCACTGTGAGTCATGATTACCAAATGAGTGGGGAGATCAAGCCCAAACACTAGAGAACCATATAAAGCCACTCAGGAGTTCGTCTAACAAGTTAGGGCCATTAGATTCACTCGGCAGGCAGATGTAGAACCCCCCTTCCCTGTGGCACAACAACCGCAGCCTATACACACTAGGCCAGGGGCTCGCACTACACCCAACGTGTCAAGCCATTCTTACGCCATTTAAGGTAACCACTAACAAGCTAGAAAAGGTCTCTTGAACAACTAAAGCCAGAGCCATATAGCCCTCACAGCTGTACTGTATATCCCGGATGATCACGTACAGATAAGTCCTTACGGAGAGTAACTAGAGCACCAAAAATAACACACAGGCTCTAGCCCCCTTTTAACAAAAATTAAACCATCTTAAAGATTGATTGCTGGATCCATTAATCATAATGCAAGATCATTGTTCTTAGTTTAAGCACTAGCCATAGCTACCCATATGCATACCCAAGGTTGACAAGGAATCAAGACATCAAGCACTAAGTTATAATCTCTAAGGTTGTCAAGGTAAGCACATGCATATGTATGATAATTTTGATGAATAGGTAACAAGGATAGTCCTGTGTTATACTTGCCTTGATCAAAGCTCTCCAAACAATACTGCTGACTTGGCTCAAAGTAATACTCCGAATCGTCCAAGTACTGCTCACCTTCTATACTCGATCATCAATCAACAACATACATGCATCCAATCAAACATACACGAAGCAAACAAATAGATATAATTAGAACAGTACACCAACAGTAACAAAACAGTAATAAAAGTTTATAAAACTCTTCTACATGTTTCTACGATCACACAGACGCAAAGATCACCAAAATCGGAGTTAAAACGTGAAAGTTATGAATTTTCTAAGATTTCCTATATATAAATAAATACTTAATTATAAACTCGAAAAATAAATTATCAAAACTAACTGTAAAACTACACTAACATGTAGAGTTCGCAAATACGAACCTAACGCAATTTGAACGGATCAAATCGGAGTTAAAACGAAGATTTTATGACTAAAACAGTTCTAGTGGCAAAACTGTAAATTACTGAAAACGTATTTTTGATTTAACCGGAAAGAAATACGCTTTCAAAACGCGAAAACGTAATTTCAGCTTTACGTTTTGGACCGCGGGTTGATTCCCGGAAAACTAAGGGTCTCTTTAACAAATTTACCACCGAAAGGGTATGATCTAATCTCGGCCGTAGATCACAAGATGGACGGCTCATGTTCATCTTCAAGTGCACAGTGCCTAGTCCGGTCACCATCTCCATCGCCGGCCGCCGGCCGCCATGGCCACCTCACCGGAATACGTCGGCCCCGCCGTTCCCGACCGCCAAACAACCCGCGACTTGGTCCAATCGAAAGAGAAACTTCGCGCGAACTCAAATACACTAGAAGAAACTGACCAAGTGAACCACACGCGACTCACGGCCACAAGGGGCGGCGGCGCCATTGCCGCACCATCGGCAAGCTTCAAAACCTCGATTCAAAGCTTCTCTACATCAAAGAAGGGCACGGGAAGAAAGAGGAGGAGATAGCGATCTCACCAACACGAAGAAAAAGAGCCCGCACCGTCCCACAAGCTCCACCGACGACCAACCGAAACCGCCAACCACCTAAACCCTAAACCTCCGATTACTTGTGGTAGCGATCACGTTTTAGATGAAAAACGGAAAATAGAAGGTCCCCTCTTCCTATTTATAGCCTCAAATCACCGAAATCGGTTACCAAATCCCGGAAACAAGATTCGACTTTGTTTCGGTCGGTGGGCGTTCAACTCCGGCTCGTCTACGAAAGCTTGAAGACGACTGACAAAACGGCCCCACCAGTCAGCGGTAGAGGGAGGAAAGGCGCGGCTGCGGGCTTGACTGGAGCGGCTGCGCGAGCTGGGCCGACTTGGGCCGCGCGGCTGCTGGGCCCTGGCCATGAACTCGAGATGGGCTGCGGTGATGCTGGATCAGGCCTATCAGGTAAACAGGTAAGCTTCTTCTTCTTTTCTTTTTTTTTCATTTACTTGCTTTCAAAAATATTTAAAATACATTCTAGTCCAAAATAAAATAAAATAAAACAAATCCACACCACACAATAAAAATATATGCAACAGCATGAATGCAACACAAAATTTATTTTATTATTATTTTAAATTGGCCATTATTTATTATCTAAATTATTCCAATTTTGTTATCTCTAAAATTTGGGTGTTACAAATTCTACCCCCCTTAAAAGAATCTCGTCCTCGAGATTGGACTGCTTACTCAAATAACTGCGGATATGATTTCCTCAATTCATCCTCTCTTTCCCAAGTTGCCTCTGCCTCTGAATATCGATTCCACTGTACTTTGCACATCTTAATAATCCGACTTCGAGTAACCCTCTCAGCAGTCTCTAAAATCTTAATTGGAAACTCTTCATATGTAAGATCCTCCTTAACAGTCAATTCTTCCAAAGGTATTTGCTCCTCAGGCACCCGCAAACACTTCTTAAGTTGTGAAACATGAAACACATCATGCACCCCAGATAAATTCTCGGGCAACTCTAATTGATAAGCAACTTCCCCACGTCTAGCAATAACTTTAAATGGTCCAACATACCTTGGTGCTAGTTTACCTTTCATGTTAAATCTCTTCACACTTCTCATAGGTGACACTTTCAAATAGACATAATCACCTACCTCAAAAACTAGATCCCTTCTCCTATTATCAGCATAACTCTTCTGACGAGACTGTGCCACTCTCAAATTCTCACGAATCACTCGTACTTGATCTTCTGCGTTTCTAAGAACATCTGTACCAAACACCTGAGATTCACCTGTCTGATCCCAAAACAATGGAGTTCTACACTTACGTCCATACAAAGCTTCAAACGGTGCCATCTTAAGACTCTGTTGATAACTATTATTGTAAGAAAATTCTGCATAAGGCAAACTCTTATCCCAACTAGTTCCATATTGCAATGCACAGGCTCTCAACATATCCTCTAATACCTGGTTGGTCCTTTCAGTCTGTCCATCTGTCTGTGGATGATATGCTGTACTAAAATTCAATTTAGTTCCTAAAGATTCATGCACAGCTTGCCAAAAGTGCGATGTAAACTGCGTACCTCGATCAGACACAATCTTCTTTGGTACTCCATGCAAACATACTATTCTTTCCATATACAAGGTAGCTAATTGTACTCCTGTGTATTTAGTCTTGACTGGTATAAAATGAGCAACTTTAGTCAACCTATCCACTATCACCCAAATAGAATCATAACCTCTCTGAGTACGCGGTAACCCCACTATAAAGTCCATACCAACTTCCTCCCACTTCCATTCAGGGATTTTCATTGGTTGCAACAATCCAGCAGGTCTCTGATGCTCTGCTTTCACCCTCTGACAAGTATCACACAATGCCACATACTCAGCCACATCTCGTTTTAATCCAACCCACCAATATTTCTGTTTAAGATCCAAATACATCTTAGTACTACCAGGATGAATAGAATAAGCTGACTCATGAGCTTCACGAAGAATTGCCTGTCTAATAGCTTGATCCTCAGGTACACACAGCCTCTTTCCAAACCACAAAATTCCATTATCATCCATTCTAAAGCCTGGTGACTTACCAATCACTATATCCTCCGCTATCTTCTTTAGTTTCTCATCCTTCAATTGACCCTTATAGATCTCTTGCTCTAAAGTAGGCTCTATCACTAATTCCATTGTATTAGTAACAATTCCCAAGTTCAAATATTCAAATTCAGCACATAACTCACTAGTCATAGACAATGTTCTCATCTCATTGGCATAACTCTTCCTACTAAGAGCATCAGCTACTACATTAGCCTTACCAGGATGATAGTGTATCTCAATATCATAATCCTTAATCAACTCTAACCATCTGCGTTGCCTCAAATTCAGATCTGACTGAGTGAAAATATACTTCAAACTCTTATGATCAGTGTATATATCACTCTTATGTCCAATCAAATAATGTCTCCAAATCTTTAATGCATGAACAACAGCTGCTAACTCCAAATCATGTGTAGGATAATTCAACTCATGCTTTCTCAACTGTCTAGAGGCATAAGCCACAACTCTGCCTTCTTGCATAAGAACACATCCCAAACCTTGACGAGAAGCATCACAATAAATGGAAAACTTCTTACTCAAATCTGGTAAAACCAAAACAGGCGCTGTAGTCAACCTCTTCTTCAACTCCTCAAAACTAGCTTGACATTTATCAGACCACACAAATTTGGCATTCTTTTCTAACAGAGATGTCATAGGTTTAGCAAGTTTAGAAAACCCTTCAATGAATCGTCTGTAATATCCAGCTAAACCCAAGAAACTGCGAATCTCGCTAACATCTGTAGGTGGTTTCCAATTCAGTACATCCTTCACCTTGCCTGGATCCACTGATATACCTCCATTAGAAACAATATGACCAAGAAAAGAAACTTCCTTCAACCAAAACTCACATTTACTTCGCTTCGCATACAGTTTATGCTCTCTAAGCTTCTGCAATACCAACCTCAAATGTTCAGCATGCTCTACCTCTGTCTTGGAAAATACCAGTATATCATCGATAAACACTACCACAAACTTATCCAAATATTCCATGAACACCTTATTCATCATGTACATAAAAGTATACAGGTGCATTGGTCAATCCAAACGACATAACAGTATACTCATACAATCCATACCTTGTAGTAAAAGCTGTCTTTGGAATATCAGAGGCACGAATCTTCAACTGATGATATCCAGAACGTAAATCAATCTTAGAAAACACACAAGCACCTCTCAACTGATCAAACAAGTCATCAATCCGGGGCAAAGGATACTTATTCTTGATAGTTACTTCATTTAGCGACCGATAATCAACACACATCCTCTGACCACCATCTTTCTTATCAACAAAAATGACTGGTGCTCCCAAGGTGATGAACTAGGTCGAATAAAACCTTTTTCTTGTAATTCTTTAATTTGTTTCTTAAGTTCTTCTAATTCATCTACTCCCATCCTATATGGTCGTTTGGCTATAGGTGCAGTTCCAGGTAATAATTCAATAAGAAATTCAATGTCTCGGTCAGGTGGCATATCTGGCAATTCATCAGGGAAGACATCTTGAAATTCCTCAATCACTGAATTCTCCTTAATAGTATCTTCAATCTGATTCACCACCGCGGTTGGTTGCTTCTGCATTGCTACATCCACATTGATTTTATCTCCATTAGGCGCAGTCACAACTACCACTTTCTGCTGACACTGAATCTCTGCCTGATTTTGCATCATCCAGTCCATACCCAATATCACATCAATCCCAGATGTTCTCAACACTATAGGAGTTATCTTAAACTCTACCCCCCTTAATACCATACTAATTGGAAGACAACGATTACTGGTTTGCATGGTACCTCCAGGTGAATTTACTAAGAGAGGTTCTTTCATAGCTAGCATGGGTATACTATGCATTTTAACAAAAATATTGGATATGAATGTATGAGATGCTCCAGAGTCAAAAAGAACAGTTGCGGGAGTGGAATGTACATTGAACGTACCAATCATAACTTCTGGTGCATTATGAGCTGTATCAGAAGACACGTGATTCACCCTTCCAGCACCGGATTGTCTCTGGTTGCTCTTCTGACTCTGAGGAGTCTGTTGGTTTTGCTTCTCAGGACAATTATAAGACAAATGGCCCTCTTTACCACAGACAAAGCATCTAATAGGAGTGCTGGGGGTACTATTCTTTATGGGGGTAGCATTGGGATTTCCAGTGCGAGGAGTCTGTTGCCCAGTCTGCTGATACTGTTGACGCTGTGGATATGATGAACGCTGTTGCGACTGATTGTTTTGCCAATTTTGGGACCACCTCTGATTTGAATTGCGATTCCACTGGCTAACCGGTCCCTGAAACTTCTGATGAAAGCCATGCTGAGAATTTGTGCGTTGACGGTTGTTGCTTCCTGAGCCTTGCACCTTCATCTTTCTTTTTCTATCCATCTCCCTACGCTCATTATCAAGCACAATAGCTTTGTTCACCAGCTCTTGAAAACTAGCATAGCTATTCCCCTTCAGTTGCAAGCGAAGATCATAATAAATTCCCTTCAAGAACAGACGCTGCCTGTCTGCATCTTCCCTAACTTCATTGGGAGCATAGCGAGCCAATTGGGTAAACCTGTCATGATATTCAATCACACTCATCTGTCCCATCCTCAGGTTTCTAAATTCTTCCTGCTTCAGCTCAATTATACCTTCAAGAATATGACGAGCCCGAAAATCTCTAACAAACTCATTCCAAGTGATAGGAGGAGCATTGTCAGGGCGTGCAGCCTGGTACGACTCCCACCAAGTCTGAGCTGTCCCTTGTAACTGACCAGATGCATACAACACCTTCTCCATATCATTGCATTGGGCTATATTCAGCTGTTTCTCCACTGCCCTCACCCAATCATCTGCTTCTAAAGGATCAGCAGCATGAGAAAACACTGGAGGGCGTCCCTTCAAAAATTCTCCACGCTTATCCCTTACTTGAACAGGTGGTGGTCCTCCAACAGGGGGATTGTTCTGCATATGCTGCATAAACATCTGCATCAGCTGATTCTGAGTTTGCATGAGTTCCTCCATAGTAACGGGTGGATTAACACCCCCGCGACCTCTGCCACGACCTCTGCCTGACATCTGTTTCCAAAACACAGAAGATGAAATTCAGTGCGATCCAAGATGATGTATACAATAGATAAACAAAATCTGATTTTCTGGGCAAACTCCAATTTCAGCAACTCAGTAAAACTGTCATATCTCGAGCTACAGACGTCCAAATCAGATGATCTTTACATGGTTGGAAAACTTATAAAATTATCTACAACTCGTATTCACAACACTTTTTCTGATTCTGTCAATAAATTGGTCAAAAACTGAACTTAACAGAAACTGTTCCAGAATTCCAGACTGTGCAGTAACTCCAACTTGAAACAGGTATATCTTTTAACTCATAATAGATATTAAGGTGATTCTTGTGGGATTGGAAAGATATAGAAGTCTAATTATTCCCAGTAAAATTTCTTAAATTTCCCATGAACGAATTTTAAGTTATTTCTAAAACATCCCAGACTGATCCAAAAATCAGCAAAGGACAGAACTAAGTTAACCTCATATTCACTAATATATCTTGATCAAACTTAATATTCTTAACCATGGAATTTGTAGGCATGTCTACAACACTCCAGCACACATTACAAAGATCCAAATCACACATTATCATAATAACAATCCATCAATCACACAATTGTTCACACCACAAACTGACTCTTAAAACAATCCAAACTTAAAATTAACTCGCAACTACTATCGTTCTTATTACATAGGAATTTTTCCTATTTCCTAATTAAGCTTCTCATAAATCTTAGGACGACCTAACTCCGCCCTTAATTGGTCAATCTCCTTATAAGCTTGCTCCTTAAGTTCTTTTTCCTTCAGCAACTCATCCTTCAGGTCCACCTCATGAAGAGCCAATTCACGAGCTAATGCCACCGTAGCTTGTAAAGTCAAGGAGGAATCATCTGCAAGTGGCACGGTCTAAATACCCTTGTCATGCAAGAAACAAGGAAAGTGCCGAAGTGCACCCTTTAGCGTCTTGTCCGAGCGTAGACCATGGTAGTAAACAAATGCATTGAAAGCGACATCCTCCATGCTTGTCTCCACGGTTGCCCGGCTCACTCGGGTAATGAACTTTGACTCCACCTTAGGCTCCTTAGTGGTAGGATCCCTTTTCTTGACCCATAACTCCGTCTTCCAATAGGAATCCATCCATGGATGACTATACTCTGCACTGCGATACTCTAAAGTAGCTTCCCAGTCGTAGTAGTAGTTGTCCAAGGTTCTTGTCAACATATCATGGAAGAAAGCATCAGCCTTAGGAACCATGATATGAAACTTCATAGTCCACCCCATAACTACATCCTCCATAGGTGTATCACCAACTCTTGATTCAGCATCAGATAGCTCTTGATCACCCTCTTCCTTTGGCTCCTGGGGTTTGAAATGGGCAACATATTGTGCAGCTGACAGATGGGGATGAGGAGGCATCTACAAGATTTAGACATAGATTAGATAGAATCAATGTATTTTCGCAATAGAATAAAGTAGAGGAAGCATAAAACTTTAGTAATTAACAAGGTGAAAAGCGGAAGCATGAATTAAGTGAAGTATGGATGCTATCAACGACCATTCTAACTAGGCTTGCGTCCTACAGTCAACACGGCTCTGATACCAATCTGTCACACCCATTTTTAAGGACAAAAATAGGATGCATAAAGTACTCATGTGCGCCCCAGATCATGATCGCACACATAAGCAGACAAATTACATAGTATCATCACAGTGCTTATTACATAGCGAATAAATACTTAAGACATAGTCTTGAACGAGAAATAATAATATCTAATAATAATCTCCAGCGGAAACTCTACACAGGGACACGGTTGACTGGTTGACACCAAGACTAGTACTCGTTACGATAATCTTCATCATAATCTTCATCTGTTATGGTGGAAATAGCAAGAGTGAGTCCATGTCGAACTCAACAAATATAACACAGGGTTCATGAGGCTCAAATGGCTAGACACTGTTTAACTACGGTTAGCTTTTAGTCATCATATATTTAGCAATGGAGTAGCATCAAGATAATCCACTTCCCATTAAAGAACCAATGATCAATTGCAATAATGATAACGAATGACATTAACAAGAGCATAATATTAATCAACAATAATTAAACATAGTATAACAATGGTGATCATCTATCTGTAGATGTTCCAAGGCCGCTCGTATCCGTGAGCACGGCTAGTATACCAGTTTTTAACTCTGCGCAGAGGTGTACACTTTCACTGTGAGTCATGATTACCAAATGAGTGGGGAGATCAAGCCCAAACACTAGAGAACCATATAAAGCCACTCAGGAGTTCGTCTAACAAGTTAGGGCCATTAGATTCACTCGGCAGGCAGATGTAGAACCCCCCTTCCCTGTGGCACAACAACCGCAGCCTATACACACTAGGCCAGGGGCTCGCACTACACCCAACGTGTCAAGCCATTCTTACGCCATTTAAGGTAACCACTAACAAGCTAGAAAAGGTCTCTTGAACAACTAAAGCCAGAGCCATATAGCCCTCACAGCTGTACTGTATATCCCGGATGATCACGTACAGATAAGTCCTTACGGAGAGTAACTAGAGCACCAAAAATAACACACAGGCTCTAGCCCCCTTTTAACAAAAATTAAACCATCTTAAAGATTGATTGCTGGATCCATTAATCATAATGCAAGATCATTGTTCTTAGTTTAAGCACTAGCCATAGCTACCCATATGCATACCCAAGGTTGACAAGGAATCAAGACATCAAGCACTAAGTTATAATCTCTAAGGTTGTCAAGGTAAGCACATGCATATGTATGATAATTTTGATGAATAGGTAACAAGGATAGTCCTGTGTTATACTTGCCTTGATCAAAGCTCTCCAAACAATACTGCTGACTTGGCTCAAAGCAATACTCCGAATCGTCCAAGTACTGCTCACCTTCTATACTCGATCATCAATCAACAACATACATGCATCCAATCAAACATACACGAAGCAAACAAATAGATATAACTAGAACAGTACACCAACAGTAACAAAACAGTAATAAAAGTTTATAAAACTCTTCTACACGTTTCTACGATCACACAGACGCAAAGATCACCAAAATCGGAGTTAAAACGTGAAAGTTATGAATTTTCTAAGATTTCCTATATATAAATAAATACTTAATTATAAACTCGAAAAATAAATTATCAAAACTAACTGTAAAACTACACTAACATGTAGAGTTCGCAAATACGAACCTAACGCAATTTGAACGGATCAAATCGGAGTTAAAACGAAGATTTTATGACTAAAACAGTTCTAGTGGCAAAACTGTAAATTACTGAAAACGTATTTTTGATTTAACCGGAAAGAAATACGCTTTCAAAACGCGAAAACGTAATTTCAGCTTTACGTTTTGGACCGCGGGTTGATTCCCGGAAAACTAAGGGTCTCTTTAACAAATTTACCACCGAAAGGGTATGATCTAATCTCGGCCGTAGATCACAAGATGGACGGCTCATGTTCATCTTCAAGTGCACAGTGCCTAGTCCGGTCACCATCTCCATCGCCGGCCGCCGGCCGCCATGGCCACCTCGCCGGAATACGTCGGCCCCGCCGTTCCCGACCGCCAAACAACCCGCGACTTGGTCCAATCGAAAGAGAAACTTCGCGCGAACTCAAATACACTAGAAGAAACTAACCAAGTGAACCACACGCGACTCATGGCCACAAGGGGCGGCGGCGCCATTGCCGCACCATCGGCAAGCTTCAAAACCTCGATTCAAAGCTTCTCTACATCAAAGAAGGGCACGGGAAGAAAGAGGAGGAGATAGTGATCTCACCAACACGAAGAAAAAGAGCCCGTACCGTCCCACAAGCTCCACCGACAACCAACCGAAACCGCCAACCACCTAAACCCTAAACCTCCGATTACTTGTGGTAGCGATCACGTTTTAGATGAAAAACGGAAAATAGAAGGTCCCCTCTTCCTATTTATAGCCTCAAATCACCGAAATCGGTTACCAAATCCCGGAAACAAGATTCGACTTCGTTTCGGTCGGTGGGCGTTCAACTCCGGCTCGTCTACGAAAGCTTGAAGACGACTGACAAAACGGCCCCACCAGTCAGCGGTAGAGGGAGGAAAGGCGCGGCTGCGGGCTTGACTGGAGCGGCTGCGCGAGCTGGGCCGACTTGGGCCGCGCGGCTGCTGGGCCCTGGCCATGAACTCGAGATGGGCTGCGGTGATGCTGGATCAGGCCTATCAGGTAAACAGGTAAGCTTCTTCTTCTTTTCTTTTTTTTTCATTTACTTGCTTTCAAAAATATTTAAAATACATTCTAGTCTGAAATAAAATAAAATAAAACAAATCCACACCACACAATAAAAATATATGCAACAGCATGAATGCAACACAAAATTTATTTTATTATTATTTTAAATTGGCCATTATTTATTATCTAAATTATTCCAATTTTGTTATCTCTAAAATTTGGGTGTTACAGCTGGGCTCGCAATCCATCTACTGCCCGTGATGACTTCCGTGTCAGCCATCGCCACATGGCCAGGAGAGCGGTGGAGTCCTCCTACTGGAAGCACCATCTTTTTGTCCAAATCGAGCACGTCAGCACTGTTCTTCGCCGACTCAAGGTGAGCACATCTACAAAACCTGCCCTCTGCCTTCATAGTTCCATAAGTCGTGACCTCCGTGAAACTTCTATACTGCTGAAGCCGAGCGTGCTAAACATGTGCCCACAGCACATGTACGTGATCAAGTCTCGCAATGATAATGGTATATGCCATATTATTTAATTGGCTAAATACTTGCTGATGTCATGTATGCATCATCTTGCATAGTAATTCCAAAATACCATCAATTCGTGTCTTGGTCTGGAGCTCTTCAAATATCATCTCTGCTGTGCATAGTGCTTTATTAAAAAATATATATATATAACTAATTAAGTTGCAGTTTAATTTACTTTACAATTAAAATGTAATTAACTTATCTTGTTTTTCTAACTCAAAATACAAATTGACTTGACATGATATTTCTCTAGAATATTCTATAAAAACTTTTATATAATTAAAGTGA
The DNA here is from genome assembly GCA_022457205.1 of Saccharum spontaneum. NCBI lineage: Eukaryota > Viridiplantae > Streptophyta > Magnoliopsida > Poales > Poaceae > Saccharum > Saccharum spontaneum. The sequence goes on along the minus strand of CM039605.1, from coordinate 17,719,661 downwards.
ATGAAGCTAGTTTATTTCTCTTTCTCTTAAGAATAATCTTTCGGTAATCATCTCTTTTACATCGTAGCTCAAATTAGCGTGCTTTTCACGTCTGTGTGTCCGCAGCAACGCGTAGACTAGTTTTCAAATCTTTTTATTATTTTGGTGTATTGTTCTAATTAGTTCTATTGCTTGCTTCGTGTATGATTGAATGGATGTTTGTGTGGTGTTCTACGATTATGTCCAGTCGGTGAGCTTTACGCGGTGATCAAGAAGTGGTCAATTGAAGGTTTGGACTTGAAGAAGGATCTAACTTTAAGGCAAGTATAACATGGGACCATCCTTGTTAACCTATTCACTATAATTGCTAACATATGCATGTGTCCTCCTTGGCAACCTTAGAGATTTTAACTTAGCGATTGATATCTTGATTCCTTGTCACCTATGGGATTATGCATTTGGGTAGCTTGGCTAGTGCTTGATTTATGAACATTGATCTTGTAATATGACTAATGAATGGTGCAATCAACCATTAAGATGATTTAATTCGTGCTACAAGGGGACTAGAGCACTGTGTTGTTTGTTTGTTGCTCTAGTTACTCTCCATAAGGACTTATCTGTAAGCATTAACCGGGATTGACAGTACAACTGTGAGGGCTATATGGCTCTGGCTTTAGTTGTTCAAGAGACCTTTTCTAGCTTGTTAGTGGTTACCTTAAATGGCGTAAGAATGGCTTGCCACTTTGGGTGTAGGGCGAGCCCCTATCCTTTGTGTGTATAGGCTGCGAGTTGTGTGCCACTAGGAAGGGGGGTTCTACATCTGCCTGCCAAGTGAATCTAATGGCCCTAACTTGTTAGACGAACTTTTGAATGACTTTATATGGTTTCCGATGTTTTTGGCCTTGCAAACCCATGCATTTGGAAGTCATGACTCACAGTGAAAGTGTACACCTCTGCGCAGAGTTTAATAAACTGGTATACTAGTCGTGCTCACGGATACGAGCGGCCTTGGGTATTCTTACAGAATAGTTGATCACCATTATTATATCATGCTTAATTGTTGTTGTTACTATTATGCTCATGTTAATGTTATTCATTATCCTTATTACAATTGATCATTGGTTCATTAATGGGAATTGGAATACCTTGATGCTACTCAATTGCTAATTATATGATGAATAAAAGGTAAACGTAGTCAAACAGTGTCTAGCCTTTTGTGCCTCATGAACCCTGTGTTGTACTTGTTGAGTTCGATATGGACTCACTCTTGCTATTTCCACCAACCCCAGTGTGTAGTAAGGTGCTGCTCAGAAAAAGAATAAAGATGTAGTAGAGTTTCCAGAAGTCTTTCAGAAGAGCTTGGTATACGGAGCCCCCAGTCAGCCGTCCCTGAGAGGAATGGAGCCTGAAGATTAGTCACCGTTCCGCGATACTCTGATGTAAGTGTTATTATAGCTATGTGTACGTTAAATAAATAACATTGTTTCTGAAACTTTTTTATTCTGACGTATGTGTGGACTTCCTGGGCACACATATGGCTAGCCTGGTTTAGTTCTTTAAAACTGGGTGTGACATCTTAGCACGTTGGATCGACTTCGAACAACTGAGATATGTGAAATGCCAAATGAAATCATGTTCTTCTCTGGTAATCAAAACCCTAGTGCCCTCACTCTGTCTTTTCTCCCTCACGCAGTCCCCCACAACTCCTACTCTCCTTCTCTGGAGGCAGTCATGGGACAAGGCCCCAGCGGCGTGGGAACCAGATCATCTGTAGGCAGGCTCGTTGACTTTCCTCTACAGTCATCGGTCTGTTCCGTTCATTTTCTATTCAACCGTGAGGCTACAACACTCCAAGCCACATAAGCACAACACCCAGCCCATCTCAGCCAAGACAACACGCTGTCGTCTTCCTCATTTGCAGCCGGCCCTACACATTGCATTGCAGCACCTGGCCGGAGATGGCGAGTGTCATGGCCGGCATGTATGGGGCTGCGGCGAAATGCATGGGCAGCGTCCGACGCACGCAGCGGGTGGGTGGCCGGCACGGTGTTGGTATTCCTTAGCATTAATGACACTAAGTAATCTTTTTGGTATTTAAATGTGACTAATAATATATGGAATTCTGCAAGCGCACAGTTATATACCATTGTAGCACTTCATCCGGGAATATTCTAGGTATCGATATTTATATTTTTACCTTAGGAAAGGACTGACAAATAAATATTGATAACTTATACTTATGATGGATGAACCAACCAAACACTTACTCTCAACAGGGGTAAATCAAGAGATAGGATAGTATATATAAATGACAAATAAACACTCAGAGTACTCCTTATGATAGCAATAGCAAGTCTAAATAGATACAAGAGAGATAAATTCCTAAGTCATTCTAGTCACAAGTCATAGCATACATTGATGTTGTATATACTTAGCAATGGTTAAAGAACAAAGCCTAACTTTCTTTGCAACTGGTCCTACTTGACCTACAAACGGGAGGTGGACTATAAAGGACTCAACGAGGCTGTCACCCTCCTGATCTACCACATGATCCAGAATGTAGGGTGCATCCGCAGGTAAACAACGTATAAGCACCACGCTTACACAATGTCAACCACTCACCCCGTTTGAACATAAGAGTGAGCGCTTTGCGATTTTATGCATAAACATAATAATGATTCTACTAAGCATATAATCAAATCAAACTATGAACATGGTAACTGAGAACATGAATAATATAAAGAACAATGTCATAGCAAGTGTAGCGAATAATAAAGGATACAGAAGACTTTACCAAGCCAAACTCGACAAGATCAGGAATCCAAGCAAGGGGCTTGACTCTCTAGATCTAACTTAGTTAGCTATGCCTAAGAATATTTGTGGAGCTCTGAGGTTCTTCTACTTGATCTCTTCTGATGACGGAGGAGGATTTAGATGCTCAGAAGGAGGAGGTATGGGGGCCTTTTATAGGGGGCACCAGGAGTCTTGTGGGCCCATAAATCTATGACAACGTCAAATCTGAGCCCTTGTTACGAACCGACCTTAAGCAATGCCATAGATTGAACTTTGGAGGTGGTGGGGATCTGACATTCAAAGCGGGGGCTGACTTGTGGGCGCTCAAGAGGCTGACTGGCCTACAGGTAGGGAGCCCCACCAGTCTCCTCTCGGGTCAGGTCACGGTGGATTTTCTTCTACGGTGATTCTAGAATCTTCTAAGTTGGCTTCATTGCGGATAATCACGATTTGATCTGACGATTGGGTCCACCATGCTTGTTTTCTGAATAAATCCTCCTGAAAACACAGATTCACCAAAACTTGTGGAATTTGTCAGTTTAAACCCCTAGACCTATGTTGGTGATCATTTTTATGCATTTATATAAGTTGTATTGGTCTACGATGAGTGTTAACTACCGTCAACACACGGGTCACGACTGCGCACACGGTGAGCAGGGTGGCAGGTGCGGGGGCTGTTGTGTGGGCAAGTGGCGATTGGTGCGGGGAAGCTACGACCAGCGTAGCTACACATGCGGGTGTCACATAAGGCAAGAGTTCTATGGTGTGTTGCACATGCTCCGCAGCCTGGACGATGACGACAAGCACGTGAGATTCATGGTGGATAGCGTCGTGGGTGCTTGGAGTAGTACCACACTACAGAACTGAGTTTCAATACCGGCCCATCACTGTCGGTTCAAGCCAAAAACCGGCAGTGATATTTGAGTCATCACTGTCGGCTTTTGGCTTGAACAGGTAGTGATATTGGGTCATCACTGCCAGTTTTAGCCTTAAACCGGCAGTGATACTATCACTGCTAGTTTGTAGCTTGAACCGGCAGTGATAGGCTGCATAAAAAACTTCATAATATGATGTTTGATGAAGATAAACTTTATACCAAAGTTGTAGCACTTTTCGAGATGTACAACTTTTTAGTTCAAACATTTTTTATTTGAGATCGTTTGGGTGTCCTAATATATATCACAAGATTTTATAGAGTTAATACAAAGGAGTACTCCATATGCTTTAAAGTGAGAAGTGAGTGTGTAGTGGTAGAAAAGGATCTCAGATAGAGAAAAAACCAAAACAAAAGTTTTAGCTCTCAAAAAGTTATGTAACTTCGAAGTTTACAACTTTTTTATTTGAAGTCGTGTTGATGCCAAAATATTTATTTCACAAGATTTTATAGAGTTAATACCAAAGGAGTCCATATGTTCTAAAGTCATAACTGTGTAGTGGTAGAAAAGGATCTCGGATGGAGAAACAACCAATAAAATAGTTGTAGATCTCGAAAAGTTATGCAACTTTGAAGTTCACAACTTTTTTATTTGAAGTCATTTTGATGCCAAAATATTTATTTCGCAAGATTCTATAGAATTAATACCAAAGGAGTCCATATGCTCTAAAGTCACAAGTGAGTCTGTAGATCTCGAAAAGGATATTAGATGGAGAAACAACAAAAACAAAAGTTGAACATCTCAAAAAGTTATGCAACTTTGTAGTTGACAACTTTTTCATTTGAAATCATATATATCCAAGGTAAACTATTGCTGAATTTTCACACATTTGATGAAATCAAATTCTTTTAAATGACCTTGGATGGAGAAATGACCAAAACGAAAGTTGTCGATCTCACAAAGTTATAAAACTTTGTAGTTGATAACTTTTTCATTTGAATTCATTTAGGTCCGAAATACTCATTTGAAAATTAGATGAACATAAAATGGGAAGGACAAATATTCCTAATGGACACAAGTGTCTTATAGGTTGAGTGGTAAGGGGACGAATGTGAGAAAGCTGAGGTTGTGGGTTCGAGCACTGTCGGCCGCGAAGTGTGCATCTTTCGTGTGAAAAATTGCGTGACTTGTGACCTTTTTTGCTAGTATTAAAAAATTGTGTGTGCTTGCATAGTGGAATCTCTCCTAGTATTCAAAAAACTGCTATTTTTCAGACCTTTTTTAGGTTTCTTGGAAACCACATCGCTGCCTGTACTAGAACCGGCAATTATAGGAGCGGCACATCATTGCCGATTTGGTACTACTAGTTCAAATTCCGGCAGTGATGGGGTTTTGAACCGAAAGAGATGTCCTAGTTGCCATAGGGTAGATGCCATGACAATCATCATTGTTCGTCGGGTGTCATTGAGTGTGGGTCTCTAGTGGCTCGGGTGGAATCAAGAACACAAGTTTTGGTGTTTCATAAACCAACGAGTGGATTTATGAGTGTCGTGCTGCTCTAGGAAGACGATGGTAGCACTCAATACACAAAAGAAATTATACTAGTTCAGACCAGAGCCCTACGTCCAGTCTCAAAGAGGGTAGCGAGTTCGTGTTCCTCGGTTCAAGTGGTCAGAGGTCTTACAGTGGGGGTGTGTAAGCTAAGGGATTGAGTTTGGAGGAGTCAGATGAATGAAAGCCCGAATGGAGTCTCAAGATTTTGTCTGCTTTGGAGGGAGGCCTGGCCGTCCTTATATAGAGTCCAAGGGCTAGGTTACAATGGAGAGATGGGTTCTCCTGATCCGAGTGGTCGTGAGCCCGAGGAAGGGAGAAGCGAGTATACTTGGCCGGCAGTTCATCATGTCTTGTCCTGGCATTAGCGCACGTTCAGGTATGGTCATCGTGATCTTGCTCCCCATGCCGTAGTGTGGCATGGTGTGGTGCTACAGTGCCGGTCATGATGGCACTATTGGCATGGTGGTGGTTCACCAACCGTCCTACGCGGCGTGGTCTTGCCATGGCCTTCATCATCGTCTCCTATTCTCCTAGTGGCATCGTGATGATAGCGAGGGAGCAGGTGGTTGTTCTTGGGTTGCTGGTCGCCCCTTTGGGTCATGGCGCTGTGGACCTCGACCATAGGTTTCCGGGTCGAGGCTCCCGATGGCCTGGTTAGTCTCATGAAGTCAAGGGTGGGGTTGTGTGACCCATCCCATAGCAGGTGGGGCCATATACCCATCTTGTCAGGCTAAATTTGGATGGTGTAGTGCCATACCAGTTGTCACTTCCTCGCGATGTTGTCTTGTCTGCGCAGGTGGTGCACGGGGATGGCGTCTGCTTTGAGATCCCGTGTCTCGAGAGATGGATGTCCTCTCCATCCTAGTGGAGTGAGCGGAGCATGCCTGTCTCTATCAGGGTAGGTGTACATGGTGGCATCCGACTTGTCCCCATCCTTTCCTACAGTTCAGTATGGGGGTGAGGTCGAGCGTGGCTGCATAGCATGCAGCGGAAGGAGAAGGGAGAGGTCAGGGCGGACCACGTGACTTGGTGTCCGGCCCAGGGCCTGTGTGGCTTAAGTGTGCTACAGCTGCTGGGCTCTAGCTAGCTGGGCTACTTGAGCGACTAACATTTCAATGCCTTGAGATACCCAGGGTATCTTGACCCCGACAACAAGAGAAGACACATCGATGTATCCTAGTTCAGGCTATCGGAGCCCTACGTCCAGTGGTGGTTGTTCTTTGTATTCGAGAGAACCCAAATCGGGAGGTTATAACAAAGAGAAAAAGATTTGGTAGGGGCTCGCTTGGGGCTATCCTATGGCTTATTGGTGGTGAGGTTTCTTCCTGACGGGGAAGAAGAATGCTCCTCTCGCTTATCGGGTTACCCGGGGAAGGAATGCTTGGTTGTTCCTCTCGACTTGTTCTGCTTCTAAGCGGAGCTTGGAGTCTTTTGGTCTATTCGATGAGTTGACCTCTCCGTCTCTAGGAGCCTACCTCCCCCTTACATTTCGAGGAAGGTTGGGTACAAGGCGGTTTAGGGTTTCAGTCTATTGTCTATGTGCGTTAGAGTCAAGGAGGGCACTATTGTGGTGTGGATGGACCCTAGTATTGTCATGGAGTCGGGGGAGCCTCAGGCACAGTCTGGCTCTTCTGGCCCTGACGCACTGACCGTTAGGGGCTATTTGCTTGGGCTGGCCTCAACTAGTGAGCCCTTTTAAGGCTTCTTTGGCAGTGAAGGCACCTCGCTCGAGAGGCTGACCAGCAGGCCTAGGAGCACCCCTAGAGCTGATGGACAGATTTGTCTTCCTGTGGTCACATCGCCTGTGTGAATCTGTTGTATAAGTGGGTGATAGCGCCGTACCCTCGTCAGTCAGGGCAGTGTCGGGGAGCCCCCGAGCTTTGGATGCTCGGCAGGCTGTTTGATGACAATCAGGGCAAATGATTCCTCCTTGGGCACTAGTGTTGATATTTGGTAACACAATTAGGAAATAGGATCCGCAAGCGCACGGATATCGGTGAGCACTTCACCCGAGATGTTATCCTGGGTATCGTATTTATATTTTTACCTTTAGGAGAAAGAGTGCATCTGACTAACCAAATCTATTACTACTAACCTTTAGGCTACAACCACTATGATTCGATGTGAGTGATGTATAGAGAAGACTACAACCGCACTCTTCTTCTAACCTTGGTAAGGATGATCTACTGTTCTATTGGGGAGGTTTATGGAATCTAGACACCACAAAGGATGTTCAACCCGCACCTATAAACCCTATCGATCCTGCTAACGGGATATGGAATACAAAGGTAACTCGGAATTGTCACGTTCCTCGCTACTACCACGGTCCGGTTAGACAAAGGGGATATCTATGAGTATCCTAGCTTAAACACCACGTTTACGCTAGAGATGATTACTCTAAACTCTACGCGAAGAGATCAAAGTAAACTCATAAACCAAAGAACAATAAAACAAAGAACTTACTAGAATTTAGAAGTCGAAATACTGAAGAATCCTGAGAACAAGCCTCGGGTTAGAAGAACTTGCTCCCGCAGGTACAACCTCGGAGTAGACACCGACAGGCCGGCTTCCTCCGATCTACACCTCCACTCTATCTCTCTCAATCTAGTAGAACTAATTCTACTTTCACATTGGATGCTAAGCCCTAAGAGGTGGGAACCCTAGAGGAAACCTCTCTCTCTAAACCCTAACTAGAGATATGCAACTGAATAATGAATTGGGGTCTTCTCCACCAGGGGTCAGGGGCCTTGCTTATATAGCCCTTTTGGATGAATCTGGACCATCGGATCAAACCGACCTTCATCCTACGGTTTTCCTTGATCCTCAAAGGCGGTGGAGCATAATCCGCGAGACTCGACCTGATTGGTCCCGGGGGCAGGGCGGGCGCCCTAGGGCACAGGGCGGGCGCCCTGTGTCCTGGCCCGTTACGGCTCCCATTTGTTCCCGTGGCTTCTGGAATCTTCTAGATGTAAGATAATTACGTGTTCGGTTAATATCCCGTCATTAATCCGACATGTGGGCCTTTCTTCCGTATTTCCTGATAACCCACTGCAGAAATAGATAAACAGCAAAACTCGTGGAATTCTGTTAGATCAAACCCTAATTCTAGGTGTTGCTTGCATATAGGTCCTTTTCTTTATTTATTTGATGGTTATAATTGATACTTAAGAACCGTCAACAAACACCCCCATACTTAGGCTTTTACTCGTCCTCGAGAAAAGGTTGGTTAATAAAACATCTGGGGTTGAAACATTCTTTCATACCTGCAGGGTGTTGTAAAAATCCACTTTGCACTTATAGTCAGGGAAATATATGGTCAGAGTAAAGAGCCTTTCTTCTTCTTAATCCCTATCACTTGGAGTTTTTACATATTTTTGAAAAGAAAAACTTAGCATACCTTTATCCTCATAGGTGCTCTCAGAGTCACTCATTATCTTTTATATTTCTCTCTGAGGCTGTTTTGATTTTGCAAAAATAATTCTTTAAGCATACATACCTTGCATTTATTGTATGGTCAAAACCGGATCCGAGGAGAAGAATGCCATACTCTTAGATCAAAGATTTTGAAAATTAAAAACTTGTCACTCTTACTGGCATATTGCTTATTAGAGGGACCATGGGCTATCATTTTCTTTCCATTATATTTTTATCATATCTCATTTTTTTTCATTTTGGGTGGATACCGAGGTACCCCTAATTCTACTGCCGGACACTTGTCCATTTTTTCCACGAGGTTATCGAGCACTTGCTCCTTTTTATTTCCTCGATATATTCATAATTTTGCATAGCCCATGCCTCTAACGCAATAATACTTCGGAAGAGTGAATCTTTCTGAATAAAAATGTCTTGATCTTAGGAGTATGATAAATCTCTCAACGAGGGTCTAACTTGTTTTGAACAAACTTAATACAAAGCAGATAGCTTTAATTAATATTTTCATGTTTAGCAGGCATATAAAACTTGAGGATGGTAGCTATAATTTTGAGATTTTTAAAACAAATTCTCCAAGCAATAAAGATACTAAGAATAAGGTACTCATACCCTTACCATCTCTTATTCCACAATGACTTTTAGCAACACAGGGTTTTGAAATAATTTTAATAATTGCAGGTTTCCAGGAAATATCACAGAGTGAGATTGATCATGATTATAAGCATTTTTATCCTTTTAATTTATCATGTTTAGAGAGATAAAATTCTGCACAAACTAAGGTGAGTGTGTAAGTGTGTAATAAAAGTGTGCAGAGTGTGTACCTGGTTCATGGAGTGGTGCGATCGAAGTGTGTGTGACATGTCAGGGAATCTCCCCCATACTTGTTTTCTGCTTTCTTGCACAAAAGTAAAGTAGAGACACACAAGACATACTAATAATAATCTTTATTAATCTTGAGGCATTTATTACAACCGAATAATAATAATAACCGAATATAATAGATCTAAACTGATTATAAGCGAACCTAATCGAATCTAATAATAACTAAGACATATATAGCCCCAAGATCTAATCTAGATAGCTCAGCGACGCTCACGCCTCCTAAGACTATGCTCTAACTCATCGATCCTCTTGTTGGCGTCGGCAAGGTCATCCCGTAGCTTTAGGATCGTAGTGTTATGGTTGAAGGTCCTCCGATCCATAGAGATATTGGAGTTCTGAATTTCTATAATGCTGTTCTTGATCACCCGTAGCTCCTCATCCACATCTGCAATGGTCCTGCGGCGCTTGGGAGGTGTCTCGAAAGCATTAAGAGCATGCTTGGGTGCTTCCTTCGGAGGAACGAAGCGGACCTTAGCTGCCCTAACACCCTCGAAGTAAGGTCTCTCCTCCGTGGTATAGCGGACACTAGAGATCTCACCGCTCCGGTTGGTCTTCACTCCGATGATCCGCTCATTGGGTTTTGGCGGCAGGATCTTTGTTCCGGCTGGTACCTTGATGATCTCCTTCCCCTTCGACGATGATGGCGAGCCTTCGAGCAATAGGGGCTGCGTAGGTGCGGTAAGAACTGGGCGAGCAAAGTAGGATTGGGCAGAGCTGCGTTGACGTGGTGGCATGGCTTCTAGCTGTCGCTCTGTGTTGGCCGGGACGAGAGCGTAGGCGTCGGGATCCTCCTTGGGCTTCTTGTTGAGGTCGTAGGGGACGACTTCCCAATCGACGTGGAACTTCTCGGCCATTGGAGCAGCTAGGAACTAAGCAAGATCTAATTTGAGGAAGGAGAGAAGGCTTGAATGAATTGGTGCTAAAAGCTGACGTTGGGGGTCTGTTTATATAGGGGGTAAAAACTGCTCTCGTGCATGGTCGGGACTCTTCCCGCCGTCATGTTTGCGAAACAAACCGAGGACGGAATTTTCCAGATAGCAACGGGCGAGGTTATCGCGTGGGAGAAGTCTGGGGCCGAGGGGAGACAGGGGCAGGGCGCCCGCCCTCATCCTCAGTGCGCCCGCCCTGTGTCCGGCTCCTCTACAAGCCTGCTTTCTCGAGCGTGTTTCTCACCGTGTTTTTATCCCGAAAAATATATACTTGGCCCAAAAACGTCAAATTAAAAGCGTCGGGCTTTAATTTTTAATTGGAAGGTAAAAATTGATCACGTCTATTTCTTCTAATTCTTTATTGGGCTCTAAAAATAATTTAAGACGTTGACCATTTACCTTGAATAATGTACCTTCGTCATTTTGAAGTGTGATAGCTCCGTGGGATGATGAATGAATTACCTTGAATGGTCCTTCCCATTTGCTCCGGAGCTTTCCATGCCCGAAAAGCTTCACCCTGGAATTAAAAAGTAATACCTTATCTCCGGGTGAGAACTCATTCTTCTTGATCCTCTTGTCATGCCATCTCTTGACTCTTTCTTTGTAGATCTTTGAATTGTGATATGCTTTCTCCCGCCATTCTTCTAACTCTGATAATTGCATTCTTCTATGTTTTCCGGCGATATCTAGGTCCATATTCCATCTTTTTATGGCCCAGTGTGCCTTGAACTCAAGTTCAACAGGTAGGTGACAGGTCTTTCTGTATACCAATTGGTATGGAGACATTCCAATTGGGGTCTTGTATGCTGTCCGGTAAGCCCAGAGTGCATCGGGTAACTTGTCCTTCCATGCCGTTCTCATCTCGTTCACCGTCTTCTAAAGAATGTTCTTGATTTGCTTGTTAGAAGTCTCTGCTTGGCCACTTGTCTGAGGATGATAGGGAGTAGCGACGTTGTGACGGATTCCATGTCTTGATAGATAGTGCTCGAAGCGCTTGTCAATGAAGTGTGATCCTCCATCACTTATCACTATCCTGGGGACTCCAAATCTTGGAAATATGATTTCCTCAAACATCCTCTTCGAACTGATATTGTCGGCATGTTTGCAAGGTAGTGCCTCTACCCACTTGGAGACGTAATCAACCGCCACCAAGATGAACTCACACTTCTTAGATGGGGGAAATGGACCCATGTAGTCTATTCCCCAGACATCAAAGAGTTCAATCTGAAGGTTGTTGGTGAGTGGCATGGCATCCCTTGTATTTATGTTTCCGTGCCTTTGACATGGCTCACATCTTCTGATATATTGCTTCGTGTCATCGTACATCGTAGGCCAGTAGAATCCACATTGCCAGATCTTTGAATGTGTACGGAATGCTCCATAGTGTCCTCCGTATGGTGATGAGTGACATCTGTCGATGATCTTCAATCCTTCCTCAGTGGTCACACATCTTCTAAGTAGGCCATCAGCGCATACTCGGAAGAGATATGGCTCATCCCATATATGTGAACGACTTTCCTGAATAAGCTTCTTCTTGTTTGCTCTGGGTGGTACATAACCTGAAACCATAAAATTAACAATATCTGCATACCAGGGGTCAGATCTGTTAATCCCGTAAAGCATGTCGTCCCGGAGTGAGTCATTAATGGGGGGTTCCTGTGAATTCTTAAAGTACATTCTAGACAAGTGATCAGCAACAGAATTTTCTACTCCCTTTTTATCTTTTATTTCTAAGTCAAATTCTTGGAGTAACAAGATCCATCTAATTAGGCGAGGTTTAGCATCTTTTTTAGTGAGCAAATATTTTAGTGCAGCATGATCAGTGTAAACAATTATTTTAGCTCCTACTAAGTAAGATCTAAATTTATCAATGGCAAAGACAACAGCCAGAAGCTCTTTTTCAGTGGTTGCATAATTAAGTTGAGCTCCTGTCAAAGTTTTACTTGCATAAGCAATTGCATGATGCTTTTTATCTTTAGTTTGTCCCAAAACTGCCCCCACAGCATAATCACTAGCATCACACATAATTTCAAAAGGCAACGACCAATCAGGGGGTTGAATGATTGGTGCAGAGATGAGTGCTTGCTTTAATAAATTGAAAGAATTTAGACATGCATCATCAAATTCGAAAGGAGCATCCTTGGCTAGCAAAAGAGTAAGTGGTCTCGCAATAAATGAAAAGTCTTTTATAAATCTGCGATAAAAACCAGCATGGCCAAGAAAACTTCGAATTCCTTTTATATTCACAGGTGGAGGTAGTTGTTCAATTACTTCAATTTTAGCTCTATCTACCTCAATACCTCTTTCAGACACTAGGTGTCCTAGCACTATTCCTTCTCTAACCATAAAATGACATTTTTCCCAATTAAGGATTAAGTGCTTTTCTTCACATCTTTGCAAAACCTTATCTAAGTTCTCAAGACAACTATCAAAAGTTTTTCCATAAACTGAGAAATCATCCATGAAAACTTCCATAATCTCTTCAATCATATCAGAAAATATAGACATCATACATCTTTGAAAAGAAGCTGGTGCATTACATAACCCAAAAGACATTCTACGATAAGCATACGTTCCATATGGGCATGTAAAAGTGGTTTTGCTTTGATCATCAGGATGGATAGGGATCTGGTGATACCCTGAATATCCATCTAGAGAACAGAAAAACGTGTTTTGCTAACCGCTCAAGCATCTCATCTATAAAAGGCAAAGGAAAATGATCCTTTTTCGTGGCTTTATTAAGTTTTCTATAGTCTATGCACATCCGCCACCCAGTGATGGTGCGTTGCGGAATTAGCTCATTCTTATCATTAGTAACAACAGTCATGCCTCCCTTTTTAGGCACAACTTGAATAGGGCTTACCCACTCACTATGCGGCACAGGATATATAATCCCTGCATGCAGCAACTTTATAACTTCTTTTTTAACTACCTCTCTCATCGCGTTGTTAAGTCTACGTTGAGGCTCTCGAGAGGGTGTAACAGAAGGATCTGTCGGAATACGATGGGTACAAATCATAGGACTGATTCCTGTGAGATCTTGAAGTGAGTAGCCGAAAACAGAGTGGTGTTTTTCAAGAATGGTCATTAATCGCAGAGTTTGCTCCTGAGTGAGTTTATTACTAACGATCATAGGAAACTCTGGATTATTGTTTAGGAAAGCATAGGTAAGACCGGGTGGTAAAGTTTTGAGTTCTATGGGGGGTCTAGGTGTTTCTGCAAACTCATCTAAGGGTTCAGGTTCAAAAGGTTCGGCCTCTTCTTTAGTGAAGAAGGGGGCTTCCTCTTCTAAGTCTGGATCATCTAAAAGTTCTAGAGATGCAGCCTTTACCTCCTCCATAGGATCAGGCAAAAGATATGGCTCGGTCTTATTATTCAAGGAGTGAGTTATTGTAATTGGAAGTTTAAAATCCTTTCCCAAGGAAATGTGGAGCTTTCCAGTTTGACCTTCATAAAGGAGTCTTCTAAAAGGTTGTCCAATCAGTAGGTCAAAACCCCATATATCAAAGATATAAAAGTTCAAATGAACCATGGAGCCTTCTACCATAAAGGGTAGGACATTAATAATTCCAAGACTGGGGACTAATCGTCCCGAAGATTCCTTTATGACCTTTGTTGTGAGGGTTAAAACAAGTTTCCCAAATAAATTAAGTGCAAAAGCTTCGGACATAATATTGATCCCCACAACAGGATTATAGAGAGCGTTAAATTGATCAGAATTATAAGCACAACGTATAGTTATAGAGGGTGTGTCCACTCGGATTACTTCAGAGGAAAGCTCTGACTCTTCTAACCATTCGCTACTCATAACCGAGATAAGCTCTCTCAATTGATATTCACTTGGTAAACAAATGCTATAATGGCCGCTTTGGGGTTTGTCTATAGAATGGTAGTTTGAAATGTTTCCAAAATCGGCAAAGAGATCGGATTCTATGTCTAGCATGAAATCAGATGGTAGAATTTCTTCCTTTTGTGGCTCAGAACCTGGGATAGCTAAAGTAGATGAAAAATTTGGCAGAGTGTCTACTTCGGCTTCGTAGGTTTTATCATGGAGGGCATTATCCATCTCAGCTTCTAGGATTCTATTCAAGATCCCCTTAGCTTCATCAGTAGGGATACGAAAGAAAGAACCTCTAGCCATAGTATGCAGCATTTGTTTATTATCTTTCTGAAGACCTCGAAAAAAGTGAAATAAAAGAACAGTGTCTTCAAGCAAAAGTTTTGGACCAGATTCTAAAAGATCAGAAAAACGTTTCCAGGATTTCCCCAAAGTTTCATTATCTTTTTGTTTAAAAGATAGGACTTCGAGTCTAAGGTCACCAGTACGGTCAAGGGAATAAAAATCTAGACAAAAGTTGGCTCTTAAAACTCCCCATTCACCTTGCTGTTGACTTACCTTCTGACTATACCATCATCTAGCTTCTCCTCTTAAAGAAAAAGGAAAAAGCTTCCAACGTAAAGTCTTATCAGAGATGCCATCAATGCGAAGACAATCGCATGTCTGCTCAAAATCTCTAATATGAAGGTAAGGGTTTTCGTCTTCCTTTCCCGAAAAAGATAAATTTTGAATCATCGCAATCAACCTTGAACTTAACCTATACTGGGATGTTTGGATAGGCTGTGATGACTCCCATGGTAAAAGGTCAGTTGCTGAAGGTGTTGCGGCATCAAAGATAGATATAGAACCTTGGTTTTCCATTTTTGGTAAAAAGAAAAAGAAAGAATGAAAAAGATAAGAAAATAAAAAGTATGAATACAAGCTAGTAGTAAGACTCAAGGTTATCTCAGCAAACCGTCTTTCTCCCCGGCAACGGCGCCAGAAATGCTTGTTGATATTTGGTAACGCAATTAGGAAATAGGATCCGCAAGCGCACGGATATCGGTGAGCACTTCACCCGAGATGTTATCCTGGGTATCGTATTTATATTTTTACCTTTAGGAGAAAGAGTGCATCTGACTAACCAAATCTATTACTACTAACCTTTAGGCTACAACCACTATGATTCGATGTGAGTGATGTATAGAGAAGACTACAACCGCACTCTTCTTCTAACCTTGGTAAGGATGATCTACTGTTCTATTGGGGAGGTTTACAGAATCTAGACACCACAAAGGATGTTCAACCCGCACCTATAAACCCTATCGATCCTGCTAACGGGATATGGAATACAAAGGTAACTCGGAATTGTCACGTTCCTCGCTACTACCACGGTCCGGTTAGACAAAGGGGATATCTATGAGTATCCTAGCTTAAACACCACGTTTACGCTAGAGATGATTACTCTAAACTCTACGCGAAGAGATCAAAGTAAACTCATAAACCAAAGAACAATAAAACAAAGAACTTACTAGAATTTAGAAGTCGAAATACTGAAGAATCCTGAGAACAAGCCTCGGGTTAGAAGAACTTGCTCCCGCAGGTACAACCTCAGAGTAGACACCGACAGGCCGGCTTCCTCCGATCTACACCTCCACTCTATCTCTCTCAATGTAGTAGAACTAATTCTACTTTCACATTGGATGCTAAGCCCTAAGAGGTGGGAACCCTAGAGGGAACCTCTCTCTCTAAACCCTAACTAGAGATATGCAACTGAATAATGAATTGGGGTCTTCTCCACCAGGGGTCAGGGGCCTTGCTTATATAGCCCTTTTGGATGAATCTGGACCGTCGGATCAAACCGACCTTCATCCTACGGTTTTCCTTGATCCTCAAAGGCGGTGGAGCATAATCCGCGAGACTCGACCTGATTGGTCCCGGGGGCAGGGCGGGCGCCCTGTGTCCTGGCCCGTTACGGCTCCCGTTTGTTCCCGTGGCTTCTGGAATCTTCTAGATGTAAGATAATTACGTGTTCGGTTAATATCCCGTCATTAATCCGACATGTGGGCCTTTCTTCCGTATTTCCTGATAACCCCCTGCAGAAATAGATAAACAGCAAAACTCGTGGAATTCTGTTAGATCAAACCCTAATTCTAGGTGTTGCTTGCATATAGGTCCTTTTCTTTATTTATTTGATGGTTATAATTGATACTTAAGAACCATCAACAACTAGCTCTGGCTAGGGGCGAGTCGGGGATCAGGCTCAGGCCACCATTCGTCAGGAGCCCGGGGTTCTCACTACTACAATAAACTTAACGGAGGTGGGCGCTTTTTATTTTTTGAGGCGGGCAAAGGCAACTGCCTCTGTCCAAAGGTCACGGTTAATCCGTGAACTACCGTGGTGGTTGCCTTGCCTGCCTCGGTTAATCGTTAAACCGAGGGGGCGCCTTACAAATCCCTGCCTCGGTTAATAGATTAAAAAACAAAAAAAGCCCAGAGTCCGCCAGCGAGCCCGTTTCTGAGACCACCGGTGAGCCCATTTCCGCCACCGTGAACTGTAGTGCCAGTGCCCTACACCAGATCTGCCACTCGGGGAGTCACCACTCGCAGATCCACCGCCCTCCACCGAATCCGCCGCTCAGGGAGGCGCAACTCCCAGATCCATGCTGGGGAGGCTGATCCACGCTGGAGAGGTTGATCCACGTTGGGAGGACCTCGATCTCACTGGGAGGAGCCGCCGCCATCCGCTGCCCAGAGTAGACTGAGAGAGAGAGGGAGAGTAGATTTAAGTCGTCTATTCGCTCACCATACCGCCGTCGCCTTGGATCTGGATCTGCAAGGAGATGGAGTGTGAGAGAAGGAGATGGAGAGTAGACCAAGAGAGAGAGGAGACCTGCTTGTGGACGAATCTAGCCACTAGGCCCCGCTCACCGTCGGTTCCTGAGCGCCACCATGAGGGAGCGGGCCGCCTCGCGCGTCTGTGCCGCTGGGAGGAAGCTGGCCGGCTCGAACGCCACCGGGACACCGCACACTAGGGCTCGTGCACCACCGGGGTAGGGGCGTGCACTGCATGCTAGGCCCAGAACGTCGGGGTAGGGCCACGCACGCGAGGGCCTGCCACCCATCGGAGAGAGGTAGGGGCGCACCGGCGGGATCTGAGGGAGAGGACCTTAGGCTCACCGGGATCCGCTCGGGAGGTGCAATGGAGAGAGTGGACTAGTGGAGGAAGGGAGAGAGTGGAGGGAGGGAGGGTGGAGTCACGGGAGTCGTGACTTGCTCGGCTGCGGGTGCCGCTGAGAGAGATGGCTGAGAGAGAGAGCAAGTGGAGGAGAAGAAAACCCTAATTCTTGAATATATAGTAGGCTAGTGTGGGCTAGTGGGCTGGGCCTGATTTACCTAGGCAGTTGAGTTACAATGCTCGCGTTGGTTAATGATTTACCGAGGCGGTTATGTTATAATGCCTGCCTTGGTTCATACTTATTAACCGAGGCGGTTATTTTATAATGCCCGCCTCATTTAATGATTTACCAAGGCGGTTATGTTACAATGCCTGCCTCGATTAATATTTATTAGCCGAGGCCAAGGGCGTGCTTGGGCTCTGCCTGATCCTTAGCTAGAGGGTACACGCGAGTGTACCCGATGGGTATAGCCCCCAAGCCCTCAAGTGATCCAAGAGGGGTCGGTCATGGGTCTCTTAGTCAAGAGTGTTCCTCCCAGGGACTTGGCATACCCCTATGTTTGACTCTCGTCATTGGTCTTGTGGGTTCCGAGCCAGACACGACTTGAGCAACAACGGTGGCCAGAACTCACTGTGGACTATATGGTGGTGCCAGCTCGAGCGACGGCTGAGGCCAGAGCTCGCCTTGGCTATGCAGCAAGACGGCCATGGCCCAAGCTCGCTGAGTCACCATGGCAATGCAGCAAGATGGAGTAGCAGCAGTGGCCATGATCCTATTGCATGCCTTGCCAAAGGTAGTGTCTATGCACCTCAAAGACGGTGGTTGTCGTGCGCCAGGCCAGCGGTGGTCCTCATGTATCACTAATGCACAAAAACTTAATTGAGGCATTTGGGTTTGGGGCTCGGAGGTGCGCAAGCTGGGTGCCCTCCTCCATTATTCGGTGGCCAGGAAGCCAACCTAGCATCTGCCTCGGTTAATCCTTGGCGGGAAACCTAATGTGCCCGCCTCAGTTAATGTCGATTAACCAAGGTGGTTGCCCTAAACCAACTACCTCCATTAATACATTAACCGAGGCGGTCGCCTCAAAGCAACTGCCTCAGTTAATCGATATTAACCGAGGTAGGCGCTTAAGGTTGCCTGCCTCGGTTAATGAATAACAGACTTTCACTCCTCTTGGTCTTAAGCACAGGCTGCGTACACTAGTGTCGATTTGGCCCCTTTTGGATGATTGCCCCGACAACTATGACCTTGAGAAGTTCATGGTGACCTTGGGCTAGCTCGTGCAAGAGGAGCCGAGGGAGGTACGGAGGTTCCACCTTTGGTACATGGAGGCAGCGAAAGTAGGCCTGGAAACTTTCATTGTCAAGATGTCGGTGGAGTACTTCCACTTGCCCGACAATTCTCAACTCGTCGTAGATTTCCATGACATGCCTAGGCTACTGCAGCGCAAGGACCTCGACGTGCTCAAGTGACGTTGTTTGCCCTGTATGTTAATTATGACTTTTAGACCTTTGCATCGCTGTAGGTACTTTAGGATGAAACTAATAATGCCTGGATGACTTGTCCTTGCAGGATGCAGTCCTATGTATGCAAGGTAATGGGCAAAGATATTGTTTACCTATCTCCAATTCATATTACCCAGAGGGTCATCACGGGTTACAATATACCGGACACTCATGAAAAGTTGGTGAACTTGAACCCACAAGTGAGAGAGAGCAAGTTCGAACAGAACTGCACAACGAATTGAAGTATAACGAAGGAATGTACATCTACAGAGCCATGAAGAAGCTCGGGGAACATGAGTATGTCCTTGCCGCCCATCAGTTCGGGTAAGTCAACAGGATACTGGGAACATATATGTAGCTACTGGGATCACCACTTTTCATATTTGAAGATTTGAAATCCGTATTGTCTGAATGGTGTACCGAGGGCATCATGGGCCACTAGATTGTATTTCTAATCTATCCTCAGAATGGAAGGGCCATTGTACTCGACTCGTTGCGGGAAACAAACAAAGGGTACAAGGATTTCGAAAGCGTATTGCGATAGTAAGTGACGGTACTTATTCTTTTATACACTTAATGTACGTGTTAAATTTGTCGTTGACACTAGTCGTTTTCGTACAACGCTTACAAGAAATACGTGCAAGATCCCGAGTGCACCGATTGAAGATTTAAGAAGAAGAAGAATGGCATAAAACTGAAACTGAGGCGACAATTCCTGGTATGTACCAAAAGTCGTATGTGCTACTACATCATGCAGGCTCTCTATATGTTCTGATGATTATGTATTATGTAATGTGCAGTGCGCCAAACAACCTCCTACAACAATATTATATGAATACTACACTTGCGAGTACCTCAGAGAGTGTGACAAGTTCAGCCACAGCTAGCGGCAGCTCAAGAAAGCACAAAGTTGCTGGGAGAAGGAAAAGGTCGACCATAAGAGCGTCACTCAAACAATAGTGAACATATGTAAAATTATCACTGACTCCTGCGTGCATGTTGGGCGAACGTTCTTCAACGAGGAGAGCGAGTTAGCGAGGTCAGAGAAGCACGAGAAGATAAGAAAATGGAGCACCAAGCTAGAACTCATGGATTATAAGTTGCCGGGCATCTTTGGATTTGGGAATG
The DNA here is from genome assembly GCA_022457205.1 of Saccharum spontaneum. NCBI lineage: Eukaryota > Viridiplantae > Streptophyta > Magnoliopsida > Poales > Poaceae > Saccharum > Saccharum spontaneum. The sequence continues at coordinate 17,699,588 of CM039605.1, read as the reverse complement.
TAAATCAGCAGTGATCTTAGTTCACATGTATGAATGTGATATATGTTTGTGGTACGATAAGGAAGACATGCATGTAATCTAACAACTTAATGTTGGTTCGATTCGTGAAGGAATGTAATATATGTTTGTCCTCTATATGCGTATTTTCTGCTTTGTCTATGTTTAATTTGCAAAATTCAAATTCAAATTTAATTCAAAAAACTATTTTTTATCTAGAAAATCATTAATGGAGGCGGGCAATTAATAACAGCCGCCTCCGTTAATAGTTTAACAGAGGCAGTTGGCTTTAGGCACTGGCTCGGTTAATCAGTTAACGATGGAGGCGGGTGGATTAGGGCGAATGCCTCGGTTAATACGTATTAACCGAGGCGGTTGCCTTATACCGACCGCTTCAGTTAATGTATTAACTGAGGCGGGCGGACCAATCACCTCTGTAAGGCCAGATTAACCGTGACCTTTTAACGTAGCCGGATGGTTTGCCCGTCTCCATTAATCGGTTTTGCCCGTCTCGGTTAAGTTTACTATAGTAGTGTATTGCAGGAGAAACCGGCTACCGGCGACGTCGAGAGCGACCACCCCTTGCTGACCTCGGTATGCAGTTCCCTCTCGCGTAGCTCAAGGGATCGAGAACCAGGAGCACAGGGACGGAGAGATGGCAGCACCGTGGGCCAACTGGTAAAGGAGACATCAGCGAAGGTGAAGGACTCAGTCATCCATGGCGATTGGCATGCCCATGCTCCCGCGCGATGTGCTGGGCTGATGTTTCTATCACCCGTGCCTGTACAGTAATCTAGAGCGAGCTGGTGCTTGGATGCTGATGGATGGCGCTGATCCATTAACTGCCGAGAGCAGTCTAGCAGGCAGACTTTAGAGGATCTGAATCCAGCAGCTGTGCCCCTCCAACAGCGCGGGTGACTCGTCCCCTTCCTCTGGCAGCACCCCCCCACCCCCCCACCCCCGTGGTGGTGTGTGCAGACACACTGCTACACAAATGATTTTGTAAGATGGTGCCCTTTTATTAACGGAGGCAGTCACAAAATCCAACTGCCTCAATTAAGGCGGGCATTTTTTTATTTACCGAGGCCGGCACTTTTGCCCGCCTCGGAAAATAGATTTACGGAGGTGGTCATTTTAAGACAACCGCCTCTAGAAATAGTCTATTTTCGGAGGCCATCGTTCTAACACGTCCGCCTCCGTAAATGCATTTTTGGAGGCGGACACACTATAAGGCCTGCCTCCAAAAATACTGGCCCAGGCAAAAACCCATATCTATTCTTCTATAGGCTTGAATATAAGCCATACTTAGAGTTTCTTTCTCAGTTCAGTTCTCCAGCCCTCCCGAGCCCTCTCCACACAGCGGCACCCCTCTCCCTCTCTCCGACCTCCCAATGGCGCCCTCTCCTTACAGCTGCACCCCTCTCCCTCCCTCCCTCCCTCCCTCCCTCCCTATGGCGGCCCCTCTCGCGCGACCCCCTGCAGTGGTCCTCCGCCGTGGAGCTCGCATGCCCCCCTGCGCCGGAGCTCGCGAGGCCTCTGCAGCGGTGCTCCCATGAGGAGGCGGCGGGATCCGGCACTCCTCTGCAGCGGCGATGCTCCCCTGCGAGCGGCCGGTGAGATCTAGCCTGAGGAGGTGGCGGCATGGAGCAGGGGTGGCTCTCCTCCGGCGTGGACGTCTCTGGGCAGGGGCGGCGCGGATCCAGCGAGGGATGGTGCGGATCTCCTCCTCCGGGGCGGATCCACTCCCCCCGCCCTCCCTCCCACCCTTCTCTGGCGGATCCGGTGAACAGCGGTGGTGGTGCATGGATATGGGCTTGGAAGTGGTGTATCCAGCACCGGTGTAGCGGATCCGGCAAGTGGCGGCAGCGGATGTGGGATTCCGGCAAGCTGCGGCGACGCACGCACGATGGGCTCGGCGGGCTCGTCGATGGGCTCGCTGGCCCTTTTTTTTGTTTTTTTTAATTTATTAACCGAGGCGGCATTTCAACCGCCTCGGTAGTTCTTTGATTAACCGAGGCCTTTAATTAGAAGTGGGTGGAATGCCTACCTCAGTTAACTACCGCATCCAAAAAGCTTTTTTGTACTAGTGACAGGGGATGAGCCCCTCCGGCTGCATGGCCCGTTGACGGTGCAGGCAGCCCCTGCCTGTGCGTCACCACTCAATCAGGATCGTCCCCGCCTGCGCGTCACTGCTCGCAACAACATTGCACACCACCGCTCACAGCCCCAGCCACTACTACACAAAAACTTTTACAAGGCGTTTCGAAAATTGGCTCCAAGGCGGTTGGGCCTGGTGCGACCCTCATTGTGACCTCGCCACGAGAAGAGATGGCAGCGGATGGCAGGTCGGTGGCCCGTCCTCAGCAGATCCGGCACCAGCGCGTGGCACTGGGCTGTGACATATGTTGTGCTGGATTTCGTTGTCAGTGGTGTCCTGTGACATCACACTAGATTAATTAGGAGATAGATAGCCATACATCACTACACCATTTTTTGCATGCAAAGAAAATTTCCTATAATGTCAAAGATTTTCAGTCATTTGATCACTTTTGATAGTACAACAGATAAAAATTCTTTGTGTGTGCTCAAGGAGGAAAATCAGAGAGAGAAACGGAAACTATGGTTGATAGGCACTTATAGACATTGGGAAAAGTAGATAGAAGAATTGCCAATCTATCTAGTTGTTCTTAAACTATTTTCTAATTGTATTTGATGCCAAGGATGGCTAGTCATTGGTATTTGAATCGTCTCTGTTATATTTTCATTTGGCCTGCTATCACATGAGCCATTAGCTGCCAAACTCTGTGCAAATGTTCTGCAACAAGCATCCATAGTATCTCTGGTTAGTAATTTTTCAGCAATGTTTAGATGCCACTGCACTCCTAGTTATTGTTAAAGTTCATGTAGGATAAGTTTTCTGCCCACTTCACCGCCATAAGAAATAGTTTATTAACATAATTATACAGAAGCAGCAATTTACATAACCTGAGAACCACTGAATTATTAGTTTTCAAAAATCTGCAACTTAAACATTATTTGACAGTTTCCGTTCCATAACACTACAAGACCTCGAATCTTAGAAAAAATGAAGAACAGATTTTCCTGGTTGTACCTTACCCAACAATATCTCCTCTGCTGTGAAAAGAAAGTAAGAACACAACAACCACTATACTCTTTATCACTGATAATTAACTAGTACATAAAAATCTCTTAACCACAGCATCTTTATATTTTTGAAATGAACGCTACACCATACCCAATAATTAAGCTAATCATTTTGCATGTGCAAAATTTCTATGAACTCTAAGAAACTAAAGAACATGTCTTAGTAATCTAGCTTATTGACAACATTTCCTGTATAAATAGAAGTCAATACCATATCAATCATAATCAACCAGTGCATATATGTCTCTGCTCAAATGACATCTGCAGAAACAGGTCACTGCATTATTCAGATCATACGATAAGACGAACAAATAACTCTCAGCATGATAAAGTATCCATCCGATCCCTTACCATCCTTAATCATGGGCCTCAAAGTACAGAACTGCTTGCATAAGCAGTTTTGCATGCGTATATATAGAGATCTCATAAGAATGTATTTTTCAAGCAAGAAAATGACTCATGATTACCGGCGACTAATCTCTACATTTATTTGGTGAAGTAAACAATATCTGAAGTCGATTTGAACTTTGGCTGCTCTTCATGAAATTTAGAAACACTGCCGACACTGCTGAGAGCCCTAAGTGAACTCAAATTCTTTCTACAAGTTCTTATTCTTTTAAAACTACCCATTTTAGTGACATGTGAGGCACCAAGAATATTTCTTGGAAAGAAAGAAGAGCACCGCTATATATGCACCAATCCACAGCTTATCATGTAGAGCTAAGAAAGAAAAGTTGAGAATTGGGGTTGACTGGATGACATTGTTTCAGAAATTGGGAATGTTTTGTTCCTGAAACAAAAAATGCTAGTTTTTTTTTCTCATAACCGAGTCATACAAGGGCAACTTGCTTCTGAATGAACAACAAAAACATCTGGCTAGAAATTTATAAGTGTCATATTATTCCAGCTAAGACTCAAACAATATGCCTTCATTGCCTAGTGTCAGGGTATATTGAGAGGGGAAGGAAGACTAACAAATGTTGGAGAGAGGATATTGGAACTCAGAAATGAAAAACTCTGATTCTCATATCCAGGAACACTTGCATTTACATGAAGGAGAAGCATGAAACAGGAGAATTTCAAGACGTAGGACTATATCTATATTCATATCAATCTTTATTTACATATATGGCGTGCATGCTGCCCCTTTGGAATGCCGAGACAGCAATAATAGTGATGCCTGGTGGCTGTGGCTAGGTTAGCAAGAGACATGGACACAAGGAGTCAGTAAGCCAATCATTCTTTAGCCCATGTGATTATAGATATGTTGTGCCATCTTGTCGAGTATGACACATGATCACAACAGATATTGGTGACAAGTGAGAAGAAGGTTTAGACATCTAGACATATCCCAATTCCCAACAAATTTGAGAGAACAAGTTTCACTTCCACAAGACACTCTTAATCTTCTATTAGTTACCGTTGGTTAAGTACAACAGAGCGTGCCCGTTTCCATGAAAAAACACAGCGTGGCTCTAGAGTGGACTGAAATAAAAAGAATTTCCTTTCATCTAAAAAAATCTCATGTTTTCACGTTTAGCATTTTTAGATTGCTTACATTGGCGACCAACTGGCTATATGCTTCTATATGAGGGTTTATGCTATCCATAAATAAAGTTTACTGGGTCACAAATGATAAGGATAAAAAGGATATATTGGAAATCAAACAAAAACCAAACTGAATTTAAATAGATTTAAACAAAACAGATAAATAGGATATAACAGAAATATAGGCAAATTTTGGCAAAAAAAGGAAACCCCAATATGATATAGCGTACCGTTGTACCCATGTCCCAGCAAATATTCTCCCCACCATTTAAAACAAAACTGGATCTATTTCCTGCGCAACCTAGAAAGCTTAGACCGACATAATATACACATACTAGCTCGATCCGATCAATAAAAGATGGTGTTGTAGTTAAACGGTTCTCAGAAATTCAAAGAGAAATAAGCAACGACAGATACAGCCAGACATTATTCAACAAGCTAATCAGCACGACCAGTTCCAGCGCAGATCCGTTCCGATAGTAAAGCAAGAAGCATTCATATGTCACTGCAGCAGTGCAGCTAACCTATGAGCAAAGCAAAGAAATTAAGCAACGATGACTAGGTTTAGCCATGGCCAGACCTATGAGCAAAAGATGACACTTTCAATCAATCACGCTTCCATGCAGGCTATCGGTTATCGCTTCTTCCTGCTGGTCGACATCATCAGTAAGGGTGAGCTTGTACTGTGCGGGCAGGAACATATTGAAATGACGTTTGAGATGGGGGTGCCGCGGAGCAGAACCTTCATGCGGTCGAAGGTGCCTCTCGCGCCGATGCTGCAATTAATCCACAAGCAAGACATCAGCCCGATGCAGATCTCGATCCATGAAACACATCCCATGAGGATGCCCGTGGTAGATGGTGCATTTCTCAAGCAAGATCTAGCTAGAGTTCCAGATCTGCAGGCTAGCAAGCGATTGCAAGGATCGATGGGCACCGATCTATCTACCTGTCGATTTGTTGGAGGACATGGAAGAACTTGTGGTACTTCGCCCGGCCAAACGCACGCTTGACGCTCTGCGTGAAGTCGACGTAGTCGTCCATCGTCATCACTCGCGGCTCGCCAGTTTCAGCCGGTGGCACCGCCGCGGCTGCCCCCCTTATTCCCCATGACCAAACAAACAAATCGGATGGAAAATCACTAGATCAGATTACGAGATCGGCGAACAAGGCCGGCGACTGAGCTAGCTAGTACGTAGGTGAAGAAGCTACTCATGGGTTGCGAGTTGGGGACGGGCGCAGCCTGCTCCTTGACCTCCTCACGCGCGCGCTTCAGGCTGTCCGTTTCGTGAATGGTCACCACTCACACCACCAGGGCTGCCGCGGCTGCTTAGGATGGAGGGCACATAAAACGACAACCTGCCAGCTAGCGTTCTCCAAACGCGAAGTGAAAATGATAGAATTCGGCGCACAGCAAGCACAGCACACGTTGGTGAGTTTTGTCCTTAGTGTGTTATTGGCTGTGTTTAGTTCCACAAAAAAAGCACTATGCAAAAAAAAGATTACCCATCACATCAAACTTGCGATACATGCATGAAGTACTAAATATAGATGAAATAAAAAACTAATTGTACAGCTTGGTTGTACTTTGTGAGACGAACGTTTTGAAACTAATTAGTCAACGGTTGGACACTATTTGCCAAATAAAGCCAAAACGTGTTACAGTATATTTTTCTTTCACCCTTTTTAAGGGAACTAAACACAGCCATTGCGTTCGGAAGTCGGAAGAGTGGCAGTCCACTGGACTTGAGCCCCTGGTGCCGGCTGTGGACAGCATTTGCTGACTACGACTACTGGCTGTGTCCAGCAGGAAATTAAACGCATACAGAATTGAAGGGCTCTTGACTGTCATGTGGTCCTGGTAGTTTCGTTACATACTATGGAAGGAGCCAAACCGAAGAGTACTTCAAAGGGCCCAACATCTCATGCTGTGTTACTCTCACAACCAGGATCAAGGAGGAAGCAAAACCCTGGATTTGGGCAAGCAGATTTTATTCATAGGCTTCAGTCGTTAATTTTAGATTCAAATAATGTCTGCGTACTACAGCCTACATAATTGAAATATTTGTAGGTTACGGTTATGCTAGTAATGGCCTTGTTCGGCTGGCTGGAGCCAGCTAGCAGTGCTTTTCTCTCATATCATTTCAGCACCAGCCACCGGTCACCAGCCAGCCAGCAGTATTTTTCTCTCACAACAAATCAGCACCAGCCACCGGCCACCAGCCAGCCGAACGAGGCCAAATACGTCTCCTTTTTGTTTAATTGTGGTTGTTTTGCTGCTCCTTTTAATAAAAATACACAACCACCAAATACGTCTTGTCTTTTCTAGATACATTAATTTTGCTATGCATCTAGACATGTGTATGTCTAGATACATAGTAAAATTAGTATATCTAGAAAAGCCAAAGTATCATATAATTTGGAATGGTGGGAGTAGTATTTAATAATGCTACAAGATATTGTAAACCATAAGCTACATTTTTATATGACAAGTAAAATTAATTGGCATACTATATATTGTACAAATAATTGAAAAAAATACTTAAGAGCATGTTCCTCAAACCATTACACGTATAGCCACGTACCACAGCTGAGACAATATATACTGAATTTGCATATGGGTTAATATATCCTTTGTTATACTTAGCATTTTATATGGACCTTGGGATTTATTTGATTTAATTGGAATAGGTTGGGTGCTGCCAATTAAATACAATAAAGATTGCTAGCTCGAAGTGACTATGCAACAACCTGTATGCCCTGCGGTACTGGCATATTTGTTAGTATTTAATAATGACAGAACATATTGTAAATCATAGTAAACATTGTTTGTTTGAGAAGTAAAATTGTTGAAGGAGTTTGAGAACATGTATCACCCGGTTTTAAGAACAAAACCAGATACACCATATGTGAGCCCAGGAAGTCAAATATCACATATAGCTACAATTAAGGGTAATATCAAATGGCATTGCTTAATATATAACGTGCTTAGTATAAAAGATATAACCTTAGATAGCAAACAACGGAAAGACAACTCCGATCTTCAGGTGAAAACTCCACTCCACAGGGACAACTGACTGGTTGATCACAAGCCTAACTGCTCCAGTCTCTGGCAAACTGATACCCATTCGGGATTTTTATCCAAAAACAGAAAATAAACAAGTGTGAGTACATCTCGTACTCCATAAGCATAACATGAGGATTCATGAGGCTCAAAAGGTAGACACAGTTTACTGCGTTTAGCATTTTAGTAAGTCAACATTTTAACATGGATTAATATCAAGTTATGCTTAAGCTCCCAAATTAACGCACATGATCATTTACTAGAATCAATTAGAGTCATTGAACATCATTATAACATCATCATCATCATGACTTAACAACATATACCAATAGAATCATATGAACATCATCATAATACCATCATAGTTCACCATGAATAACAACATCATAAGTAACCATTTATTCTGTGAGTTTTCCGGGCCGTTCGTGACCGTGAGCACGGCTGTTATAATAGTTTTTAACACTCTGCAGAGGTTGTGCATCTTTACCTGTGAATCATGTTGCCCAAATACCCGGGGCCTATCAACCCCCTAACACTCCCAAGGTGAGCAGGCAGGGTACACTATGAAGCCTTCCATAGGTCTCTCTACCATGCTAGGGCTGCGAGGTTTTCTCAGCAGGCAGATGTAGGAACCCCCTTTCTATAGCACAATTCCTTTGCGGCTATACACATAAGAATAGGGGCAGTTCTATACCCAAAGTGGCAAGCCCCTCTTGTGCCACAAAGGTAACCTCTAACAAGCTAGAAAAGATCCTATCACTGAGCTAAAGTCAGAGCCATATGACTCTCATGGTTGCACTGTCAATCCCAGCTTTGCTTTCACGATTTTGCCGACAGATATGTCCTTACGGAGGGTTTAGGGCACCATGACCAACGTCATTTGTACCCTCACGGTATGGATCAGTTGTTATAAAGCATGTTTTACCTTTGTTCGTAGAACCATTAACCATCGTATAAATCATGTTCAGTTAGAGCGCTAGCAATCTACCCATGTGTAATTAACCCGTAGGAGTCAAGGTAACATGTCATCAAATAGCTAGGATATCCTTATGGTTATCAAAGTCAGACACATGCAAATGAGTAGATGATTAAAGTGAATAGGACATCAAGGTAGGCCCATGCTATACTTTCCTTGGTTAGCAAACTCCTGCTGGTCATGTTGATCGTTGAAGTATTCTGGGTTCCCAACGTACTCCTCACCGTCTGAACTCGACCAACACGGCAACATACACATTTCAGGAGCATTCATGCATAGCAAACAAACCTATAATTAGAACAGTACACCAATAGTATAAAAATAAGATAAAAAGTTTATGAAAATATTCTATGTCTCGCTACGATCACGTCAACACAAAGATCACGAAAATCGGAGCTAAATCATGAAAGATATGAATTAAACGAGTTTTCCTAAATCAAATTAATTAAACAAACCAAACCAAGAATTTTAAATGTTGCAAACCTAACTACTAGTGACATTAATGCATAGATTACGAAATTATGAACCTAACGCAAGTTGAACGGGTTAAATCGGAGTTAAAATGACGATTTTATAAGCAAAATAGTGCAGTGGCAATTCTATAAATATATCTGAACTCGTTTTTTATTTAAAATAAATAAAAAGGAAAAATCAGATTTGAAATCAGACGAAGGACCACATGCATGAATATTGAAAAGGACGGGGTCTCTTTAGCAAAATGACCCGCAAAGGGGTATGTTCTAATCTTGGCCGTAGAAAACTGACGGCTGTGAAAGGATGGGAGGGAGAGAGAAGGGGCCCCCACTGCCGAAACAGTACTCTAGTGCAGTGGTCCGCCATGGTCGGCGGCGAGAGCTCGCTGGAGCAGGGGAAACAGGGCCTACGGGCCACCAAACCGACCACCAAGGCCACCGGGATGACGCGGGGGCGACGACGAGCTCACCCCGGAACAAAACGCGACCATGGAGTGGACCGCGCGGCGTGCGTGCCATGGCCAGCGGCGAGTGCTCGGCGGAGCACGTGGGATTAGCCCTAGAGACCACTAATCATGACAGCAACGGCTCGGGGAGAGAGAGGGGCACGGGGAAGCTCATCCACGGCGAAACCGAAGGAGAGGAGGGAGCGAGTGCGGCGGACCACGGCGTGTTTCCTCGGCTGGTCGCAACAACGCTACGGGTGCGGTTCTGCAAGCTCAAGCGAATGGAACTGCAGTTGGGGAAAAATGGTGAAGGGGTCCAGCTCCCTTTTATCGAGGCCGGGCACAGATGCTCCCACGACACAGGGGAGATGGGCGCGGGCGGCGGTTCCGCCTCGACGGCGCACGTCCGGAACAGAGGGAGGTGGTGGGGGATGGCGCTGACTGGTGGGCCCGAGCCGTCGGTGGCAGAGAGGAAGTGAGGAGGAGGCGGCAGCAGTTGTCTAGCCCGAACTGGGCCAGCCCAAGAATGAATGAGAGGAAGGGGAAGAAGGAGGGGGCGAGCGGGCCGGCGGGGAGCTGGGCCAGCAGGCCGAAAGCGACGAAGGAGGGGGGAAGAATAAATTTTTTTCTTTTTATTTTCCAGAGTTTTTCAAAACAATTTCAAACTGAATTTTAAATCCAATTTCAGATTTGGTCAAAACCAATCATCACAAAAATAAGAGTGCAGCTGCATGAACACAACAACATGTATCTATCCTTATATTTTATTTTAATTTTACAAAAATTATTATTTTCCTAAGTTTGAATGCTCACATAAATGCTTTAAATAAATCAATTTATCTATTTTCGAATGATACAATTTTTAGGGTGTTACGGAACATTGCTGTGACACCCTTAAATTTTGACCTAGTTTAAAAACCACTAAAAATTTAAACTTTTTAAAACTTTGCCTAATAACCTAATCGCCTAAGAAAATAACCTAGTAATTAGTAATGAATAGGCCAACCTAGAAATAAAACTATAGTGTACAAATGTGTGCTTGAGTGTTTGCTTGAGCATATGGTGGCATACCTTGCATACATGCATGTTCAAATTTGAATTCAAATTGCCTTTAAACAAAGAATAGGAAATCTGGGAAAAAGAAAAAGGAAAGGAAAATAGAAAATGAGCAATGGGCTCATTCCTCCCCCTCGGCCCACGGTAGCAGTGGCAGCAGCCCACTCCCTTCTCCCTCTCCTCTCCCTCCCCTCCACGACTTGGGCCGACCCGTCACCGTGATCTGGCCCACGCCACACCCGCCTCCTCCCTCTCCCTCTCTCACTCACTGGCAGGTGGACCCCAGTTGTCAGAGCTATCATCTACCTTAGGCCAGCGATGTGAATACCGCGTTACCACCCGAGCTAGCCGGCCCTGCCACCACCACCTTGCCCCGGCGATGCGACAAGGCTCATGAAGATCTTTCCATGACCCCACACCACCTCTCCTCCCTCCTCTCTCTCCTCATTGCTCCTCCCTCGACATGTGGCGGCGAGCTCACCTCGCCGTACCGCTATGGATGAGCCCGAGCTCTCCCAACCGCACGAGTGGGCAAGCCCGCACTGTGGCGAACTGACCTAGTGGAATTAGGCACATGTGCGTGCCCCAATGAGCTCAGCAAGCGAGAAAATATCTCACCGCCAGAACCAACATTGTCGGCCTATAAATAGGCCCGGTCATTGCTGCTATGACCTCGCGCTTGTCCCCACCAGCTCCGCCTTGAGCTAGAACACCTCATCTCCCCCTCCCCTCCCCTTTCCTCTCCTCATTCCTCTATTTCGGTTTTCCCTGAATCGGGAGCCGCTGGCGCCATTGGAGCCGCCTTCCTCTTCCTCCCTCCTTGCTGTTCCTTTGGTTGATTGGGTTAGCAGGTGAGTCCCTAAGCTTCCCCTCTTCCTTCTACTTTAGCTAGTTAGTGGTCTAGGTTCCTGTGTTGTGAAGCTGCTGTGCATCGCGCCCTGCCGTGCTGCCATGCCTACCCGCTAACCGATGGCAAGGCTCGGCCGCTCTATAGTACCCTGTCGCACTCACCTTTCACCCCGATCACGCACGCGTAGTTAGCTAGGTTAGTTAAGGCCACTAGGGCTGTTTCCGTAGAGCGGTGCCGTCGCAGAACCTCCAGCGAGCCGCCACTGCCACCTCAGGCACCTACTATCGCCGGTAGGGTCACCACCGGCCACGGCATGGTCACCCAAGCCCTGTCCACCCTTCACCTGTCACCACCGAGGCCCAACATCGCTAGCGTAACCAACTCCAGCGAGCTTGACGCCTTCCTCCCTTGTTCCATCACCGTTGTGGCCGTCCCAACTATCGCCATCTCCCCTCACCCCTTCTCTCTCTCTCGTGGGGCCAGACGGCAATGGCCCGTCCCGTCCCGTCTTCTCTCTCTCTTTCTCCGTCTGTCATGCGGGCCCACAGCCGTGACACTACTAGCGTCGTCACCACTGACATGGTGGCCTAGCCCACCTGTCAGACACATGCACACACGTCACACGCACACAGAGCTAGGTACAGTTAGGAAAACGCTAGGTACACCTAGTTAGTGCACACAGGAAGCTATAAAACCACTTTCCAAGCTTAGAAAAATTCCCAGAAAATTTGTAAATAAACTAGATTCATTAAGGAATTAACCATATAGTTTTCACACATTTTTATGCACCAAAAAATATATATAAATCCATCTAGATAATTAGCTATGAGATAAACTTACAAAATGCATATCTTTTGCATCCTAACTCCTTTTTAGGTGAAACCACCTCTAAAATTCAACTAAAATCTAGCTCTATGCATTCATCCTAGTGCCACCATATTGTTCTATGTTTGCTTTTCTTCATTTCTTTTGCATTGGCAGTAGTCTTATGCGATAGCTATGCCGACAGATGACGGTGACTACTGGGAAAGCGAAGACCCTGACTACAAGATCGTGCCGAAAGAAGTCAATAGCGAAGGCAAGTCCTAGCTCCTCTCTCCCTCTACCATCTTGCTTAACCATTAAATAATAAATAACTTGCTATCATGAAATATAAGCTTGAATAGTGAATAAGATAAATGTTTATCTAGTTATTTTATGAGATCCATTACACTGAAGAACTTAAGGATAAAAATGGCTGGAACTTAAAACTTGGTAAACCTAAAAACTAAACACCGACAGGTGGCGAGCGGGGTTAGCTTATGCGGGATAAGTTATCTTGGCAGGAATGCCTAGATAGGGTTCCTAGGGAGTTGCTCGTCTCGGTCACACGATTCGTAGTCCCTCTCACCTAGTGCGATGTTACGTACAGCCACATGTCTATATGGGTAGACTGGGTCTCACACCCTGTTGGGCGGAAGTATAATTCCTATTAGGAGGCCGGTGTAGGCAATGGAATATTAGGAGCAGACATGGATGCTATGTGATCTTTCCTGGTTCGGTTGGCATGGATGCTAGGTGATCTTCCATGTTAAGCCCCTTGATTTTGGCTGTGTTTGAGCCCATGATTATTATTGACTCTTGTGATGATTAGGTATCATCATGTTGGGATGATTAGGTATCATCTCGGTTTTTGTGTTTCCAACTCCTGAGAAGCCGTGGTAGGGTTATATGAAAGTCTAGGGTAGCACCCAAGCAGGCATGGGGTCTCTTTAGGTCTATTTCAACCACTGATCATGGAAGGGATAGTGCCTATCATGTGGGGAATATGTACACCTCTACAGAGTTACTAAAACTATCCGAATAGCCACATCCTTGGAATAGGCAGATGCTAGGTCGGGATACTATGATTAGCTTTACTTTTATACGTAATGAAACTGGTAACTAACACAAAGACGATACTAACATGGGAACTAGCTGGGATGGTGATGCCCCACTAGGACCCAACCCTTATTTATAATCACCACCACACCTCTATTTCCACCCTATGGTTAGGGCTTGCTGAGTACGTAAAGTACTCACCCGTTGTTGACACACAGACTTTGGCATCGAAGAAGACCAAGGTTACAATGAGGAAGCACATCACGAAAACTAGGAGTTATGCGAAGAGTCCAAACGTAGGAGATGACATCGAAGCTAGGGTTTCAGCCACGCTCGAGCTTGCCTATGGAATAGGCTATTGCTACGCTATAGAATACCATCATATTAGAAACCATCAAGAATAAGTGTCGCCTTGCGGCAATAGTTTTTCGCTAGCTCTATAAGCCTACAACTATGCCATTTAGGCTACAGTTGTAAGACTCTTATTAGATATTAATATAGCTCAGAACCTTTCTTTTTAGTTGTGTACCAATTCTGTTAATTTTGTGCGTACTTGTGTGTGATCCTAGCGCAAGTATAGATGCACCTAGGACTCTCAGAAATGAGGGGCCGACAATTGCCTTCCAAGAAGCACTACCGGACAGAGGAGCTTTGCCGAGGGCCTACCTCTTTGCCGAGAGTCAAATATCGGGCGCTCGGCAAAGAATCCTTCGCCGAGAGCCAGCGCTCAGCAAAGATTGGCTCTCGGCAAAGCCAGCTTTGCCGAGAGCTCGACTCTCGGTACAAACAGAACCTCAGCAAAGCCTCAACCCCACATACAACCCACTTACGTCGTCATCCTTACAGAGAGCCTGCTGTTAGGCTCTCGGCAAAATATTTTTCTTTGCCGAGAGCCTCAGCCAAGGCTCTCGGCAAAAAAAATTTTGGATTTTTGCTCCCAAATTTTTTGTGCAGCCTCGCTACAGTACTATAAGCCGAGAATTGAAATTTGGTGTATTTTCCATCCCTCTTGCTATATTTCGTGTATTTTTTTTATTTTCTTGATTTTTTCCACAAGACGCATATTTGAACTGCAGGTGCATGAAATAATGAATCTCAGCGATTGAATAAATGATATTCATTCTTCCGAGGGTATTTCGACGCCATATCCAGGGACAGACGCGAAAACTCCATCTAGTGCACGCGACATGGCGACCAAGTTGTGTGAGATTTGATTTTAAATTATATAAAATGCGAACGGAGTCGGAAAATCAGGAAAATGGACGAGAGACCTTAACATCACATGTAGAGGCTATGAAAAATTTTTGGAAATGTTTGAAGCAAGTTGTGATGCAAGATGGTTGAAACCCTGAGATCTTCGCGTGTGATATCTCGTTATCACATGTGGAGAACTCAGGGTTTCAACCATGTTATGTCACAACTTGCTTCAAACATTCTCAAATTTTTTCCATAGACTCTACGTATCCTGTCAAGGCCTCCCGTCTATTTTTTTGATTTTCCGACTCCGTTCGCATTTTATATAATTTTAAATTAAATCTTACACAACTTGGTCACCATGTCTCGTGCACGAGATGGTCGAGTTTCCGCGTCTGTCCCTAGATACGGTGTTGAAATACCCTCGGAAGCATGAATATCATTTTTTGAATCACTAAGATTCATCATTTCATGCACCTGTAGTTTAAATGTGCGTCTTGCAGAAAAAATAAAGAAAAATAAAGAAAATGCACAAATATAGCAAGATGAATGGAAAATACACCAAATTTCAAACATGACCTCCTAGTACTATATCAAGGCTGCATGAAAAAATTAGGAGCAAAAATCCAAAAAAATATATTTTGCCGAGAGCCTCCTAAAGCTCTCGGCAAAGAGCCTCTTTACCGAGAGCCTAGGCTTACGGGCTCTCGGCAAAGAAAATAAAAAAATAAAAACTCTTTGCCGAGAGCCGCCTGACCTAGCTCTCGGCAAAGAACGCCTGACCTAGTTAAGAAATTTTTTAAAAATATATATTTTTTTGCCGAGAGCCTTCTAAAGCTCCCGGCAAAGAGCCTCTTTGCCGAGAGCCTGGGTTGGGGCTCTCAGCAAAGAAAAACAAAAAAAAGAAGAAAAACTCTTTGCCGAGAGGTGCCTGATCTAGCTCTCGGCAAAGAGTATCTGAATCAAAACCACCACCCGCGCCCCTCACCCCTCACAACGCACCCACGCGCCTCACACTGCCGCCACCGCCGACCGGAAGTGCCTTCGCCCGCGCCACCCTCCCAGGTCGCGCCCCCGCCCCCACGCCGGCGCCGCCACCCGGCCGCATCCTCGCCCCGGCCCGACCACGCCCCCGCACGGCCGCGCCCCCGCCCCCGCAGCGCTGCCGGCCACCGCCGCTGCCGTCCACAGAGGGGAAGCCAGAGAGGAGCGACCCGGCGTGTTCAGGTACTTCCTCCCTCTCCCTCCCCCTCCCTCTCCCTCCCTCCCTCCCTCCCAGTGTCACTGCTACCACCGCCTTTCTAGTAATTGCCCGGGTCGCCCATGGCGAGCACTGACTCCAGCGGCTGTGTGCCTAGCTGTAACACCCCTGGGTGTTAAGCATGCATTAGCATTTAAAGCATCGAGCATTAACATCACATACATGTTTATCATTGCATGCAATATAAGCCCCTTTAAAATTTAAAGTTGAAAAACAATTACTTAAAACCCTAATTGTGCATTTAAGTGCTAAAGAGTGGTAAAATTTTGTGTAATTACAATTTTAGATAATCTAGAATAAATTAACATGATTTTTGGAGAAACTTTTGTATTCAAAATCTGTCACACCCATTTATCGACCAAATGGAATGCATACCCTTATGTGCGCCCAGAGATCAATCACACATAAGTTCACAAATTATAACAGAAGTATCATTGCAAATGTTATTACATCATGATATTTAAACACTTAGTCTTAACACAAATGTAGCGGAAGTATAAATAAAAATCTCTCGTGGTAGCTCCAGTCACAGTTACATTGACTGGTTGACAGCAAGACTAGTAATCTTCAGGGAAGTAGGCGTAGTAGTCACTATTACCTCCATCTGTTACCCATCCGGGATTTTTATCCAAGTAAGAAAAATAAACAAGCGTAAGTACATCTCGTACTCAACAAGTGTAACATGGGGTTCATGAGGCACAAAAAGGCATAATCATTGGTTTATCAGCATGTAGCTTTTAGTTAACATGATTTTAGCATATCAATAGCATCAAAAGGTCTCAATGTAAACAATAAACATATGATCCATGTGAAATGATTAATGAATGGCAAAAACATAACCATAAATAATTATTCAACTATTCCATAAGGGTCCAAGGCAACTCGTGACCGTGAGCACGGCTGTTATAACAGTTTTACACTCTGCAGAGGTTGTACACTTTCACTGTGAGTCGTGTTACCCAAATGCCCGGATTAATTACTCCCAAAACACTACCAAGGTGAGCAGGCAGGGTAAACACTATGAAGTCTTTCGAAGATTCATCTAACAAGTTAGGGCCATTAGATTCACTCGGCAAATAGATGTAGAGCCCCCCTTCCAAATGGCACAATAACCCGCAGCCTATACACATAAGGACAGAGGCCGCACTATACCCGATTCGTCAAGCCATTCTTACGCCAAAGAGGTTACCTCTAACAAGCTAGAAAAGGTCCTTCTATATGACTAAAGCCAGAGCCATATAGCCCCCACAGTTGTACTGTAAATCCCGGATTGTCGCTTATAGATGAGTCCTTATGGAGAGCAATTAGAGCATCAAAAGTAACCCACATGCTCTAATCCCCTTTAAACATTAATCAAAATCATCTTTTAATGTTTGTTGCATATTCCTCTAATCAATTTACATGATCATAGTCCATGTTTAAGCACTAGCCATACTACTCAATGCATCACAATAGGTACCAAGGTATAGGATCAATCACTAAGTCATCCTTAACAAGGAATAAATGCATAATGATATTAATTGCATAAGGTGAATAGGATAACAAGGATAATCCCATGCTATACTTGCCTTGCTCGAACTGGTCCTGAAGATCTTGCTCGTAGCAAAGCTCTTGATCTCCAACGAATTGCTCACCGTCTATACTCGATCAACCAATATCAACAACACACATCCAGAGGCAATCATGCATAGACAAACAAGGCTATAATTAGAACAATACACCAACAGTAAGAAAATAAGATAAAAAGTCTTTAAAACGAATCTACAACTCGCTAGGATCACACAGACGCGAAGATCACGAAAAACGGAGCTAAAACGACAAAGTTATGAATTTCTAAAGATTTCCTATAGAAAAATAAATACTTTAATTAAAACTCGAAAATAAATTAATCCAAACCTACTGTACAGTTGTATAATTACATAGATCTCGCAAATATGAATCTAACGCAATTTGAATGGACCAAATCGGAGTTAAAACGAAGATTCTACAACTAAAACAAACTGAATGGCAAAACTGTAAATATTAGAAAGTGTATTTTCTTTTTTCGAAACGAATTACGTTTTCATTTAATAAATACGTATTTTCCAGATTACGTTTGGACCGCGGGTTATAAACTTAAAAACATCAGGGGCTCTTTAGCAAAAATGTCAGCCGAAACGGTATCTTCAAATAACAGCCGTCGATCTCCGATCCGATGGTCCAGAGCGGATGGGGGAAGGAAACGGGCGGCGCGCCGGCCGGAATAGGGCCCGACGGCGACCCCCGCGGCGGCGCCATGGTCGGAGATGTCCATCTCACGCTATGGTGCACGAACTTGCGAACGAAGAACACCAAAAGAGAGAGCGCATCCTCGCGACCTTACCCCACGCGAGAATGAAGCTGGAGAGCAACCGGAGGGCGGCGGCTAGCTCGGCAAGGCTGCGGTGGAACTTGAACTCGCGGTGAGCTAACCCTAGGCCTCCACGGGAACCACAACGAGGCAAGATGGGTTGCGGGAGGGGGCGTGGCTCCGTTTTTATACCCCGACGGCACCGCTATAGAAGGAAAGAAAGGGATTTGGAAATCGAATCGGATCGGGAAGAGAGGGAAGGCGGTGCAGAGCCGGAGGAAGAAGAAAGGAAGGTAGAAGGAGACGCTGACAGGCGGGACCCACATGTCGGCGACTCGGAGGAAAAAATGGGGCGGCGGCTGGCTTAGCGGGCCGCGTGCGCTGGCTTGGGCTCGGCCCAGGAGGAGGAGGCCGGCCGGGAGGGAGGGAAGAGCGGGCCGCGCGCACTGGGCCGTGAAGAAAACCGGCCCGAGAGTAGAGAGAGAATAAGAAGTCCTTTTCCAATTTTTCAAATTCATTTTTCAAATGATTTTCAAATCAAATTTGAATTTGATTTAAACCACTCAATACAAAACTTCAAATGCAGCAGCATGAATGCTCAATCATGTTTCTACCCTTATATTTGATTTGAAATTTATAAAAATTATTCTTATTCTAAATTTGCATGCTTCACAAAAATAAATATAAAAATCACATTTTTCCTATTTTTCTTCTCTTCAAATTTTAGGGTGTTACAATTCTACCCCCTTAAAATGAATCTCGTCCCGAGATTCGACCGGTGCTTACTCAAACAGTTGCGGGTAGGTTTTTCTCAGATCCTCTTCTCGTTCCCAAGTAGCCTCTTCTGCGGTGTACCGATTCCACTGTACTTTACACATTTTGATTGTTCTACTTCTTGTGACTCTGTCCGCAGTCTCCAAAATTTTAACCAGAAACTCCTCATATGTAAGATCCTCCTTAACAGTGAGTTCCTCTATCGGAATCTGTTCTTCTGGTGCTCGTAAATATTTCTTCAATTGAGACACATGGAACACATCATGTACACCTGCCAGGCTCTCGGGTAATTCCAATTGATATGCCACTTCACCACGTCTCTCTATAATCTTGAAAGGTCCAATATATCTTGGTGCCAATTTACCCTTCATGTTGAACCTCTTCACACTCCTCATGGGTGACACTTTCAAGTAGACATAATCCCCTACCTCAAAAGTCAACTCCCTTCTGCGAGTATCAGCATAACTTTTCTGTCTAGACTGTGCTATTTTTAGATTATCTCTAATCATTCTCACTTTCTTTTCAGCATCCTTTAATACATCAGGCCCAAACACTTGACTCTCCCCTGTCTGATTCCAGAACAACGGGGTTCTACACTTTCGTCCATACAGAGCCTCAAACGGTGCCATTTGAAGACTCTTCTGATAACTATTGTTATAAGAGAACTCTGCGTATGGCAAACTCTTATCCCAGCTAGTACCATATTGTAAAGCACAAGCTCTCAACATATCTTCCAATATCTGATTAATTCTCTCTGTTTGACCATCTGTCTGGGGATGATAAGTTGTACTAAAATTTAGTTTGGTCCCCAATGATTCATGTATCTTTTGCCAATAATGAGATGTAAACTGAGTACCTCGATCAGACACAATCTTCTTAGGAACTCCATGTAGACTCACTATTCTTTCCATATACAACTCTGCCAACTTCGCACTGCTATATGTAGTCTTCACAGGCAGAAAATGAGCAACCTTAGTCAGACGATCCACTATCACCCAAATTGAATCATATCCTCTTTGAGTCCGTGGTAACCCAACTATAAAGTCCATACCAACCTCTTCCCATTTCCACTTGGGTATCTGCATAGGCTGTAACAATCCTGCAGGTCTCTGATGTTCCGCTTTCACCCTTTGACAAGTGTCACACAAAGCAACATACTCAGCTACGTCTCTCTTTAAACCATACCACCAATATTTCTCTTTCAGATCTAAGTACATCTTAGTACTCCCCGGATGTATGGAATAAGTTGACTCATGAGCTTCACGCAGAATTGCCATTCTGATATCCTTATCTTCGGGCACACACAGCCTTTTCCCAAACCATAGCGTACCATTTTCATCCTTATGGAATCCTGGAGATTTACCTTTCACTATATTTTCAGCTATCTCTCTCAACTTTTCATCCTTCTGCTGACCTTTACGGATTTCTTGCTCCAGAGTAGGCTCTAATACTAGTTCCACTGCATTGGTAGTAAATCCTAAGTTCAGATGCTTGCACTCAGCACACAATTCTTTTGGCATAGGCATTACTTGTATTTCATTTGCATAACTTTTCCTACTAAGAGCATCAGCAACAACGTTGGCCTTTCCGGGATGATAATGCACCTCTAGATCATAGTCTTTTATCAACTCCAACCATCTACGCTGCCTCAAGTTCAGATCCGTTTGAGTGAAGATATACCTTAGACTCTTGTGATCAGTGTATATATCACTCTTGTGTCCAATCAAATAATGTCTCCATATCTTTAATGCATGAACTACTGCAGCTAATTCCAAATCATGAGTAGGGTAATTTAACTCATGCTTCCTCAACTGCCTCGATGCATATGCCACAACTCTACCTTCTTGCATCAGAACACATCCCAAACCCAATCGAGATGCATCACAATAGATAGAGAAAGGTTTATTCAGATCTGGCAAAACTAAGACGGGTGCAATAGTCAATCTTTTCTTTAATTCCTCAAAATTAGCCTGACACTTCTCGGACCACACAAACTTGGCATTCTTCTCCAACAATGCAGTCATTGGTTTTGCAAGCTTTGAAAATCCCTCTATAAATCTCCTATAATAACCAGCCAATCCCAAGAAGCTACGGATCTCACTCACATTGATGGGTGGTTTCCAGTTCAATACATCTTTCACCTTGCCAGGTTCTACTGATATTCCTCCATTTGAAACAATGTGACCCAGAAAAGAAACTTCCTTCAGCCAAAACTCACATTTACTCCTTTTTGCATATAGTTGGTGTTCTCTGAGCTTCTGCAAGACCAACCTCAAATGTTCAGCATGTTCTTCCTCCGTCTTGGAAAACACTAGTATATCATCAATGAATACCACTACAAACTTGTCCAGATATTCCATGAACACCTTATTCATTAAATACATGAAGTATGCAGGGGCATTAGTCAAACCAAAGGACATCACTGTATACTCATATAACCCATACCGTGTGGTAAATGTTGTCTTGGGTATATCCCTGGCACGAATCTTCAATTGATAATATCCAGAGCGAAGATCAATCTTGGAGAATACACAAGCTCCTCTCAACTGATCAAACAGGTCATCAATTCTAGGCAATGGGTACTTGTTCTTAATAGTAACCCCATAAGAGACCGATAATCTACACACATCCTCTGAGTTCCATCTTTCTTATCCACAAAAATCACTAGTGCTCCCCATGGTGAAGAACTAGGACGAATAAAACCCTTATCCTGCAACTCCTTAATTTGTTTCTTAAGTTCTTCTAATTCATTTACTCCCATTCTATATGGACGCTTAGCTATAGGTGCAGTTCTAGGTAATAATTCAATAATAAATTCAATGTCACGGTCTGGTGGCATACCTGGCAATTCCTCCGGAAACACATCTAGGAACTCCTCCACAACTGGATCTTCCTGGTTGGCACCATCATTGAGCTGGTTCACTGTAGCGGTCTCTTGTTTTTGCACTTTTACTTCAACCCTGATTCTATCACCCTTTGGTGTTGTCAGCACAACTGATTTATCCTTACACTGAATCTCTGCTTGTTGTTGCATCATCCAATCCATTCCTAATATAAGATCAATCCCAGCTGTTCTCAATACTATAGGGCTAACTGTAAACTCTACCCCCCTTAAGTTGAGACTAATTGGAAGACAGCGATAAGATGCTGGCATGCTTCCACCAGGTGAGTTTACTAAGATAGGGTTCTTCATGGCACACAAATGGATTCTATGTATTCTAACAAATGATTGTGATATGAAAGAATGTGATGCTCCAGAATCAAAAAGAACAGTGGCGGGAGTAGAGTGGACATCGAACGTACCAAGCATACCTTCTGGCTCCTCCACCGCAGTTTCCTGGGACAAGTGATTCACCCTTCCCGAGTTAAGTGCGGGCTTCTGGTGGCTGCTCTGTCTTTGGGGAGTCTGCTGGTTAGGCTTCTCCAGACAATTGTAAGACAAGTGACCTTCTTTTCCACATCGGAAACACCTGTTGGGAGTATTGGGAGCACTAGTCTTTGCAGGAGTGTTGTTGGAAGGACCCTGACGCTGCGCTTGATTCCCATTCTGCTGCGGTGGACGTTGGTTGCTATTCTGTGGCTGGAATGGGGGACGTTGCGGGAACTGTCCACGGAATGGGGCCTGACCACGATTCCACTGTCCAGAAGGAGGCCTCTGCTGAGTATTCTATTGAAAGACAGTACGCGGACGGGTGTTGCTATTGGAGGCTTGTCCCTGTAACCTCTTCCTCTTTGCATCCATTTCTTTGCGCTTGTTATCCACCACGATAGCGCGGTTCACAAGCGTCTGAAAGTTAGGGTAGGTATTGGACATCAACTGCAATTGTAGTCCATCATATAATCCCTTCAAGAAGCGGCGCTGCTTATCATTGTCATTGGCCACCTCATGTGGATCATATCGTGACAATTGAGCAAACTTGTCACGGTACTCAGCTACTGTCATTGACCCTTGGGTCAGGTTCCTGAATTCCTCCGCCTTCAACTCTATCATTCCTTTAGGTATATGGTAAGCCCTGAAGTTCTCTCTAAACTCCTGCCAGGTGACTGCAGGAGCATTGGCAGGACGACCATACTCATATGACTCCCACCAATCCTGAGCTTCTCCCTGAAGTTGCCCAGAAGCGAACAACACCTTCTGTCGATCATCACATTGTGCAATGGTGAGTTGTTTCTCCACAGCACAAAGCCAATCATCGGCCTCCAAAGGATCAGCAGCATGTGTGAACACTGGGGGACGACCCTTCAAAAATTCACCACGCTTATCACGTGGTTGAGCCCCAGCAACTGGCTGATTTTGCTGATTCTGCACTAGTTGTTGCATCAACTGCGTCTGTACTGCCAACAGCTGCTCGAAAGTTGGTGGCGGTGGTGGTGGTGGATTTGGGGGAATGTTTCCACGACCTCTGCCTCTTCCTCTTCCGGCCATCTGCCACCCATAAATATGCAAACTTTAAGAATTCCAGATTATCAACCACTTATAAGATTAAGAATGAGATCTAAAAGTTTTCTGGACGAGTAGCAATATTGACAGTTCCGTATTTCAATCATATCTCGAGCTACAGAAGTCCAAAAGAGGCGTGCTTTATATGGTTGGAAAGCTTATGAAATTATCCACAATTTCTATTCAGACCTCAAGACCAGATTCTGTCGTTAAGTCTATGAAAAATAAGGCGTAACAGAAACTGTTCCAGATTCCAGACTGTGCAGAAACTTTAACTTGTGAAAATTATATCTCTCGAACCAGATTAGATAAAAAGGTGATTCCAGTGGCATTTGAAAGATGCTTGAGTGTAGTTTCTCTCATAAAAATTTCATAAATGTTGCACGAACCGTGTTTAAACTATAGCAGAAACATTGGAGACTGCTCCAGAAAACAGCAAGGACAGAAACGAGATAATATCAAACCCAACTATTATTCCTTGACTATTAAACTTATTATTCTTAAGAATGGAACTTGTAGAAATGCCTACAAGTCCCGACACTCAAACAAAGATCCAACTCATACATAAGCATAATAATAAAGCAACTAGCACACCAAGGTTCAAACCACACGACAGACTCAACTGACTCAACTGACGTTACTAAGAACGTTCTTATTACATAAAGGACTCCTACTTCCTAAGGAAGTGGCTCATGCTCTAATGTCTCATAGATCTTGGGCATGCCTTGGTTTGCTCGGAGCTCATCAATGGTTGCTTGGCACCTCTTGATAGTCTTCCCTTGTGCCCTCACCATCTCTTCTAGCTGCAGCTTCCTGTCCATCATATCATAGACAAAGTTCACCATCACCCGAGGCAGTGGCTCTAGCTGCACTGGATCTGTCATAGCCCATCCAAGTTCGGGGTGTGCACGAGGAAAGAAGTGATGAATGTCATGCTTCATAAGGTTAAAGCGAAGATAGCGGAGACCCATACACGCTTCAAAAGCGGCATCTTCAATGCTATCCTCAATAGTAGCTCGATGTCCCACGTGAGAGAACATCCTGTCCAGCTGACATGCCCCCTTGTCTTGCTTGTGTGCAAAGATGCTTGCCCTTGCCTTCCAGTACGTGTCCTCCAGTGGATGAGTGTACTCCCAGCAGACGTACTCCATGGCTGGATGCCAATCAGCGAAGTAAGCAGTGAGCATCCCCAGCATGAGAGACAGCATCCCCTCCATTCCTGTGGTAGATCCTCACAGTCCACCCCATTGGAGGAGGTGGCATATCGTCAGGAGCTTCATGTGGTGGAGGCGGGGGTTGTACTCCTCCATTAGCTTCCTCCTCACCATCTTCAATCTCGATGATTTCTGGATCTTCTTCAGGCTCAGGCTCTTCCTGGGGAGGTGCTGGTGCTTGGACTGGTGCTACAGGGGTCTGCTCCTGTTCCTGAGGTTCTGGCTCTTGTGGCTCTTCAGTTGCATGCAGGGCACGAGGTGGGTAGTATCCTCCAGAGCTGATGCGGGCAGTCTTACGGTCACGGGCCATCTACAGAATTTTTAGATGAAGTTAGAATAGAGGCAAAATTTCATAATAGAATGAGACATAAGAAGCATAAAAATTTATCAAATAACAAGAGCAAGATAGTGAGCATAAAAATAGTGTAAAGATGATACTAAATCGACCATTTCTAGCTAGGCTTGCGTCCTACAGTCAACAAGAGCTTTGATACCAATTTGTCACACCCATTTATCGACCAAATGGAATGCATACCCTTATGTGCGCCCAGAGATCAATCACACATAAGTTCACAAATTATAACAGAAGTATCATTGCAAATGTTATTACATCACGATATTTAAACACTTAGTCTTAACACAAATGTAGCGGAAGTATAAATAAAAATCTCTCGTGGTAGCTCCAGTCACAGGTACATTGACTGGTTGACAGCAAGACTAGTAATCTTCAGGGAAGTAGGCGTAGTAGTCACTATTACCTCCATCTGTTACCCATCCGGGATTTTTATCCAAGTAAGAAAAATAAACAAGCGTAAGTACATCTCGTACTCAACAAGTGTAACATGGGGTTCATGAGGCTCAAAAAGGCATAATCATTGGTTTATCAGCATGTAGCTTTTAGTTAACATGATTTTAGCATATCAATAGCATCAAAAGGTCTCAATGTAAACAATAAACATATGATCCATGTGAAATGATTAATGAATAGCAAAAACATAACCATAAATAATTATTCAACTATTCCATAAGGGTCCAAGGCCACTCGTGACCGTGAGCACGGCTATCATAACAGTTTTACACTCTGCAGAGGTTGTACACTTTCACTGTCAGTCGTGTTACCCAAATGCCCGGGTTAATTACTCCCAAAACACTACCAAGGTGAGCAGGCAGGGTAAACACTATGAAGTCTTTCGAAGATTCGTCTAACAAGTTAGGGCCATTAGATTCACTCGGCAAACAGATGTAGAGCCCCCCTTCCAAATGGCACAATAACCCGCAGCCTATACACATAAGGACAGAGGCCGCACTATACCCGATTCGTCAAGCCATTCTTACGCCAAAGAGGTTACCTCTAACAAGCTAGAAAAGGTCCTTCTATATGACTAAAGCCAGAGCCATATAGCCCCCACAGTTGTACTGTAAATCCCGGATTGTCGCTTATAGATGAGTCCTTATGGAGAGCAATTAGAGCATCAAGAGTAACCCACATGCTCTAATCCCCTTTAAACATTAATCAAAATCATCTTTTAATGTTTGTTGCATATTCCTCTAATCAATTTTCATGATCATAGTCCATGTTTAAGCACTAGCCATACTACTCAATGCATCACAATAGGTACCAAGGTATAGGATCAATCACTAAGTCATCCTTAACAAGGAATAAATGCATAATGATATTAATTGCATAAGGTGAATAGGATAACAAGGATAATCCCATACTATACTTGCCTTGCTCAAACTGGTCCTGAAGATCTTGCTCGTAGCAAAGCTCTTGATCTCCAACGAATTGCTCACCGTCTATACTCGATCAACCAATATCAACAACACACATCCAGAGGCAATCATGCATAGACAAACAAGGCTATAATAAGAACAATACACCAACAGTAAGAAAATAAGATAAAAAGTCTTTAAAACGAATCTACAACTCGCTAGGATCACACAGACGCGAAGATCACGAAAAACGGAGCTAAAACGACAAAGTTATGAATTTCCAAAGATTTCCTATAGAAAAATAAATACTTTAATTAAAACTTGAAAATAAATTAATCCAAACCTACTGTACAGTTGTATAATTACATAGATCTCGCAAATATGAATCTAACGCAATTTGAATGGACCAAATCGGAGTTAAAACGAAGATTCTACAACTAAAACAAACTGAATGGCAAAACTGTAAATATTAGAAAGCGTATTTTTCTTTTTCCGAAACGAATTACGTTTTCATTTAATAAATACGTATTTTCCAGATTACTCTTTGGACCGCGGGTTATAAACTTAAAAACATCAGGGGCTCTTTAGCAAAAATATCAGCCGAAACGGTATCTTCAAATAACAGCCGTCGATCTCCGATCCGACGGTCCAGAGCGGATGGGGGAAGGAAACGGGCGGAGCGCCGGCCGGAATAGGGCCCGACGGCGACCCCCACGGCGGCGCCATGGTCGGAGATGTCCATCTCACGCTATGGTGCACGAACTTGCGAACGAAGAACACCAAAAGAGAGAGCGCATCCTCGCGACCTTACCCCACGCGAGAATGAAGCTGGAGAGCAACCGGAGGGCGGCGGCTAGCTCGGCAAGGCGGCGGTGGAACTTGAACTCGCGGTGAGCTAACCCTAGGCCTCCACGGGAACCACAACGAGGCAAGATGGGTTGCGGGAGGGGGCGCGGCTCCGTTTTTATACCCCGACGGCACCGCTATAGAAGGAAAGAAAGGGATTTGGAAATCGAATCGGATCGGGAAGAGAGGGAAGGCGGTGCGGAGCCGGAGGAAGAAGAAAGGAAGGTAGAAGGAGATGCTGACAGGCGGGACCCACATGTCGGCGACTCGGAGGAAAAAAACGGGCGGCGTGTAACACCCTAAATTTTGAAGAAAAGAAAAATAGGGAAAATATGGTTTTTATATTTATTTTTGTGAAGCATGCAAATTTAGAATAAGAATAAATTTTATAAATTTAAAATCAAATATAAGGGTAGAAACATGATTGAGCATTCATGCTGCTGCATTTGGAGTTTTGTATTGAGTGGTTTAAACCAAATTCAAATTTGATTTGAAAATCATTTGAAAAATGGATTTGAAAATTCGGAAAAGAAAAAGAAAAGGAATTTATTTTCTTACCGGGCCGTTTTCCTTTCTCAGCCGGAGTTCGGCCCGCCAGCAGCGGCCCAGCTCTTCCTCCCCGCAAGCCCGCGCCGCCTCCGGCCTCATCCTGGGCCGAGCCCAAGCAGCGAGCGCGCGGCCCGCTTGACCAGCCACCGCCCCGTTTTCGCTTTGAGCCGCCGACAGGTGGGACCCGCTTGTCAGCGACTATCTTCTACCTTCCATCTTCTTCCTCCCGACGTCGGTGGTTTCTCTTTCCTTTCTTCAAACCGAATCGAATCGATCTCTCAATCCCTCCCTTTCCTTACTTACCGAGGTCTCCGGACTATAAAAACGGGACCCCCGAGCTATTTCGCATCTATCCCACCTCCTTCGGGCCGTTTTGGTCGTCTCCTCGAGCTACCGCGCGCGCCACCGCCGCCATAGCCGCCACCGCAAGCTAGCCGCCGCCTTCCAGTCATCCTCGGGTCTTCTTGTCGCGCGGGGTGAGTTCGCCGTGAGCTTCTCGACCTCCCGGTGTTTTCCCTTCTCCGTTTGGTGGCCGGAGCGGAGTTTTCCCGTTTTCCGGTGATGGCGCCGCCGTGGGGGCTCGCCGGCGGCCGAAAGTTGGCCGGAGCGCCGCCGTCATCCTCCCCTTTTGATCTGGACCGTCAGATCTGTGATGAACGATCCAGATTAGAACATACCTTTTCATCGCTTATTTTGCTAAAGAGTCCCTGCTCTTTTCTAGTTTAGAACCCGCGGTCCAAAGCGTATTTTGGAAAAATACGTTTTTAATAAAAGAAAACGTAATTCGTTTCGGAAAAAGAAAAATACGCTTTCTGATATTTACAGTTTTGCCACTGAGATTGTTTTAGCCGTAGAATCTTCGTTTTAACTCCGATTTGATCCATTCAAATTGCGTTAGATTCATATTTGCGAGCTCTATCTAATGGTGTAACTGTACAGTAGGTTTAGATTAATTTATTTTCGAGTTTTAATTAAAGTATTTATTTTTCTATAGGAAATCTTCAGAAATTCATAACTTTGTCGTTTTAGATCCGTTTTTCGTGATCTTCGCGTCTGTGTGATCCTAGCGAGTTGTAGATTCATTTTAAAGACTTTTTATTTTATTTTCTTACTGTTGGTGTATTGTTCTAATTATAGTCTTGTTTGTCTATGCATGATTGCCTCTGGATGTGTGTTGTTGATAATGGTTGATCGAGTATAGACGGTGAGCAATTCGTTGGAGATCAAGAGCCTTACTACGAGCAAGATCTTCAGGACCAGTTTGAGCAAGGCAAGTATAGCATGGGATTATCCTTGTTGTCCTATTCACCTTATGCAATTAATGTCATAATGCATTTATTCCTTGTTAAGGATGACTTAGTGATTGATCCTATGCCTTGGTACCCATTATGATGCATTGATTAGTATGGCTAGTGCTTAAACATGGACTATGATCATGTAAATTGATTAGAGGAATATGCAATAAACATTAAAATATGATTTTGATTCTTGTACAAAGGGGGTTAGAGCATGTGTGTTGTTTTGATGCTCTAATTGCTCTCCATAAGGACTCATCTATAAGCGACAATCCGGGACTTACAGTACAACTGTGAGGGCTATATGGCTCTGGCTTTAGTCATATAGAAGGACCTTTTCTAGCTTGTTAGAGGTAACCTTTATGGCGTAAGAATGGCTTGACGAATCGGGTATAGTGCGGCCTCTGTCCTTATGTGTATAGGCTGCGGGTCAATGTGCCATTTGGAAGGGGGGCTCTACATCTGTTTGCCGAGTGAATCTAATGGCCCTAACTTGTTAGACGAACCTTCGAAAGACTTCATAGTGTTTACCCTGCCTACTCACCTTGGTAGTGTTTTGGGAGTAATTAACCCGGGCATTTGGGTAACACGACTCACAGTGAAAGTGTACTACCTCTGCAGAGTGTAAAACTGGTATATCAGCCGTGCTCACGGTCACGAGTGGCCTTGGACCCTTATGGAATAGTTGATTAATTGTTTATGTTTATGTTTCTGCTATTCATTAATCATTTCACATGGATCATATGTTTATTGTTTACATTGAGACCTATTGATGCTATTGATATGCTAAAATCATGTTAACTAAAAGCTACATGCTAATAAACCCATGATTATGCCTATTTGAGCCTCATGAACCCCATGTTACACTTGTTGAGTACGAGATGTACTTACGCTTGTTTATTTCTCTTATTTGGATAAAAATCCCGGATGGGTAACAGATGGAGGTAATAGCGACTACTACGCCTACTTCCCTGAGGATTACTAGTCTTGTTGTCAACCAGTCAATGTACCTGTGACTGGAGCTACCACGAGAGAGATTTTTATTTATACTTCCGCTACATTTGTGTTAAGACTATGTGTTTAAATATCGTGATGTAATAACATTTGCCATGATACTTCTGTTATAATTTGTGAACTTATGTGTGATTGATCTCTGGGCGCACATAAGGGTAAGCATTCCATTTGGTCGATAAATGGGTGTGACAAATTGGTATCAAAGCTCTTGTTGACTGTAGGACGCAAGCCTAGTTAGCAATGGTCGAAGTAGTGTCATCTTTACACTATTTTTATGCTCACTATCTTGCTCTTGTTATTTGATAAATTTTTATGCTTCTTATGTCTCATTCTATTACGAAATTTTGCCTCTATTCTAACTTCATCTAAAAATTCTGTAGATGACTCGTGACCGTAAGACTGCCCGCATCAGCTTTGGAGGATACTACCCACCTCGTGCCCTGCTTGCAACTGAAGAGCCACAAGAGCCAGAACCTCAGGAACAAGAGAAGACCCCTGTAGCACCAGTCCAAGCACCAGCACCTCCCCAGGAAGAGATTGAACCTGAAGAAGATCCAGAAATCGTTGAGATTGAAGATGGTGAGGAGGAAGATAATGGAGGAGAACAACCCCCGTCTCCACCACATGAAGCTCCTGAAGATATGCCACCTCCTCCAATGGGGTGGACTGTGAGGATCTACCACAGGAATGGAGGAGATGCTGTCTCTCACATTCGCCTAGTGGGGATGCTCACTGCTTACTTCGCGGATTGGCATCCGGCTGTGGAGTACGTCTGCTGGGAGTACACTCATCCACTGGAGAGCACGTACTGGAAGGCAAGGGCAAGCATCTTTGCACACAAGCAAGACAAGGGGGCATATCAGCTGGACAGGATGTTCTCTCATGTGGGACATCGAGCTACCATTGAGGATAGCATTGAAGATGCTGCTTTTGAAGCATGTATGGGTCTTCGCTATCTTCGCTTTAACCTCATGAAGCATGACATCCATCGTTTCCTTCCTCGTGCACACCCCGAGCTTGGTTGGGCTATGACAGATCCAGTGCAGCTAGAGCCACTACCTCGGGTGATGGTGAACTTTGTCTATGACATGATGGACAGGAAGCTGCAACTAGAAGAGATGGTGAGGACACAAGGGAAGACTATCAAGAGATGCCAAGCAACCATTGATGAGCTCCGAGCAAACCAAGGCTTGCCCAAGATCTACGAGAAGTTAGAGCATGAGCCACTTACTTAGGAAGTAGGAGTCCTTTTATGTAATAAGAACGTTCTTAGTAACGTCAGTTGAGTCAGTCGAGTCTGTCGTGTGGTTTGAACTTTGGTGTGCTAGTTGCTTTATCATTATGCTTATGTGTGAGTTGGATCTTTGTTTGAGTGTCTGGACTTGTAGGCATGTCTACAAGTTCCATTATTAAGAATAATAAGTTTATTAGTCAAGGAATAATAGTTGGGTTTGATATTATCTCGTTTCTGTCCTTGCTGTTTTCTGGAGCAGTCTCTGATGTTTCTGCTATAGTTTAAAAACGGTTCGTGCAACATTTATGAAATTTTTATGAGAGAAACTAGACTCAAGCATCTTTCAAATGCCACTGGAATCACCTTTTTATCTAATCTGGTTCGAGAGATATAATTTTCACAAGATAAAGTTTCTGCACAGTCTGGAATCTGGAACAGTTTCTGTTGCGCCTTATTTTTCATAGACTTAACGACAGAATCTGGTCTTGAGGTCTGAATAGAAATTGTGGATAATTTCATAAGCTTTCCAACCATATAAAGCACGCCTCTTTTGGACTTCTGTAGCCCGAGATATGATTGAAATACTGAACTGTCAATATTGCTACTCGTCCAGAAAACTTTCAGCTCTCATTCTTAATCTTATAAGTGGTTGATAACCTGGATTTCTTAAAGTTTGCATGTTTATGGGTGGCAGATGGCCGGAAGAGGAAGAGGCAGAGGTCGTGGCAACATTCCCCCGAATCCACCACCACCACCGCCACCAACTATTGAGCAATTGCTGGCAGTACAGACGCAGTTGATGCAACAACTGGTGCAGAATCAGCAGAATCAGCCAGTTGCTGGAGTGCAACCACGTGATAAGCGTGGTGAATTTTTGAAGGGTCGTCCCCCAGTGTTCACACATGCTGCTGATCCTTTGGAGGCTGATGATTGGCTTCGTGCTGTGGAGAAACAACTCACCATTGCACAATGTGATGACCGACAGAAGGTGTTGTTCGCTTCTGGGCAACTTCAGGGAGAAGCTCAAGATTGGTGGGAGTCATATGAGTATGGCCGTCCTGCTAATGCTCCTGCAGTCACCTGGCAGGAGTTTAGAGAGAACTTCAGGGCTTACCATATACCTGAAGGGATGATAGAATTGAAGGCGGAGGAATTCAGGAACCTGACCCAAGGGTCAATGTCTGTAGCTGAGTACCGTGACAAGTTTGCTCAACTGTCACGATATGCTCCACATGAGGTGGCCAATGACAATGATAAGCAGCGCCGCTTCTTGAAGGGATTATATGATGGACTACAGTTGCAGTTGATGTCCAATACCTATCCCAACTTTCAGACGCTTGTGAACCGCGCTATTGTGGTGGATAACAAGCGCAAAGAAATGGATGCTAAGAGGAAGAGGTTACAGGGACAAGCCTCCAATAGCAACACCCGTCCACGCACTGGCTTCCAACAGAATACTCAGCAGAGACCTCCTTCTGGACAGTGGAACCGTGGTCAGACTCCATTTCGTGGACAGTTCCCTCAACGTCCCCCATTTCAGCCACAGAGTAGCAACCAACGTCCACCACAGCAGAATGGGAATCAAGTGCAGCGCCAGGGTCCTTCCAACAACACTCCTACAAAGACCAGTGCTCCCAACACTCCCAACCGGTGTTTCCGTTGTGGAAAAGAAGGTCACCTGTCTTACAACTGCCCGGAGAAGCCTAACCAGCAGACTCCCCAGAGACAGAGCAGCCACCAGAAGCCCGCACTTAACTCGGGAAGGGTGAATCATTTGTCCCAGGAAACTGCAGTGGAGGAGCCCGAAGTTATGCTTGGTACGTTTGATGTCCACTCTACTCCCGCCACTGTTCTTTTTGATTCTGGAGCATCACATTCTTTCATATCACAATCATTTGTTAGAATACATAGAATCCATTTGTGTGCCATGAAGAACCCTATCTTAGTAAACTCACCTGGTGGAAGCATGCCAGCATCTTATCGCTGTCTTCCCATTAGTCTCAACTTAAGGGGGGTAGAGTTTTCAGTTAGCCCTATAGTGTTGAGGACAGCCGGGATTGATCTTATACTGGGAATGGATTGGATGATGCAACAACAAGCAGAGATTCAGTGTAAGGATAAATCGGTTGTGCTGACTACACCAAAGGGGGATAGGATCAGGGTTGAAGTCAAAGTGCAAAAACAAGCGACTGCTACAGTGAACCAGCTCAATAATGGTGCCAATCAGGAGGATCCAGTTGTGGAGGAGTTCCCAGATGTGTTTCCGGAGGATTTGCCAGGTATGCCACCAGACCGTGACATTGAATTTATTATTGAATTATTACCTGGAACTGCACCTATAGCTAAGCGACCATATAGAATGGGAGTAAATGAACTAGAAGAACTTAAGAAACAAATTAAGGAGTTACAGGATAAGGGTTTTATTCGTCCGAGTTCGTCACCATGGGGTGCACCAGTAATTTTTGTGGATAAGAAAGATGGAACTCAGAGGATGTGTGTAGATTATCGGTCTCTTAATGAGGTTACCATTAAGAACAAGTACCCATTGCCTAGAATTGATGACCTGTTTGATCAGTTGAGAGGAGCTTGTGTATTTTCCAAGATTGACCTTCGTTCTGGATATCATCAATTGAAGATTCGTGCCAGGGATATACCCAAGACAGCATTTACTACACGTTATGGGTTATATGAGTATACAGTGATGTCATTTGGTTTGACTAATGCTCCCGCATACTTCATGTACTTAATGAATAAGGTGTTCATGGAATATCTGGACAAGTTTGTAGTGGTATTCATTGATGATATACTAGTGTTTTCCAAGACGGAGGAAGAACATGCTGAACACTTGAGGTTGGTCTTGCAGAAGCTCAGAGAACACCAACTATATGCAAAAAGGAGTAAATGTGAGTTTTGGCTTAAGGAAGTTTCTTTTCTAGGTCATA
The DNA here is from genome assembly GCA_022457205.1 of Saccharum spontaneum. Taxonomy (NCBI): domain Eukaryota; kingdom Viridiplantae; phylum Streptophyta; class Magnoliopsida; order Poales; family Poaceae; genus Saccharum; species Saccharum spontaneum. The sequence goes on along the minus strand of CM039605.1, from coordinate 17,665,347 downwards.
TCGTTTCAAATGGAGGAATATCAGTAGATCCTGGCAAGGTGAAGGATGTATTGAACTGGAAACCACCTATCAATGCAAGTGAGATCCGTAGCTTTTTGGGATTGGCTGGTTATTATAGAAGGTTTATAGAGGGATTTTCCAAGCTTGCAAAACCAATGACTGCATTGTTGGAAAAGAATGCTAAGTTTGTGTGGTCCGAGAAGTGTCAGGCTAATTTTGAGGAATTAAAGAAAAGATTGATTACTGCACCTGTCTTAGTTTTGCCAGACCTGAATAAACCTTTCTCTATCTATTGTGATGCATCTCGATTGGGATTGGGGTGTGTTCTGATGCAAGAAGGTAGAGTTGTGGCATATGCATCAAGGCAGTTAAGGAAGCATGAGTTAAATTACCCTACTCATGATTTGGAATTAGCTGCAGTGGTTCATGCATTAAAGATATGGATGCATTATTTGATTGGACACAAAAGTGATATATACACTGATCACAAGAGTCTCAAGTATATCTTCACTCAAACAGATCTGAACTTGAGGCAGCGTAGATGGTTGGAGTTGATAAAGGACTATGATCTAGAGGTGCATTATCATCCCGGAAAGGCCAACGTGGTTGCTGATGCTCTTAGTAGGAAGAGTTATGCAAATGAAATACAAGTAATGCCTATGCCTAAGGAATTGTGTGCTGAGTGTAAGCATCTGAATTTAGGATTTACTACTAATGCAGTGGAACTAGTATTGGAGCCTACTCTGGAGCAAGAAATCCGTAAAGGTCAGCTGAAAGATGAAAAGTTGAGAGAGATAGCTGAAAACATAGCGAAAGGAAAATCTCCAGGATTCCATAAGGATGAGAATGGTACGCTATGGTTCGGGAAAAGGTTGTGTGTGCCCGAAGATAGGGAAATACGAATGGCAATTCTGCGTGAAGCTCATGAGTCAGCTTATTCCATACATCCGGGTAGCACTAAGATGTATTTAGATCTGAAAGAGAAATATTGGTGGTATGGTTTAAAGAGAGACGTAGCTGAGTATGTTGCTTTGTGTGACACATGTCAAAGGGTGAAAGCGGAACATCAAAGGCCTGCAGGATTGTTACAACCTATGCAGATACCTGAGTGGAAATGGGAAGAGGTTGGTATGGATTTTATAGTTGGGTTACCACGGACTCAACGAGGATATGATTCAATTTGGGTGATAGTGGATCGTCTGACTAAGGTTGCTCATTTTCTGCCTGTGAAGACTACATATAGCAGTGCGAAACTGGCAGAGTTGTATATGGAAAGAATAGTGAGTCTACATGGAGTTCCTAAGAAGATTGTGTCTGATCGAGGTACTCAATTTACGTCTCACTATTGGCAAAAGATACATGAATCATTGGGGACCAAACTAAATTTCAGTACAGCTTATCATCCTCAGACAGATGGTCAAACAGAGAGAATTAATCAGATATTGGAAGATATGTTGAGAGCTTGTGCCCTACAATATGGTACCAGCTGGGATAAGAGTTTGCCATACGCAGAGTTCTCTTATAACAATAGTTATCAGAAGAGTCTTCAAATGGCACCGTTTGAGGCTCTGTATGGACGAAAGTGTAGGACCCCGTTGTTCTGGAATCAGACAGGGGAAAGTCAAGTGTTTGGACCTGATGTATTAAAGGATGCTGAAAAGAAAGTAAGAATGATTAGAGATAATCTAAAAATAGCCCAGTCTAGACAGAAAAGTTATGCTGATACTCGCAGAAGAGAGTTGACATTTGAGGTAGGAGATTATGTCTACTTGAAAGTGTCACCCATGAGAAGTGTGAAGAGATTTAACATGAAGGGTAAATTAGCACCAAGATATATTGGACCTTTCAAGATTATAGAGCGACGTGGTGAAGTGGCGTATCAATTGGAATTGCCCGAGAGTCTGGCAGGTGTACATGATGTGTTCCATGTGTCACAACTAAAGAAATGTTTACGGGTACCAGAAGAACAGATTCCGATAGAGGAACTCACTGTTAAGGAGGATCTTACATATGAGGAGTTTCCGGTTAAGATTTTGGAGACTGCGGACAGAGTCACAAGAAGTAGAACAATCAAAATGTGTAAAGTACAGTGGAATCGGTATACCGCAGAAGAGGCTACTTGGGAACGAGAAGAGGATCTGAGAAAAACCTACCCGCAACTGTTTGAGTAAGCACCGGTCGAATCTCGGGGCGAGATTCATTTTAAGGGGGGTAGAATTGTAACACCCTAAATTTTGAAGAAAAGAAAAATAGGGAAAATATGGTTTTTATATTTATTTTTGTGAAGCATGCAAATTTAGAATAAGAATAAATTTTATAAATTTAAAATCAAATATAAGGGTAGAAACATGATTGAGCATTCATGCTGCTGCATTTGGAGTTTTGTATTGAGTGGTTTAAACCAAATTCAAATTTGATTTGAAAATCATTTGAAAAATGGATTTGAAAATTCGGAAAAGAAAAAGAAAAGGAATTTATTTTCTTACCGGGCCGTTTTCCTTTCTCAGCCGGAGTTCGGCCCGCCAGCAGCGGCCCAGCTCTTCCTCCCCGCAAGCCCGCGCCGCCTCCGGCCTCATCCTGGGCCGAGCCCAAGCAGCGAGCGCGCGGCCCGCTTGACCAGCCGCCGCCCCGTTTTCGCTTTGAGCCGCCGACAGGTGGGACCCGCTTGTCAGCGACTATCTTCTACCTTCCATCTTCTTCCTCCCGACGTCGGTGGTTTCTCTTTCCTTTCTTCAAACCGAATCGAATCGATCTCTCAATCCCTCCCTTTCCTTACTTACCGAGGTCTCCGGACTATAAAAACGGGACCCCCGAGCTATTTCGCATCTATCCCACCTCCTTCGGGCCGTTTTGGTCGTCTCCTCGAGCTACCGCGCGCGCCACCGCCGCCATAGCCGCCACCGCAAGCTAGCCGCCGCCTTCCAGTCATCCTCGGGTCTTCTTGTCGCGCGGGGTGAGTTCGCCGTGAGCTTCTCGACCTCCCGGTGTTTTCCCTTCTCCGTTTGGTGGCCGGAGCGGAGTTTTCCCGTTTTCCGGTGATGGCGCCGCCGTGGGGGCTCGCCGGCGGCCGAAAGTTGGCCGGAGCGCCGCCGTCATCCTCCCCTTTTGATCTGGACCGTCAGATCTGTGATGAACGATCCAGATTAGAACATACCTTTTCATCGCTTATTTTGCTAAAGAGTCCCTGCTCTTTTCTAGTTTAGAACCCGCGGTCCAAAGCGTATTTTGGAAAAATACGTTTTTAATAAAAGAAAACGTAATTCGTTTCGGAAAAAGAAAAATACGCTTTCTGATATTTACAGTTTTGCCACTGAGATTGTTTTAGCCGTAGAATCTTCGTTTTAACTCCGATTTGATCCATTCAAATTGCGTTAGATTCATATTTGCGAGCTCTATCTAATGGTGTAACTGTACAGTAGGTTTAGATTAATTTATTTTCGAGTTTTAATTAAAGTATTTATTTTTCTATAGGAAATCTTCGGAAATTCATAACTTTGTCGTTTTAGATCCGTTTTTCGTGATCTTCGCGTCTGTGTGATCCTAGCGAGTTGTAGATTCATTTTAAAGACTTTTTATTTTATTTTCTTACTGTTGGTGTATTGTTCTAATTATAGTCTTGTTTGTCTATGCATGATTGCCTCTGGATGTGTGTTGTTGATAATGGTTGATCGAGTATAGACGGTGAGCAATTCGATGGAGATCAAGAGCCTTACTACGAGCAAGATCTTCAGGACCAGTTTGAGCAAGGCAAGTATAGCATGGGATTATCCTTGTTGTCCTATTCACCTTATGCAATTAATGTCATAATGCATTTATTCCTTGTTAAGGATGACTTAGTGATTGATCCTATGCCTTGGTACCCATTATGATGCATTGATTAGTATGGCTAGTGCTTAAACATGGACTATGATCATGTAAATTGATTAGAGGAATATGTAATAAACATTAAAATATGATTTTGATTCTTGTACAAAGGGGGTTAGAGCATGTGTGTTGTTTTGATGCTCTAATTGCTCTCCATAAGGACTCATCTATAAGCGACAATCCGGGACTTACAGTACAACTGTGAGGGCTATATGGCTCTGGCTTTAGTCATATAGAAGGACCTTTTCTAGCTTGTTAGAGGTAACCTTTATGGCGTAAGAATGGCTTGACGAATCGGGTATAGTGCGGCCTCTGTCCTTATGTGTATAGGCTGCGGGTCAATGTGCCATTTGGAAGGGGGGCTCTACATCTGTTTGCCGAGTGAATCTAATGGCCCTAACTTGTTAGACGAACCTTCGAAAGACTTCATAGTGTTTACCCTGCCTACTCACCTTGGTAGTGTTTTGGGAGTAATTAACCCGGGCATTTGGGTAACACGACTCACAGTGAAAGTGTACTACCTCTGCAGAGTGTAAAACTGGTATATCAGCCATGCTCACGGTCACGAGTGGCCTTGGACCCTTATGGAATAGTTGATTAATTGTTTATGTTTATGTTTCTGCTATTCATTAATCATTTCACATGGATCATATGTTTATTGTTTACATTGAGACCTATTGATGCTATTGATATGCTAAAATCATGTTAACTAAAAGCTACATGCTGATAAACCCATGATTATGCCTATTTGAGCCTCATGAACCCCATGTTACACTTGTTGAGTACGAGATGTACTTACGCTTGTTTATTTCTCTTATTTGGATAAAAATCCCGGATGGGTAACAGATGGAGGTAATAGCGACTACTACGCCTACTTCCCTGAGGATTACTAGTCTTGTTGTCAACCAGTCAATGTACCTGTGACTGGAGCTACCACGAGAGAGATTTTTATTTATACTTCCGCTACATTTGTGTTAAGACTATGTGTTTAAATATCGTGATGTAATAACATTTGCCATGATACTTCTGTTATAATTTGTGAACTTATGTGTGATTGATCTCTGGGCGCACATAAGGGTAAGCATTCCATTTGGTCGATAAATGGGTGTGACAAATTGGTATCAGAGCTCGCTGGCTTAGCGGGCCGCGTGCGTTGGCTTGGGCTCGGCCCACTGGGCCGTGAAGAAAACCGGCCCGAGAGCAGAGAGAGAATAAGAAGTCCTTTTCCAATTTTTCAAATTCATTTTTCAAATGATTTTCAAATCAAATTTGAATTTGATTTAAACCACTCAATACAAAACTTCAAATGCAGCAGCATGAATGCTCAATCATGTTTCTACCCTTATATTTGATTTTAAATTTATAAAAATTATTCTTATTCTAAATTTGCATGCTTCACAAAAATAAATATAAAAATCACATTTTTCCTATTTTTCTTCTCTTCAAATTTTAGGGTGTTACAAAATTTCCTCTAATTTTGCTTTTAAAAATATTCTAGAAAAGTGAAATTTTAATCATGAAATTGGCTTTAAATCATTAATTCAAAATCTATTCAGAATTTTGAAAAGTGCACTATATGAAAGTTGTAGAGAATTAAATTTTGGACAACTTTTATTTTAGGCAAAAATTGTGAAAATGTCTTTTTCATCTTCAAATTTGAATTTGAGTCAAATTGGAAAATCTAGAAAATGTATTTAGAAAAAAGGAAAAGGTCTCCTTACCTTGTTGGGCCGCGGCCACCCTTTCGGCCCGCGAGCCGACGCCAGCCCGGCCCCGCTCGCCCCTGCTCCCCTCCCCGCGCGCGCGCCCGCGCCAGCGCGACCGGCCGCGTCAGAGCGCGCCCGCCGCGTGGCCACCGCTCGTCGGCGACGGCGTACGGGTGTTGTCCAGTGGGCCCCGCAGTCGCTCAGCCAGCTCAAAACGTCGACCTCCAGCCCCCGCTCCTCTCTGTGCCTTCAGTTCGCACCCCATCCCTCTCCTTTCCTCCTCCCGAGCCGCAGCGGAAGCTCGCCGCGCCATTGCCGCCGCCGTGCTCGCCTTCGCTCCTCCACCCGCACCGAGCCCCCGCAAGCAAGAGCATGGGCTCCACCTCCACGCCGTGCACCTCCCGCACCCCTTCGCGCCAAGGTGAGGTCCGCATTGGGCGCGTAAGGCCATGCCGGCGTCCTCCCGAGCTCGCCGGAGTTTGTGGCCACGACAATCTCCCCGTTCCACCCCTCCTTCTTCCTCTTTTTCGCGGTCAGCAGCTTCGCCTCCCTCCCGCGAAGCCGTAGCGCCTCTCTGCCCGCCTTGCCATGGCCGGAGTCGAGCTCCCGCCGGCGAGCCGCACCGTCGTACCGCCATGCGCGCCGACGTGCCTGCTACCCACCTCCCCTGGACCCGCTAGCCCCACCATTAGGTTCGCCTCGTCAGGGTGAAGCTCAGGGTAGCGACCTCGCCGTCGGCGAGACCTCGGCCGGTCAAGGCCCCTCCCTGCTCTGGGTGACTGGCTGACGATGGGCGACAACTAGGACCATGGGCAATGGTCACTCCGTTTGTCTTATCTAATGCTTTTATGGACCATGACTATCTTCTGGCACTGTATTTGAACTAAGTGTGTGTGGTTTAAAACTACTTGTTTCTGCTATGTTAATTTGAACTGTGTTGTAATAACTTTTATTCTATACTCCGATGTATTCAACTTTCGTTGCGAACCTTATGTAGCATGTGACTGTGGCTGCTAAATCAGTACGATCTTGGTTGTATGTTGGTTGGTTTGAAATCTCTCGTGATTTCACGGAATCTCGGGTTATACGGGCTTAAGTTTGATAAATTATCTGTTTCGGTGGAATATTTTCTTACTTAATCTCGTATAATCATGTTGATCCGTTACACTAGCCACTCTAGGCACGCCTGGCCCTGCCGTAGCACTCTGTAATCATTTTGCAGAGTCTATGCATCAAACTAATAGGCCTGTAGTCCTTGATAGAATCTGCATCAGACTTCGTCCTTGGTAGCACTAGCAACGCGTCATTTACTAGATGGAAACTACGGCCGTCCAAGGACCAGAACGCGTTGAAATTAAAGCAGAAATTATATCCAGCTTGATGACTTCCCAGGCCGATTTGTAGAAGAGGCCGGGGAATCCATCAGGCCGTGGCGCCTCCTCATCTGGGGTGTCACGCACAGCTGCCCAAACAGAGCCTCGGCCATTTGCTCGTTGTCGACAACAGCGTGACCGCCAGTCAACAGTTAATGAGTGAATGCAGTTTTTTTCTGCTACGGTGACACGCAAAGCTGAAAAAGCTTCCAAGGTGTTTGGTTGGGAAATGTAAATGGAAATGGAAACGTAATCAGAAAACGCTGTAGTCAAAAGAGTGTGGGATTCGATCCCGCAAAAAAATTTGGGCGTAATCGGATTTGTACTGGTCTGTAATCAGATTATGTTACACAACATTGAACCAAACGCCATCCTCGTGTTTGCGTCGCCCAGCTCAAGAAACAGCAACCTGGGTCGTTATCGTCCTTGTAGTTTAGGTTCTGCATTCGATTTTGCACCTTCACAGCCTGCTAGGTCATCACCGCCAGGACTATAGCCCCCTGCCTGAATATGGGGCAAGCCCAAACTTGGTGCCATCCATAGTACTCTTCTTCTTGCTGGAGCTATGCCTCTAGCCTCTGGTATTCTTTGCGCATACGCAAGCAATTAGAAACTTAGAATTAGGAGTAGTAGTATTTTTTTTTATAGAATTGCCTGGGCCTTAGTAGTGTTATGCTAGTGTTGGCTACTGGGCCCTTGAGATCTTTGTACTAAAAACAGCTTGGGCTCTCTGAAGAGTGGACCGCCCAGCACGCCGAGGCCCAGGAGGCGCGTCTGCAGATGCCAGGTGTACCACACCACCAGGGCAACTGCAACCTCGCCGAGTACGCACAAGCTTGGGTATGTGAAACACTTTATGTATTGTAACACTCAAATGTTGCCTAATTACTAATCATCTTGTTGTCTTCCTCGCAGACGGCGTCACACGGTGGCTAGCCTTGTAGCACGTTCACGGCATACGCCATGTCCCACAAGGGCAAGGCTACCGCACCGGAGACCTCCTACAACCCCGACGACCCCCCCCCCCCCCGAGGCATACTCCAACTCCAGCGTCCACACCCGCCTCACTGACTACACAGAGGCGGCAAGGGCGGTCCATGGGGCCGACTTTGATCCGGCCAGCGAGGACCCAGACAAAAGCATCGTGATGAGGAAAAGAGGAGGCAAGAAACACGGGTGGTATTGGCTTGGCGACGGCGTCATCGACTCGTCCTCCACTTCCACTCTGGCCCAGCTCTAAGCATAGACCACGAGCGGGAGCGTCCCCATACGCCCACACGCGTCGCCTTCGCAGTCGCGGGTCACCGAGCTCGAGGTTATTTTTGTTTTACTCGTCGTATATTGATGTTTAAATGTTTGCATTGTTCTAACATCCCCTTTGTATTATCGCAGGCCCGCCTGGAAAGAGAAAGGGAGGAGCGCCAGCAGATGGAGGCCCAGATGCGGTCCCAGATGGAGGCCTGGTTGGAGGCCCAAGCTAAGCAGATGGCAGACCTCATCGCGTTCATGGCCTCCCAGGGCATGCAGGTGCCCGTGGCGCTCATGGCTCCTCCACCGCTGTCTCAGAACGCGGATGCTAGTCCTGTGAGTATCGATTCCTCAGTGTTTTGTTTCTGCATTTGCTTGTCTGACATAGACGTCTACTTTTTGCAGCCTCCGTCGGTGGGTTCGAACAACCCGCAAGCGCCTGGATGGAACACGCCCGGGGGTCAAGGTGGCACTGCTTCTCCGGGGTGGCTAGGGCAAGGTTGGCCACGAGTGTGTTTAGAGTGTCGGCTCTAGTAGATTGTGAACTTTAGATTGAAAACTTATTATGTTTCGATGATAACTTGTGATGGTTAACTTTCGTTTGATTCAAATATTGTGATCAATGTGCTATATGTGTGGTGTATGTGAACGTGACATATATGTGATGAATGTGATATGTACATGTGATATATGTGTTATATGTGATGAATGTGATTTGTATGCATAATGAAATGGAAAATTAAAAGAAAAAAGACAAAATTTCCCACTTTGCCGATGGTTGCTCTCGGCAAAGTTGGGAAACAAGGCTGCAAGAATAGCCATGTCCCAGCTTTGCCAAGTGCAATGACCGTTGCACTCGGCAAAGGATAACGTTTGCCGAGAGCCTGGCTAGACTGGCTCTCGGCAAAGAGTTTTTTTAAAAAAAGAAAAATATTTTGCCGAGAGCCAGGCCAGCAAGACTCTTGGCAGAGATTTTTTTTAAAAAAAAGAAAAACGTTTGCCGAGAGCATGGCCAGACTGGCTCTCGGCAAAGAGTTTTTCCAAAAAAAAGAAAAACTCTTTGCCGAGAGCCAGCCAGATGGGCTCTCGACAAAGAAGGCAAACGCTGGGGGCCCGTTAACGACGCCTTTTCGTTGCCGAGAGCCGCGCAGCCCGATAAACGGCTCTCGGCAAAGAAGGCTTTGCCGATCGGATTTTTGTCGAGGCCGCTTTGCCGAGAGCTGCGCTCAGCAAAGCCTTTGCCGAGGGTCTGAGAGGCTTTGCCGAAAGCCTGGGGCCCTCGGCAAAGCAGCCGACTCCAGTAGTGAAGGGGAGACAGTCGATGACTTTGGCATGAGGATAAACAATCTTGTCACCAACCTCAAGGCCCTCAGGGAGACGGTGAAAGAAACCCGAGTCATGAAGAAATTCCTGCGAGTTGTTCCTGCAAGGTTCACTCAAGTAGTTGTTTCAATTGAAATGTTTTGTGATCTAAAAAATATGACTGTTGAGGAGCTGGTGGGGAGACTGCAGGAGGCTGAAGATTGACTTGATGAGAAGGTTGATTAGATCGCTGACAAAGCCGGACATTTGCTGCTGGTGGAGGAAGACTGGTTAGCAAAACACAAACATCGCTTTCAGTCAAACTTGAACAAGGAAGGCGGCAACACCAGTGGTGGTGGCGGTCAGGTGAAGGGGAAGTCGCTGATGAAGTCTGAAGGAGGCGGCGGATCCGGCGGTAAAGGCACCGTCAAGCTCACATCTGACGGCACTCCTCGGCATAAAGGAAGATGTCACAATTGTGACATCTATGGCCACTGGGCGCAAGACTTTAAGTGGCCTAAGAAGGAGAAGAAAGAGGAGAAGGAGGTGGCGAACGATGTTGTTGCAGATACAGAGCAGCCGACGCTATTCTTGGCATCAGTGAGTGGCATCGTGTGCACGCCGAGCAAGATCGTTCACCTAGCGGAGGACAACTTCATACCGATCGACTACAACAATGGCGTGTGGGTGCTAGACACTGGGGCTAGCAACCACATGACGGGCACGAGGGTTGCACTGACGCGTCTCGACGGTGACCGGCACTGTTTGGTTTGGTGATGGATCCTCCGTCGAGATCCGTGGACTCGGCTCATTCATCATGGAGGGGCGTGATACTACTACATAATAGGTAATCACCACCGTCACTTTCACCGCTAGTTGCTAAAAACCGGCGGTGATACTCATCACCACCGGTTTGTATTACAAACTGTTGGTGAAATGATTTTCACCGCTGGTTCGTGTTACGGACCATTGGTGAAAATTTTGATGATTATCATCGGCGGCAAGTAACACGAACCGGCGGTAAATAACCTATCATTACAGCCGGTTTGTGTTACCAACCGGTAGCGATGGTCGACCCATTTTATCGCCGGTTTGTGGTATGAACCGGTGGTGAAAATCTTTTTACGAACGGTTCATAATAGGAACCGGCAGTGATGATTTATGCTGCAGCACAATAAAATTCATTACTTTTACAAACAAAATCGGATGAAAACAAACTTTATATAAAGTTGTAGATCTAGTTGATGACTTTTTCATTTGAAATTCTTTATAGGCCCAGAATTTTATTTGAAGCTATTATATTTTAAAATTATTTTTTTCAAGTTATACAAACAACATCAGATGAAAAAATGATCAAAAGGAAAGTTGCAGATCTCACTATGATCTACAACTTTGTAGTTGACTACTTTTTCAATAAAAATCATTTAGGGTCTTAAATTTGTATCTAAAGTTTAAAAATTTTGAAATTCAAATTTTGCAAATGACCTCAGATATAGAATCGACCAAAACCAAAGTTGTAGATCTCGATGAGAACTACAACTTTGTAGTTGATGACTTTTTCATTTAAAATCATTTGATGTCCCAATAGTATGGCTCAAGTTTTGACAATTTGAAATTCAAATTTGTCAAACGGCCTCGGATGGTGAAACTACCAACATCAAAGTTGTAGATCTCGATCAAAACAACAACTTTGTAGTTGATGACTTTTTCATTTAAAATCATTTGATATCCCAATAGTATGGCTGAAGTTTTGAAATTCAAATTTGTCAAACGGCCTCGGATGGCGAAACTACCAATATCAAAGTTGTAGATCCCGATCAGAACAACAACTTTGTAGTTGATGACTTTTTTTATCTGAAGTCGGTTAGGGTTCTAAATGTTCATTTTAAAATCCTGAGAAGTTAGTACTAAAGGCACAAGTGACTTAGGGGTGGAGTGGTTAGAGCAACTAGGTGTGAGGGCACAATCCACGCAGCGCATGGATTTTTGCGCTTGTGACTTCACGCGCGGCTGCCTGGTGGGGCCTTCCCGGGATTTTTCAAAAAAATTTGCTATTTTTTGACTCGATTTTCAAATTTCGGAAAATCCTTGTAACACCTAAATTTTAGAGATAACAAATTTTGAATAATTTAGATAATAAATAATGTCCAATTAAAATAATAATAAAATAAATTTTGTGTTGCATTCATGCTGTTGCATTTATTTGGTTATGTGGTGTAGATTTGTTTTATTTTATTAGAGATATTTATTTGAGAAATTTTTGAAACAAGTAAATAGAGAAAAGAAAGAAAGAAAAAAAAAATAAAACTTCTAAGTAGGCCAGCGGCCTGTGATTGTCGGCCTGCTGTCTTGTGCCGAACCGGCCCAGCGTCGCGCGGCCTGAGTCAGCCCAACCTGGCGTCTCGGCCCAGCTCGGCCCAGGATCCCGAAGCCGCCCTCTCCTTCTTTCCCTGCCACTGACCGGTGGGGTCAGCCGGTCAGTCGTCCTCAAGCTCTCGTATTCCTTCCGGACTTCGAACCGCACTCGGCCATGTCGGTCGGTTCCGTGGAATCCGGTCAAGACTAACTAAAATCGATGTTTTGGGTCTATAAATAGGACGCCTTGATCTTCTATTTTCCGTTTTTCATCTAAAACGTGATCTATACCACCAAGAATCGAAGGTTTAGGGTTGAGTTTCGGTTGAGGACGTCGGTCATCGTGGTGGGGTGTTTTCGGGTGGTTCGGAGGTCTTTTTCGTCGCGCTGGTGAGTTCGTTGCCTTCTCCTCTTTCTTCCCGTGCCCTTCTTTGATGTAGAGAAGCGTTGAATAGAGGTTTTGAAGATTGCCGATGGTGCGGCAATGGCGCCGCCGCCGCTCCTTGTGGCCGTGAGTCGCTAGTGGTTCTTTTGGTTCGTTTCTTCTAGTGTAGTTGAGTTCGCGCGAAGTTTTTCTTTTCGTAGGATCAAACGCGGGCTTAGGTGGTGACCTCGGTGGGGAGAACCGTGATCGCCGGTCATGGTAGGGTCGCCGGTCATGGAGTGTTGCCGGCCGGTGATGGAGATGAAGACCGGAGTGTTGCAGGTGATCGTAGGCCGTCCATCTTCAGATCAACGGTCCAGATTAGAAGATACCCCTTCGCGGGTAATCTTTCTAAAGAGACCCTGCACTTTTTAGTAAACAACCCGCGGTCCTTGGCGCATTCCAGGGGATTACGCTTTCATATTTTGGAAAGCGTATTTTCAATCGGTTAATTCAAAAATACGTTTTCAGTAATTTACAGTTTTGCCACTAGCACTGTTTTAGCCATAAAAACTTCGTTTTAACTCCGATTTGATCCATTCAAATTGCGTTAGGTTCGTAATTGCGAACTCTACATGTTAGTGTAGTTTTACAGTTAGTTTTGATAATTTATTTTTCGAGTTTATAATTAGGTATTTATTTATCTATAGGAAATCTTAGAAAATTCATAACTTCCACGTTTTAACTCCGATTTTGGTGATCTTTACGTCTGTGTGATCGTAGAAACGTGTAGAAGAGTTTTATAAACTTTTATTACTGTTTTGTTACTGTTGGTGTACTGTTCTAATTATATCTATTTGTTTGCTTCGTGTATGTTTGATTGGATGCATGTGTGTTGTTGATTGATGATCGGGAATAGAAGGTGAGCAGTTTTTGGACAATTCGGAGTATTACTTTGAACCAAGTCAGCAGTACTATTTGGAGAGCTTTGATCAAGGCAAGTATAACACAGGACCATCCTTGTTACCTATTCATCAAAATTATCATACATATGCATATGCTTACCTTGACAACCCTAGAGATTATAACTTAGTGTTTGATGTCTTGATTCCTTGTCAACCTTGGGTATGCATATGGGTAGCTGTGGCTAGTGCTTATACAAAGAACAATGATCTTGCGATATGATTAATGGATCAAGTAACCAATTATTAAGATGATTTAATTTTTGTTAAAAGGGGGCTAGAGCATGTGTATTATTTTGATGCTCTAGTTACTCTCCGTAAGGACTTATCTGTACGTGATCATCCGGGATATACAGTACAGCTGTGAGGGCTATATGGCTCTGGCTCTAGTTGTTCAAGAGACCTTTTCTAGCTTGTTAGAGGTTACCTTAAATGGCGTAAGAATGGCTTGACACTTTGGGTGTAGTGCGAGCCCCTGGCCTAGTGTGTATAGGCTGCGGTTGTTGTGCCACAGGGAAGGGGGGTTCTACATCTGCCTGCCGAGTGAATCTAATGGCCCTAACTTGTTAGACGAACTCTTGAGTGGCTTTATATGGTTTTTGGGTGTTTGGGCTTGATCTCCCCACTCATTTGGAAATCATGACTCACAGTGAAAGTGTACACCTCTGCGCAGAGTTAAAAACTGGTATACTAGCCGTGCTCACGGATATGAGCGGCCTTGGAACATCTACAGATAGATGATCACCATTGTTATATTATGTTTAATTATTGTTGATTTATATTATGCTCTTGTTAATGTTATTCGTTGTCATTATTGCAATTGATCATTGGTTCTTTAATGGGAAGTGGTCTATCTTGATGCTACTCAATTGAAAGTTATAATATTTAAAAGCTAACCGCAGTTAAACAGTGTCTAGCCATTTGAGCCTCATGAACCCTGTGTTATATTTGTTGAGTTCGACATGGACTCACTCTTGCTATTTCCACCATAACAGATGAAGATTATGATGAGGATTACCGTAATGAGTACTAGTCTTGGTGTCAACCAGTCAACCGTGTCCCTGTGTGGAGTTTCCGCTGGAGATTATCATTAGATATTATTATTTATTGTTCAAGACT